>BPLT01000044.1:2752500-3220033 GCA_019656295.1 Rhododendron mucronatum var. ripense | reverse complement strand
CGTCTTCGATTGATATCCACGTTGGCCACATAAAACGGTTGAGGGGGTCTTCGAACGGTTACCCTGATATTTCCAGAATTTCTTCTTCCCCTGCTTGCTTCGATCATGGTGTTCATGGCCACTTCCTGGATAGTGGTTCCTATTTTCAAGCAACGTGAATCAATGCAACGTGTTTGCCTTCCAAAATGATTCCCTGCAATTGCATCTAATTTCAGTTATAAAACAGGGCAGTGAGGACACCGTTCGATGATCGTAAAGTCCAAATTAATGGTTAGATCCAATAACCTCCCAAACCATCGTTAATTATTGCTCAAACGACATCGGTTCATTCTAAAACGACACCGTTTGTTATAAAATAATGTCCTTTTAAACTCCCGCAATCCTCTGTAATTGGTACTCGACTGGGACAGGTTTTATGCAACCGCCGTACCGTTCGGGGCCACGTGGAATTTTTTCATTGGATAGCACTTTTTAGGATGTAAACACATGCGTGTACGTTTGAAAAAGTATCCAAATTCGGTCAAATTATCAAAAATATAGATCAACTGTTGGGATTTGTCCCATATCGATTAATTATCTCCTCTAAAATTAGTACATAAGTCTGAACGGTCTCTCCACTCTTGGCCAATTGATTTGGAGTTTGATGCTTTAACACGACTGTAGACATAGCTTGAAACAAACCATTTTTTCATGCTCGGCAAAACTTGGAAAAGACTATAAGATACTCACCAGTTTGATCGATCTGAAAAAATTACTCACCAGTTTTATCGATCTGAAAAAATTTTGAAATTGACTCGGAAGGTAAGATAGTGTTGGATAAAATTTGAATGACGCAGATACAAGTCAAGCATAAAATAGCTAAAGCTAATAAAATGTGTGAGAGAGAGAGAGAAGGTGGATAGCACATGCATGATTGCATGGGATTTATCATTTGTCTACTAAACAGACAAATCTTCCAACGTGGCCCGGTGTCTTCTTCATAAAAGAAGTTTTCAGTGATTTTATGGCCTCCCCCATTGCCAATAGGTTCTTCTCTCTCTCTCTCTCTCTCTCTCTCTCTCTTCTCTCTCTCTCTCTCTCTCTCTCCTATAAATAGGGAAGCTCAAGCTCATTACCATGCAATTCAAGCGCTACATTCCCCATTGGTAGCTCAAGCTTCTTGGCTAGCTTGCCAGCATCCATCAGATCAACCCGCCCCTTGATCATCATCAGCCCCATAAAGATCTCACTCTTTGCTCATGGCTAAATCGACTGCTGCAAATGCAAGCTTACTGCTGCTACTCCTGTTCTTGGCTATCACATCGGCTTCCTTCATCAGTACTTCCGAGTCTCGAATTATCCACACCCCTCAAAAGAATCTTAAGAGGAGCGACCGTGTCCTTATTTTGCGTGACCTAGGATTGGATCCTTCTGTATATTATCGACAGCGGTCACTTGATGCGAATACTGACAGAAATGCACCAGGAGGGCCGGATCCTCAGCATCACGGTCAACCCCCATTTTAACTAAGAGAGACATCAGGTGTGGCACACCTCAGCCACACCCATCTCACATACAGGTGGAGCCCGTTCCAACGGGCCCCACCTGTATGTGAGAAAGGTGTGATTGAGGTGTGCCACAACGATATGCCTCTAGTATTTTTAATAAAATAACTAGCGGTACAATATGGAGGGCGGCTTGTACCGGTGGATATGGTAGTTTTGTTTCCTTTTCTTCTAGTTTTATTTCCGCAGAATGGAGCTTCAATCCATAGCTGTTTGATCAGAAAAACAAATTGGGATCGATCAATGTATCGCTCTGTTAATTCAGAGCTTTTGTGATCAAGATTTGGAGTTCATCAATATTTTATGGAACTGGGAGAAATTGAAAGAATAGATGATAAAGCAAGGGTGATTTATTATGATAATTATTACTATGTGGAGAAAATCTGTCATGGTAAATTTTTTGTTGGGCTACTGATAATTAACCTTAATCCAATCATCAGTGTCCTCTTTTAGCAAAATTTCTCTCTACATGGTAATATTATGGGAGACAAATGAAAAGTGTTGACGTGCATAAATTTCTAATTATGGTGTTTCTTCAACGAAAGGATGTTTTGATCACAATAGTATCTTACAATTACGTGAACAATTCATCCAAGGAATTGGATCCTCTCCGGGACCTTCATTTGGACTCGACGTGACAGTCAAAATATGGATTGTCCATTGCTGTTGTTAAATAATGGTTTAGATTAATTTGCTAAAATACTTTCTCACTGGTAAGAGTTTTTGAGCAAATTTATGCCAACAATTGATTCTACCACCATATGGTTTAGATTGAGATTGTCCCGTTCGGTTTAAAACTTGAACTAAAGAGAATCCGAACCTCATAGAAGTGTGGAGGCCTCTATTTATAATTAAAGTCGGTCCTGATTTTTCAGGGGCCTAAAGCGAAATTAAAAAAATGGAGACCTTTCTATTAAACTATTATAAAGGGTAAGAAAGTAACAGCGAGCCCTAAAATTCAAAAAATCCGAAGGTTTGAAGCGGTCGCAAAACGAGGTCGGCTCTTCTATAATTCAAGATAAGGGCTAGATACCAAGAGGTGGAGAGAATAAGAAGAGGGGAAGATAAGGGGGGGTGGGGCGGTGGTATTTGGTGGTGGTGTGGTTTGGGCAATGTGGAATTTTCTTTAAATGATATGATTGGTGGAAACTGGAAAGTGTGATTTCCTGCTAAGACTTATGGGTCTTGCTAAGGTGCAGGATAATTTGCAAATAATGTAAAATAAGTTTGGTATGAGTACATATCTTACAAATATTGATCGATACCCTTTCACAAATATTAATACACTTTTCTCGAATACTGATGCCCCTTTTACATATTATCTTCCACCCTTAATGTTGACGTTAGCATTTTTCCAAGGTTAATTATCAACGAAGGAGAATTACTTGTCTTCTGGATAGCAAATAATAAACTTATCACAGAATAGCAGATAATATGGATGTATGCGTCGCGTTTTGTGCAAGTTTCTAAAATGACACACATTTGGAAGTCAGTGTGTAGTAAGTGTAGATCCCAAATATTATACGAGTGAGTTTATGTAGCAAAACTATAAGATATGCTGTCCTTTTATTGAATGTGTAATTGAATATTTCTATTGGGTAAGAGCATCTCCAACCTAGACTTCAAATGCAGGATGACAAAATTTGAAATTTGGCCTATGTTTTTGTAATTTTTCGATTGCTTTCATTGAGCCGAACATTCAAAAATTAAGAGGCAAAAGAAATCGTGAAAAAAGTCTTCTAACATGTTAGGCTCAACGGGGCCTAAGTTCACATGGGCCTAGGCCCGAAACATTGGCCGATTTTCCAGCCCAATCACCGGTAATAACCGGTACAATCTTCCTTTTTTTTTTCTACAGAAAGTCTACGCACACAGCAGATCTGTGCACAGATTTCGTTGTGAGATCCACTACGGGTTCCACACAAATCATCAAAGTCGTTCATTAAATGTAAAATTTTTTTTCAAGGATCTTAGTAAAAAATAAGCTCAATCCGATACCTATAGGTACTCGATCTAACCATATAATCTGAATAAAAATTTAGATGATTGGATGAAGCACCTATAGGTATCGGATTGAGCTTATTTTTTACGAGGACCCTTAAAAAAATATTTTATATTTAATGAACGGCTCGGATAATTTGTGTGGAACTCATGATGAGTCTCATAATGAAATCTGTGCACAATTTGTGTACAGACCTCCTGTGTGTGTAGCAGGACTCTTTTTCTAAGACCCTGTCCAGTTGTCAGGAAAGTACCGAAAATGATGGAAAAATCAACTTTCCCATGACTTTTGTGGTGTTCAGTTAGCAGGAAAGTAGTGGGAAACATATTTTTAAGTTTTCTTGCAAGATTTACTTTCTTGCAAAAGTGATCCGGCCAAAAGCATAAGATTTTGCGTCACAAGAAAAGTTTTCTCCATTGTAGGGCCAACACAATTGGTGGGTAGGAAAAAAAGTGAATAACGTCAATACCAAAAAAATACGAATTAGGTTATTAGAAAGACACTTTGAGATGTGCGTAAGCAATAATAATTTCGAGTATTATAGTGATTTCTGAGGTAATTGTTATGGAAAAAGATTTGTAGTTTTATTTTTTTTGAAAGTATTTATTTATCTTGTCATTAGTCTTTAATTTTGTTTTGTACTAACTAATTTTCAGTGAGTTTTTGCACTGGCAACTAATCAAGCACGGTTGTTTAATATTTATTTATTTAGTTATCATCTATTTATTTTTTAAACTTCATCTGTACGGTTGATTATCAGATAATGTCAATTTAAATGAGGGATTTGGATGATCATTCAGAATATAGCAAACTGAATAGGGAATTGCAAGCCGATTTTTTCACTTCATGTTAAGGCTTTGCATTAGATAAAATTCATTTTCCGTATTCGTTAATTTTTGAAATATTGCCTATTATTTAGCTCACAAAGTTACTTTTATTTAAAATTAACCATGGAATAAAAATATAAAAGTTTCTCACAGGTGTCTTTTTCTGACAAATGAATCACTAAACTTTAGTTTTCTACAAAAAAAATTGTCAAATAAACACTCACCGCAAAATAGATTTCTTTTTCTTTTTTTTCACTTTACTTAACTTTTTCTGAGAATAACTTTTCGGTACAACATTCTTGACAATTGAACGTGGCCCACAGGATCAATGTAAAATCTTCCGCTCAGAGGCCACTTTTTCCCAGTAGCCGAAGCCGTACTTCAACTTTTCCACTGCCCTTTTCAACTGCACACGCGCCATTGTCTGAGCTCTTTTTATTTATTTATTTAATATTAGTATACATAAACAGAGTGTTAATATATTAATCAATAGAGATTTTAAAGGCTGTTTATAGCCTTGAACCTAAACGCCTCTCGCGGAGCTCGAATCATGTCTCTACGAAGGGAGGCATATCAACTGACCTAAGAGCTCATTGGTACTCGTTGAGCTCGTTCACTCCCCATCGATTTTTTCACTGCCCCCAAGATATCACCACGTGGTATTTCAATCATCTCTTTAAGAACCTCAACTACATATTTCTGTTGGATCCGAAATTAAATATAAAAATTCTGCAATAATGTGTGCTGAGAAAAAGCTTGGGGAGTGTTCCAAGTTACTGAATAATCTCTCTCACCTCTCAACACAACCCCGCTCTCAGGTCAACTCATCCGTCCTCTACACGCGCCGCATAATCGCGTGACCAATCAGGGACCTCTTCTTCTCATCGCTGCTACGGTGCTTGTCGACCACGGCGCTTTTCTCCAACTGTAGCACCACCAACCATAGATTACAACATCTGCTCGAAAGATCTAGAGAGAGAGAGAGAGAGAGAGAGAGAGCGAGCGAGCGAGCGAGGAGAGAGAGAGAGAGGGAGAGAGCGCGAGGAGAGAGACGATGTGGTTGTCCTGAAAAAGGTATGGTTTCTATTACTCTATTACTACTGTCAAACCCTAGCTAAAATCCTCATCCCCTCGAAAGTAGGGTTTTAATCGAGCGAATTGGGATTTTTCATCGATTGAACCTTTTTAAGCTTGTATGTAAAGTTGTGTAGATATGCACCCAAGCAAAGTAGGTTTGGACGGGTCGAGTTAGGGTTTTGGTTGGGTAGAGGAGTGTATGTATGGCTTCGGGAACTGTAGTGGGTGGAAATGGAGGAGGTGAAGATGGTTCTAGAGAGAAGCAGAGATGGGCTGACAGCAAAGTGTACACTAGGAAATCATTTAAGGGTCTGAAGACCAACACTGATAGTAACCCTAGTAATGCGACTCTACCACAAGCTCAAGCCCTAGCTCAGAAGGGGCTAATTTGTTACAGAAACGATTTGATGCGGCGTCTGACGACTCTTCGAGCCTCAACCGTCTGCAGGTCGTGCCTTTGAGCTCGAAAAATGTCGGGGGCGGTAACGGGATGGGGAAACAGGGAGGTCTTAGGCAAGAGAATAAGGTTACGATTAGTTTCGTTTCGAGGTCGAAGCAGGAGATTCGGGAGCTTAGGAGGACGCTCCAGAGTGAGCTTGATTTGGTAAAGAATTGGGTGAAGAAGATTGAGGGGAAAGAAGGGAAAGTAGTGAATGGTGGAGTTGATAATGGTGGAGCGAGGCGGGTTCCATCTGAGGTGGCTCTGTGGGTCCTGCTAAGGTTTCTAGGCCATCACATCAGCTGAGTATATCAGTGTTAGAGAATAGTCAGAGTGTAAGTGATAATATGGAGAAAGAGAAGAGGACACCTAAGGTTAATCAGTTTTATAGGAATTCAGAGTTCCTTCTTGCTAAGGATAAGTTTCCGCCGGCTGATAGCAACAAGAAGTCGAAACCAAATGGGAAGAAACCAGGGGGTACTGAATTGGGACCTGGGTTTGGGGTGGGTAAGTTTTCAAACCAAGCTTTCAAGAGCTGTAGTGCTTTGCTTGACAAGTTGATGAAACACAAGCATGGTTGGGTTTTCAATACGCCGGTTGATCCCGAGGATCTTGGGTTGCATGACTATTTTGACGTTATTAAGCATCCGATGGACTTGGGAACTGTGAAATCTAGGTTGAACATGAATTGGTACAAGTCTCCAAGGGAATTTGCAGAGGATGTGAGACTTACGTTTAGCAATGCGATGACCTATAATCCCAAAGGACAAGATGTTCATGTAATGGCGGAGCAGCTATCTAAGATTTTCGAGGAAAAGTGGTCGGTCATAGAGGATGATTATATGCGAGAGTTGAGAATGGCTGTCAGCTATGAAGTGGGGATACCTACCCCTACGTCCAGAAAGGCTCCTTTGCTGCTATCACCTGCTGCCGAAAGGAGAAAGATTTTGGATAGGTCAGAAACAATGACAAGTACTTTTGATCCCAAACCGAAACCCATGAATTCTTCGCATCCAGGGCGGACCCCTGCCCCAAAGAAGCCTAAGGCCAGAGATCCTGTGAAGAGGGACATGACATATGAAGAAAAACAGAAACTTAGCACAAACCTGCAGAATTTGCCTTCTGATAAATTGGATAACATTGTCCAGATAATTAAGAAAAGGAATACATCGCTTAGCCAAAATGACGATGAGATTGAGGTGGACATTGATAGTGTTGATACAGAAACACTCTGGGAGCTTGATAGGTTCGTAACCAACTACAAAAAGGGTTTGAGCAAAAACAAGAGAAAGCTGAACTTGCCCCTCAAGCTAGCGCTGATGTAAGGCCAGATGCCCAGGGAAAGGTAAAGCCCGACATACCTCTCCAAGATTCACTCATTTAGTTCGAGGCTTTGGTTGGTTAATGCAATTTACTTTTGCTGTTTGCGCAGAACCCTGGCCCCTCTGTGGTAGAAGCACCGAAGGAAAGGAAATCAGGTAATATTTCCTGGAGCATCATAATTTATAGCATTTCATTTGGTGACACATGCAACCAACTAAATGCAAATTTGTTTTGTGTGAAAGTAGATGAAAAGAACATCTCCTCTTCATCTCCTGCTCGAGTAGAAAAGCAGGGGGGTAATGCAAGTAGATCAAGCAGCTCAAGCAGCTCTAGCAGTGATTCTGGATCCTCTTCAAGCGGTATTGTCATACTTCCCTGATTTCATTTATTTAGTTTGGTAGACCTTGTTTTCTCTTTTGTGTTATGTTATTTTAATTTTTTTTTTTTTTGGGATTTGGTGAGGGGCCGGATGTGATGGTGAGCAGCTTCAGTTTCTGTTTGGTTGAAGTTTTGATTTTCTGTCTCATTGGCTCACTGCTTCTTTTGTGTTACAGGTTCCGATAGCGAAAGTTCATCAGGATCTGAGGCTGCCCATTCACCAAGAACTTGAACATGTCCAGGTTAGTTGGTATTACATATTTGTGGATCTTCTTATGCAAAGTGCAGATTGTTTTTTTTTTTTTCGCTTCTTTTATTTGTGTTTCTGCACCTTGCACTGACTTCGAGCTAATTTTCTTGTTTATCTTGCTAACACTACTTTTATGATAGGTGAAAGTACACGGAGACCCTCTCAACTATCACTTCTTTCACGGAGAACCCCCTAACATTTAAAATCGCCCATACAGACCCCTTCAACTATAACCGTTAACCAATTAGCACCCTTCTGTCAAAAGACCGTTAAGATGAAGAGATCAGCGTGGACAATTTTTATAGATGAGGGGGTCAATGTGGACGATTTTTAAGGGGTAGAATTGTTATAGATGAGACCTCCTAACATTTAAAATCACTCATACAGACCCACTCAACCATAACCGTTAACCAATTAGCACGCTTCTGTCAAAAAGACCGTTAAGATGGAGGGTCCAGCGCGGACAATTTTTATAGATGAGGGATTAGTGTGGACGATGTTTAAGGGGTAGAATTGTCATTTTCCCTCATTCCGTTAACAGAGTTGGCCAATTTTTCATTTCATATAGTTGAGGGGTCTGTATGGGGAGTTTTAAACATAAGGGGTCTCTGACTCTCCGTGGAAAAAGTGATAACTGATGGGGTCTCCATGTACTTTCACCTTTATGATATTTCCTATGTTCTACGAAGACTATCAAATGTTTGCCTTATAAGTGAGATTTCCTTTATGTTCAAATAATGTGCTCGTTTAGTGCTACTGCTACCTCAGGAGAAGAGGAAGGAAAGAATGTTATAAGTAGACAGTTCATTTTATCTTGTGTTGGTGCAGGAAAAGATGATGGCAACAAGTACTGAATGCTATATCAGAATATGATGATCCATGGAAATTCTCTGATAGTTAATAATTGTTGATTAGCAATATTGGCTATTTGTTTTTGTATCCACCACATGCTTCAACTCAGTGATTCAGAGAGGCCTTTTCTCCAAACGGGCTTGTGAGTGTTAGATCGCTTAGTGCTTCAAAAGCTTAATCTGGTAGTAAAATATGGCCTACGTATGTATCAAGCTAACGAATACCCTCCCTCATGGGCATAGAGGAGCCAGCAGTGAACAAAAGCTTCGATATCAAGTTAGATCAGTATTTGTTTGAAATATTTTTGGGAAATGTTCCCCAGTGTATAGCAATTTGTCCAATGGTTAGGTATTGCTTGACTTTTGTTTTACATAGCTACAAGTATTTTGTAGAATTTTGGTAGTGTGGTTAAAGTGGATAACTAATTGTCTGATGCTTCTTCTTTAGCGGCTTTCTATACGGATGCATGCTTGTAATTTCGTGCATGTGAAATTGTGAATGGCCCACCACATGCCAAAGCTATAGGTTTGATGCTTACCGTGACTAAGTCGCACATACCTTCCTGGGGGTTTGTTTTTCATTTCATACAATAATAGGGATATCTCGTATGTTTTTGAACTAAATTGGCTTCCTTGTCACCATCAACTGCCAATACATTGAGACAAAGGAGATTGCTTTAGTACCTTTATTTTACTTGATATTGTATCATAGAAAGAGTCTCTACTTGTTATATATCAAAAGAAATTAATTCTGATGGTTCTTCCTCCAACCCTTTCATGAGCACCACGATTGGCAGCCCATCTACCATGATCACTAAATCTGGTAAATTCTGAGTTTTAGATGCAACTACCCCTCCTGAATCCTGCCTAGCAACTATATTCTTCTTCCTATACTTCTTAATTTGGTTCCCTTCTGCAAAGAGCCCTCCTCCCCTCTCTTTCCCCCTTCTGCCTACCCTTCTGTTGCTCCCTGTTAAGGGTTGGCTTACTTATGTTGCTCCCTGTGATGGGTTGGCTTACTTCTGCACCCCTTGTTTGTCGTCTCTTCTCGTCTCCCTTCTGAACCCCCTTTTCCTCTCTTTTATTATGGTACCAGGGGGTTTCATCCATTGGGCCTCTCACAAAAATTCCCACTTTGAATATGAGCATAGGAACTTTGTATCCTATTCGATAATTGGATATAAAGTGTCCAATGAAGATGAGCATAGGAACTTTATATCCTGCCCTTGGAATCACGGGGCCTTCTAGAAAAGTGTCCAATGAAGCATGATAGTGCATGGGAACTTTATGTCCTATTCGATAATTGGATTCTACTTGTACTCTGTAACAAATGATATGGAGCTTTTATCATTGTCAATTTCAAGTACTGTAATCTGTTATTGTTGCCAATTTACTCTTCTCAATTTGCTAATCTTGTTGAGGAATACTAATTCCAAGTCTTTTCGTTTCTTGTTCTACAGGTCGCACTGATTGAACTGATGGTAATTCTTGTGGTTTATCTGACATATTGAGATTGTGATTCTGCATCTCCATTTTGTGGGTTGTTTTGGTAAAATCTTAAAGACTACCCTAATCTTGCTTTGGAGTGGGTTTTGTTCTAGCTGCTATATGACCATGCCAGTCTTCTGCACCTGGCTGTGTTCATGGTTACAGATTTGTGCAATAATTGTAGATGGTGACTAGGTAGATAGGTTATGTGTATAACTTGTACATTGCTTAGAACTGCAACTTATCTTAGTGGTCTATGTTGTGCCTGCAGAGTTGGGGCAATTCTTTGATGTTGCACTCAAATATTCTCTAAAATATTCTCTGTAATTGTTTGTATGTGAAGTCTTCCTCTTCGGATGCCATGTATACTGTCTCCTGTGTGGGCTTTGTGAGGTTAGTGGACTAGCTTGCTTGTATTAGCTTGTATTTTAGAAACTGTGGCACACAAGATTGTTTGCATGCTTGTTTTCTGTTACTCATCATGTAGTTTTGGTGGAGCGCCTTGGTTGCATGGTTACAGCCGGACGATGTTGTTTGAGTCCTAGGTGTATTTCAACTCCATTCTCAATGTGTTTTTTGGGGGTACAAGAAGGGGCCAAAGCCCAAAAGGGAAAAACTATTAACATAAGATTTTCGAATGTTTTTGTGTAGATTAGTTGTTTAGCCTTCCGATGTTAATGGCTTGTCATTAGCTATGGAGTTTTCAGGAGAGTTCAAAGCAGGAAGATTTAGTGACCTTACACATTTGATTTCCCAGAAATCTCCAAGACTATGGATGAGTTATTCCAGACATTTCAAGCAGCGTATGTCTGGATGATGTTATGGTTTGCAAAGAGGCACAGTGATTGTGAACATGGTTTACTCCCCAGAAATTCCAATGATTATGTGCTTTTGCCTTTTTTGGCAGTCACAGAAGGAGAAGCAGCAGCTTGCAATGTTACGTAACTGTTTTTGGTTATGGATTTTTCATTCTATTTATCATCTGGGAAAGGCTGGTTGAAAACATCACATGGCTTGACCATGGTCTTATTCTCTCTGGCTCGTATACCGTATCTTATGGTTACATTCGTACATTATTGGATTATGTGGTTATGCATCAAATTTCCTTGCTCCTTTCTTCCGGCCCCTGAAATTTTGTAAATCTGGACTGCACTTCTGTCTGAATTAGTTGATCTTTGACTGCAATACTGTTCCGAATTGTAGTTGATGGGACGATCGACGATGTCGTGGATACGTAAACCACAAATGACTGGTCCTGATCTGTTTGTTCTGGGGTCAACTTTTCTGATGATTTTGTCCCCATCCATGGGGTTTTCTGTTCTTTAGATGAGAGTTGTGGTGGTTATGGTTGGGCTTATTTCAATTGTTGTGGTTAAGTGTTGCAGGTGGGTCTTTCCTATATTGTACAGTATATAACTTTTGGTGTAATTTCATGTTTTGTGAAACATATTCTGTCGATGCAACCAGAAACAAGAAGAAATGAATATCTGATGCGAGTCTGGCATAATTCAGTCTTCTCAGTTGAAGGATTAAGGCAACAAACAAAACCCTAATAGCTCCTGTATTCTTGCTTGTTTTGGTTGTTAATAGTAGTATGGTTTTTGCTTACAATCCTTCCCCTCAATCTTCTTCACCCAATGAAACGTTAAATTATGAATGCTGGTTGATTTGGTGATAAGGCTTTTACAAGAAATAGTCGGTGCAAGATTTGCCAATGTAATCTCTCTGCAAAGTTGTCCATACAAGTTCAGTTCATATTTTTTCCTTTTTTGTGCATAGGAATTTCATGAAAGGGAAAATTAGCCATAAATACAGTAAAATAGTTTTTAGCCATATATCGATGTATGGATTTATTCTTTGTTTCTATTATCATATAACTTTGATCTATTCGAAAAGTTATTCTCAGCCAAACCTCCAAAATAAAATCCCTCCGTAGTACAAGGGATTTTTTTTTTCAACCTTGTCAGCACCACATACACTTACACACCCAAGTACACACTCATACTCACATGAGTGGTGGAATCACATACACACTTGAGGTTGTGTGTGGGAACAAATGAAATGAGAAAGTAAGATGGAAAGAAAGGACCCAACTCCTTGCCATTGTAAACTGCCTAAAGTGTTTTCAATTATTAAAATTACGAACAAATTTTTACCAGTAAATTTATTTCAATTGTATTGTGATTACCATATTTTGACCATCATATGAGTTGTTTTAATCCATTGATATAATGGGTTCCACCATAATGTTTCTTTACTAATGTAGAAATGACAACTCACGTGGTATCCTAAGCCTAGTTACCAAATGTGGTCACCATTGCTGAATTTATTTATAGACTTGAACCATTTGCCTTTGTTTTGGATCAAGATTTGAAAAAAAAATCTAATTTAAAAAACACTCATTACTCTTTTTCCAATCATTACTTTCACTTATTATCCTCTATCTTCAATTATTATTTTTATTTCTATTTGTCTTTTTTCACGTCATTATTCCTATTTTCAATTGTATATAATAAATTTTTTTTAAAAACTCATTCAAACACAATATAAATATCGAGATCAACGATTCATATGCAATTCAACTGCAGAAGAAGCCGGGGTCGGACAAAAAATTTTATGAAAAGCAAGAGAGGAAGGATAAGATGTCCGGAAAGGGGCCGAGTTTTATTCTCTTTTTTGATAATCGGCCGAGTTTATTCAGGTGTCCGGTAATTTACGCGCACCGAAAAAAGGATGTCGAGTTTTATACTAAAAAAATTTGGATGCTCGATGAGTCTCGTCTCCATCTCACGAAATGCATTCACCTCAAACATGTTCTCCCCCACCCTACGGTGCGCCTGCTCCCAACCCACCTCACTTCTCACTCCCAAATCAACCTTTTCCACTTCTTCTTCACTGAACCACCCCACAATGGTCCGGTCTCCACAGCTGGAGAGATGGCCCGCTCAACCACAACCGGTTATGGGACCCAACGGGCCCAACCGCCGCCACCGTCATCAGTTGAGCCAGATGACACCCCACTGGAGTTGGGTTCTTCTTTAGCTGAGATGGGTGCTGTGGTTCTCAACACTGCTGGACCCTTTAACAAATCGAAGCTTTCTCACTTGGCTTATTCCCGCTGGCGCCAAGAAAATCTGCCTATTGGGGTTTGTGAACCTCCCCTTCAACCTGCTCGGCCTCCTAAGCCTCAATTGGTTAGTTTTCTGTATGAATCTTATAGCCATTGATTGATTTATGTGCTTTGTCGAGGTTGGAAATGGTTTGCTCCAATGGGTCCATTGAAATCTGATTGCTTATGTTATAGGGGTGAAAATGTGAAATGGGACTGGCTCATGTGGTGTTTATGTATTTGTTGTAACCTAGGTCACATAATTGTGTGCGTGAGCGCAAAAGCTTCATTGAAACACATACCAACCTACTAGAATTTGCAAGAGCGAGGATTGAGAGCGCAAGCCCATTGCGAGAGAAATTAAGAGTGAGGGCGTTGGGCATTTGAAGGATTATGTGACTAAGGTTGTAACCATAGACACTCTTGAGCTCTGAATCAACCTCATGTGATTTGTTGTACAAGTTTTTATTGCTTGCATTGCTGTTTGGTGTTTTGTGCTTGGTGTGCATGCTCTCTGTTAAGGGCAAAGGTTATGCTGATAGAACATTCATAAGTTTTTCTAGACTTCGAAGAGCTTATATGGGGTACCTAGAGGAATTAGATTGGTTGTCTGGTGAGAAAGGGATTGACAACCGTACATCGATGTGATAAGGAGATGTGTGATGGGATTTTGACTGCAATTAAATCATGTGCGAGCAATGAAGCATGGATATAGATACAGGATATGGACACGGCGATATGAGAAAATCTAGAAAATAAGATAAGGGTACAACTAGGATACATTAGACTGAAATGTATTTTGATAATTTTATAGCATTATATTACACATAATCACAAGAACGGTGGTACCGTTTTTTTTTAATGTTGTTTTCAAGTCTATTTGGTTACTTGCTTAGTTATTAAAATCTAGAACTCATAAACCTCATATGGATAAGGATATCCAATACACTATAAAGAGTAAGTTAACTACCATAATTGTTTACTCTTCTCTATTCCTAACAATTTTACTCTTAACACTATGTAAGAAGTGCTGCAAGTTTGGTTTCATAAAACTTTGGATACTTGATCTAGAGCATCTGAAAGTATCCGATACTCCAAACTACAACTCTATTCCTAACAATATATCTCTTTAACACTATGTAAGAAGTGATGCAAGTTTGGTTTCATAAAGTTTGGATACTTGATCCAGAGGCATCTGAAAGTATCGATACTCCAAATACAAAACATTATCTATATGTTGGGGATACT
This sequence comes from Rhododendron mucronatum var. ripense, assembly GCA_019656295.1. Classification (NCBI taxonomy): domain Eukaryota; kingdom Viridiplantae; phylum Streptophyta; class Magnoliopsida; order Ericales; family Ericaceae; genus Rhododendron; species Rhododendron mucronatum. The sequence continues at coordinate 3,205,497 of BPLT01000044.1, read as the reverse complement.
TTGGGGTTATATATATATGGGAGTATCGATCGAGTATTGGTATCTCATACGGACATGACTACCATCTGAAGTATCCACTGCTTCATAGCCTGCAGGATACGCAAATGAATTTCCAATCACTTAGGCTTATATCAAGGTCAGCCATGAGTCCTTATATATATCTCAGTTAAGGAGTTCATTAGCTGGGGACCAGATGGGTTCTGTTATTGTTGTTGTTGTGAAGATGTTTGACTAGACGTATGCAGGATAATGTTCATGGGTATATGTTGTTTGCAAGTAACATTGTCTTAGTAGATGAAACCAAAATAGTAATTAACTTGTATGTGCACTATACCTAAATGGGGAGCCTTCTTTTTAAAACTAAAGTTGAGGGCCCAGAGCGGGTGCTTTGCTTGAACTCACCCAGGGCTGATTCTGCGACAATTCTATACAAGATAGAATGTGAATTATTTGAAGTGTAACCAAAATGTGGATGGTTGTGTGCTAAAACTTAGGGAGATAGAATTAGAACTAACAATATGAGACTAGTATATACTATGGCAGAGTGATATGGAATATTGGGGAGATTATTGTTACTGAAAATACTCAGGCAGCGGGGATGCCAAATTGATATGGGATGTGTTGTGTTGGGAAATTGAGTTTTTCTAATTTAATGTGATGTATAGCCCTTGAAGGATCAGAATTAGAGAAAGATGATTCATGTAGCTGACTCCAATTGATTGGGACATGTGGCTTGTTGTGTTCAGTTATTTTAATGGCCTTCATCATTCAAGTTTTACTTTTTCCTCATTTTTTCTACCTCGTCTCAAGCATCTATACAGAATAAGTCCTAGATGATCTAGCAAGGGTTAGTGGACCTAGTGGTTTTACTAAGGTCACAAAGAAAGGTTGGTGGAGTTTCAATGTTTCATGATTTCTAAGATGTGGTATGACCCGTTTGGAATGTCTAAGTTATTACCTAAGGGCTAAGGCCTACTTTTTAATTAAACTCTGTGAGAAAGCAGGAAGAAGTTTTTGATGTATTCACCTGGGTATTGGTTGGTTATTGCAGTGGTAGACTGGTTGTTATGCTCAGTGTTTCCTTTCTGGCCTGTTATTTGTCCTATTCCAGATCTCCCCAAAGGAAATTCCAGCTCCCAAAAACTCCGGTTTGCCTCTTAATGCTTACATGCTGCATAATCTTGCTCATGTGGAGCTAAATGCTATTGACTTGGCATGGGATACTGTTGTCCGGTTTTCACCATATACTGAACTTCTTGGAGAGGGATTTTTTGCTGATTTTGCTCATGTGGCTGATGATGAGAGTCGCCATTTCAGTTGGTGTTGGCAAAGACTGGCAGAGCTTGGTTTCAGGTGAGAACAGTTGTTATCTCTTAGCTCATCTATTGCTGTTTTGGTTTACTATAGCTTGTGAGTAATTCTGCCTCTCCTCCCCTTCCTCCTCCTTTTCCTTGTTTATGTTCAGCTACGGAGACATGCCAGCGCATAACCTTCTTTGGAGGGAGTGTGAGAAATCATCAGACAATGTTGCTGCACGTTTGGCTGCTATCCCACTAGTTCAGGTAATCTCTTCACTGGGGGAGTATTTACATTCTAGCACCTCACTTGATTGCTTATACTTCTAAATGATGGTTTGTTTTACATGTTTCAATATAAGTGCCTTTAGTTTTCTATGGTATCAGTCATCGATTCTTCTTGGTTCATATCTTCTTGTATGAAATTAGTAATTCCCGTCTTGATATTGTAGGAAGCTAGGGGACTTGATGCTGGTCCTCGGCTTGTTCAGAAGTTAACCGGATTTGGAGATTGTAGGACATCGAAGATTGTGGCGAGAATTGCTGATGAAGAAGTTGCACATGTGGCAGTTGGTGTCTACTGGTTCGTCGCATTATGCCAAAAAATGGGCTGTGCCCCTTGCTCCACCTTTAAAGGTTTTGTTTCCTTCAGAATCCAGTGACTACTCTCGTTTAGGTACCCACAAGTATATACCACAAGTTTCATGGTTCTATTCTATTGCTTAGATTTTGTTTTCTGTGCATCAGACTTGTTAAAAGAATACAATGTGGAGCTGAAGGGGCCCTTCAACTATTCAGCTCGAGATGAAGCTGGAATTCCGCGGGAATGGTAAGTAAAATTAAGTTTCTTGGTTAACCATTTTATTGCCAAGGCTTTAGCCCTTTGGGTATTTCTGTTGTTCCTTCTACAAAGTAACTTTATCCATTTCAATTGGCAGAAATCTAATGTGCGCTCACATTCGTTTCAATTCTGCGTGCACTGAAATTTCTGTGCCCATTATGTTGTCTAGGTACGATCTATCATCATCAGCAAATAACCAGGACAAGAAAGAGCAACTTTCTGAGGTATTACCTTGGACTATTATAATAAAAAAAAAAAAAAAAAAGACAAACGCCGGGCCAAATGTAATGGTCTATCAAAGTGTCAAAATATGGTTACTACAAAAAAAATGGAAGAGAACTCTATTTCACTGACCAAACAAATTTTGGAAAAATTGAGAGCTAAACAAGAATCCATATCATTGGATGTAAGATTTGCAATGTTTTGGCAGGTCTATGACAGGCTTGCATGCATAATCTCAATGGAGAAAGAGAACTCAAGTATGAATGCACCCACGGAGTGAAAATTGTTTCACAGATCAAATTTGGTTCTGGGACGTCCATTTGAAGATGTAAGCGTATGGGCTAAAAGCAAAAGATTGCATGTTCGCTGTTTTGTGGACATGCATCTCTACAGAAATCAGTGAAGTGAGTTGAATCATGTACATTGCCATAACGAGGCAGCTGGATAATCTCTCGTGCGAATTGTCCCCCACATTAGCCAGAGGTTCAAAAGGGGTGTCTGCGAGCTAGGCTTCTGGATTTCTTCATCCGCACCAGCCCTTCTTCGTAATATCTCTTCCTGATATGGTGGTGGTGTCGATATCGTACATTTTCGGACTTGGACACAGGTACCCTACTTCTTTGCATCATCTTGCTGGGGCATAATATTAGATCCCGGAGGACAATCGGAATCACAATGAGATAAGTTGTTTTAAAAACCGTTCTGCTCTTTTAATGGCTGTTTTCAAACAAGAAATTGATTTTATGTATCCGTGTAGCCGGTGATGTAGCTTCTTCAATGTTTTAAAACTTCAGTTTCAATCCGGATTGGCAAAACAATATTGACTGGGGGCATGGATTCTCTCCTTGTTAATACAAGGTAGACCTGGTTGTGGGAGAATAATTCATTTTCTACCAGACCCGGTGTCCCTGCAGTGAGAGAAAAACACTGCAAATTGCAGCCCTTCAAAATGACGCCGTTTTGGCGTATATTGAGAATAATTTCTCTCTCTCTCCCTCTGACCCCTTTTTCGTCTTCTGTCTTGTTCCTAATCATTTTCTTCTTCACCATATATAACAGCAACTTAACGTTGAGTGCTGGGTATAATTGGTACTCTATCTCTCTATGCTGGTTATAATTAGTTCTCTCTCTCAAGAACTGTAAGATTTGGGTCCTCTTCTGCTTATTTGAGTCCTCAACCAATACTATCCTCTATTAGTCCTGTAATCCTAAAATTCCACAAAAAAACTTTCAAATCCTTCTCATTATTTTTGAAGAGCAGCTTTTGATTTTGGTGGTGTAATCCCATTTGGCCCTGAAAGAATTTTCGTCAATTACTGCAATCCCATGGGAACCGAAGTTTGGACAAACCCAGACATACCGATGGGTTTAGAGGTGGATTTAGAAACTAGAATTGAACAAGTTTTTTTTTTTTTGGGTAACTGAAAGAATTGAACAATTTGTGAAATGGAGTAGTAAACTGAACAAAGGTATTGATGGAAAAAGAGATGTAAATTGATAGTGTAAAAACATCTTTACGCAGTATGCAGTGCACTACTGCGCCACAGAAAGAGATAAGATGGATGAAACGGTATTGTGAATTTTGTGTGGGGAGAGAGAGTGAGAGAGAGAACATGGGGAATTTGTGAAATGGAGTAGTAAACTGAACAAAGGTATTGATGGAAAAAGAGATGTAAATTGATAGGGTAAAAACATCTTTACGCAGTATGCAGTACACTACTGCGCCACAGAAAGAGATAAGATGGATGAAACGGTATTGTGAGTTTTGCGTGGGGAGAGAGAGTGAGAGAGAGAACATGGGGAATTGGGGATGGAAGATTTGCGTGGGGTTGGGGGATGGCCATTAAGATCAGAAACGAATTCCTCCTAAGAAAGAGGGGGAGGCAGGAGGAGGAGATTCACGTGATTATTCCCCATACACCCCAAAACGTCGTCGTTTTAGGGGCTGCAATTTGCAGTGTTTTTTCTCTCACTGCAGGGACACCGGGTCCGTGAAAATTGCAGGACCCATTACTTTCGTATTGGTAAGTTAGGGAACAAAATGAAATTTCGTGTACAATGTTCCAAATCAATATAACACATCCAAATTTACTCGAAAGTTTAATTCAAGCATATGTAAAACGTATGTACAGCACAACCCACAAAAAAAAAAAAAAACCTTATTGGCATGTACAAAACCGCCGGTGCTACTGGCCTAGCTATTAGGACTACCAACACCACCTTCAGAGCCACCACAGCCTTCACATTCACTGTTCAACACTTGGCTCCGTCCTAGTCTCTTCCCTTTGTTCCCCTTCGTTTCGGGTTTTGTCCACCTCCCCAATTACAAGCTGTTTAGTTGTTTGTGCAATCTCGGCTATCGTCTCCGCAATTGCTTCCAGTACCCCACCTCCGCCTTCCTCTTCTCCCCTTGTTTCATCCTTTTGTCCCGTGCTTTCATCTTCCGGTGCTACCTCAAAGAACTCCTCCACAGTTTCAGTAGGTTTCTGTATTGCTTCCTTTGCTACGCCCTTTGATTCTTCACCGGTTTCTTGGTCTCCAGTTTGTCCCTGCTAAAGCTCCATCAATAACAAGAAAGATAAACATGTAGGTTAGATAGAAAGGACTTTGTTCAGCCTAATGATGCTACTAGTCCATTGTAATGTTGGTTGATTCCCTAGTCACAATCTTCTAAACTCAAGAGAGGACAATAGGCAATTGACATAGTAGATGAATATTGAGTTCTTGATACAATTCAATCCTTTTCAACTAAATCACTTGAGTACATCACCAAATGAACTCCACTGAAACAAACCCATCATTTTGTTATCTCTTTCAATCTATAAAAAGGGCGTACCCAGTGCACGAAGCTTCCGCATATGCGGAATACGTGGGATCTGGAAAGCAATGGCGGAGCCAGGAATTGAAGTGGAAGGGTCGACTACGAAAGCAATTGAAGTTGAAGGTGTTGAACTATGAAAGAAATTTTTGTGCGATAAAAGAGGTGATTCCATTGAGGTTTCAGTTACCTTCGATTGAGCAGCTCTCCTAGCTTCCAATTCCCTCTCAGCCTCCACCTTCTTCCTCGCCGCATACTCCTTAGCACTTTCCTCCGCCGCCACCACCTTATCCTTCACAACCCCCACCTTCTCCCCGGTATACTGCGCTGCCTTCTGGACCCCGTGCGCCACCGCATCCTTTGCCACCACCGCCTTCTCCCCCGCATACCCTGCCACTCCCTTAGCCACGTCCACTGTCTTCTTCGTCGCCTCAACCGTCATCTCAGACGCATACTCTGCCGCTCCCCATCCCGCCACCACGGCCCTCCCCTTCACCTCCACCGCCTTCTCCCCCGTGTAACCCCCCACTTTCTTTGCCGTCCCCACCGTCGCTTCCTTTGCCCTCCCCGCCACCGATGGTACTTTCTCCTTCACCTCCTCCGCCTTCTGCCCTGCCGATTCCTTCACCTAAGTGCCAAGAAAAGAAGGCTAGGAGTTCAACTCTTCTATAATGTGCTAATCTAATGATTCTAAAATTTTTTGAAAGGTGCTAATCTAACTATTTTAACATTATCAATCAATGAAAAAAAAATCCTTCACCTGCTCCGCCGTTTGGGCGGCTTGCTGTGCTTTTTCGGCAGCAGTGTCTTTAACGGCGCTGCCCTTTTCCGCGGCGAATCCTGTTGTTTTATGGACACTTTGAACGATTGTGTGTTTGGCTTGGGCACCCTTTTCCGTCGCGATGGAAGCAGCGGCGCCGAAGCCCTGAATCACCGATTCCTTGGCTTTCTCCAAGGCCGACGCGGTGGAACCGGTTGCCTTGTTGTACCGTTCTTCGGCCGCCCGAATTGCATTCATTGAATTCTGTTGTGCAGTTTGTCTGTACTTGGAAATATCTTCCGTCGAAAGCGATTCTCTCTCCTCTCCTAAACTTTCCTCTTCCCTCCCTCTTCCCTTCTCTCTCTCCTCCTCAGTTTGATCAAGTGCTTTTCCAGAACCCATTTCTCTCTCTCCTCTCTGTTTCTCTTGCTCTTGTTCTTTCGCCATATCACCACTTTCCTTTTTCCTTAGGTTCTCCTGCTCTCTCTCCTCTGTTTCACCTTCTTTTTGAAAACCCACTTCTCTCTGGTTCTCTGCTTCCTGTTCTTTTTTCTTATCAGCCTCCTTCCCTGAACCCATATTTACACTCATTTCTTTGTCACCAAAAGACCCTTCATCCCCCTCGTTCTCTCCCTCTTCTCTTTCTCTCTCTTCGCCAGAACCAGCGCCGCGGCCGCCGAGTACGTCGGACCCTTTGACTTTCTCGACGAGAGACTCGAAATGGCTCGTCAACTGGGGCACTGTTTCTCTCTGTACCTCTCCTCTGTGATGTTCTTCTGGGACATCTTCTCTCCAAATTTTCTCGGAAGCCATTGTTGGATTCTTCCTCTTTTGCTTTCGTTTTCCTTTCAAATTGTGAGTGTTGTTATCGAGTGCAAGTTGTGAGTGCAAGTTGTGAAGAAGAACGGGTTAATAATGAAAAAACAGAGGGAGGAGGGGTTGTGGGTGGCGGTTTGGGGTGGTAGACGTGGAGGTTAGGGAGGGCGTTTTGTGCCACGTGTTTGGGGTGGGGAGGGTCTGAGGTTGGTGACTCAGCGGTTCCTCTTTTTGTGGGATTTATGTGTCACCTAGGCTTATCCGTTACTAGCAGTAGCACTCTTAATCATTTTTGTACTGTACTTGTGATCCAACTCGTATTAGATTAGGTTTTCTTCAACGCTTAGTTTGGATGGCAGGAATTTTAAAGAGGGATGAGAACGTGGCACCATACTTTCATAATTCCCACGTTTGGAAGAAACATAAATAGGAATGTGATGTAAAACCCTCAGGATTTTCCAAACAATGAATAGGAATGTGATGCCACACCCTCATAATTCCCATGTTTGGGAAAGACAAGAATATGATTTTGATTTTTGACGACACATCGGACCAGGAATCACATTACCAGATGGTGTGGGAATCCGATACCTCCCCTTACCCATGAGAATCTTAGATTCCTGACTCAATCAATATATATACACACATACACACACACATGAGGCGGTTTCAGAAACACCCAAAAAAATATCTAAAAAAACCTCATTTTTCCCTGTCAAATATTGATGATCCGAGCCGCTCAATATGTGTGAATACATATATATATAGACTTAATTTTCAAAAAAAATTGATTCATGCATAAGATTACTGAATTAATCCAAACATTGGAATGAAACTACTCCAGGTATTGTATTCATAGGAATTTAATTCCTAGTAAACATATTCCTATTCCCACTTAATAAAATTCCTAGGAATTTGATTCCTTGTAATCACATTCATATTCCTACTGAAGATTTCGATCATCTAAACTGAGCCTTTCTATAGGAAAGAAAAAAGGGTGGGGAAGGGGCGACGTAGCAACCTTTCATTGGGCGTGATCGTAAGGACTCTAGACCTGTGGCAGGAGTTTCTAAAGGAGACCCGAAATCCATAAATAGCATTGCTTCCCAAGGCCAAAGAAGGCAATATACGGATCATAAGATTCAAACAAGAGCGAAGGAGCGTTGACACACTTAGAACCCATGACCCCATGAAAGCGAACTTAAATAACCCATAGCCATCTTGCCTACAACCCCCATGCCCCTTATCAACCCATGCCCAAAAATTTTCTGTGGGAGTTGTAAAATTGAGTTTCTAATAACTCTAAATTGAACACAAGGAAAACTGTATGCCCTTCAGAGCTGTGTTTCCGTCTGAAGCCATTAGACTTGTAAATATTTTGGCAAAGAAGGTTGCGACAGGGCAACACAATTTTGGAAAAAAAATTAAAAATTCCTTTAGCCATACCCAAAAAATGGCCGACATTTAGCCAAAAAAACAATAATGTTGGTGCAATGGTGCATTTCCATTTGGAATACATTTTTTTGATATAATTTTCTTTCTATCTCATTTTCAATTAACTTTCGTCAACTATTATTCTCCATCTACCATCTATCATTCACTATTTTCCATTCTCTGTGCTTTTTCTCCATTCAACAGAATCAACACTACCATGTACCATTCTCCATTCATCTCTATGAAAACATATTTCTTTGCTTCTCAATATACTATAATTATCCTCTCTCTTTTTCTACAATGAACAAGTTTAAAAAACCTATTCTGGCAGAAGAAATTTCCAAATCTAAATATTCATCTTTTTCGAATGAAGATAATATGACGATAACCCCATTGATGTCACTGGAGTATCACAATATGATAAAAAATTGATCAACAAGTTAAACACGTTGATTCACAACTGGTAGACGATACTACCGTCATTATGTGGTATTTAAGAACATGATCACCAACAGGACATTGTAACGACCCGTAAATTTTATTAATTATAATATTGTTTAAAAGAATATTATTAGTAATAATATAATCTTCTTAATTATAATTGCCTAGTAGATAAATACAAATTAAATTAATTTAATCTTAATTATTCCACTTTTAATTCTTTTAAATTGCATGCATGTAAATCCTATAACCCTCACTCTCCTACTCGGTCTCTAATTCATCTCCCTGACTAGTCCATTCCGAAACCCAATAGGATACAACTTCTTTAAATCCAATTCTAACCGAAACTCTCAAAATTCTCCTATATGTACCCTAGTACATCGACCCTAGGGTACACCACGAAATTTCTCACGTCTCACCAGTCCAGAAAAGAGAGAAAAACAGGAGAGATCGGAGCTCCAATCTATGGAGTTCTAGAGAGAGAAAGAGAGAGAAAAGTGGGTTTGTGATCAAGACTCGACCGAAATCCAATTCGATCATTCCAGACGCCTTCTACAACTCCTAGCATCACCAAACGTCACCCAATTCGGTCCCGTAGTCCCCCGATCGAAGAACCCGAAACCTTCTTCCCAATTTTTCAAGTTTCGATCAAAAACCAATTCGATCCGATTTGAGGTAGTATAATCTCTCCTAATCATTCCTCTAAGTATATTTATTGTTTTTAAGCATAACCCATCGTCCCAAATGAACCCATGCATCGAAAATAGCAAGAAAAACCAAAAAAAACGAATTCTGCCCCGGACCTTGCGGCCGCAACCTGCGGGCCGCAAGAACCAGAGATAAGGTTGCGGTGGAGGTCCCCAGCCGCAAGGTTGACCAATCAAACCTTGCGGTGTGTACTGTTTTGCTTCGAAAGTATTTTGCGACCTCCCGAACACCGTTTTCGACCCCCGAACTATTTTTCCTAGACTTTTCACATCTCAAAGATCATAACTTGTTAAAGTCATATTTTTTTTTATTTAATTATCTATTTATTAAATTATTTATTAGTTATTGTTTAACGTTTACAAACAAAAAATTAGTTACGACCTTTCAACCAACGTTTTAACACCCCAACTAATTTTTTTTAGACTCTTTACATCTCAATTACAGTAACTTGTCAAATTAAATATTTATTTTATTTTATTCGCTATTTATTATTATTTTTAAAGTAATTCCAATCAAAATTACTTTACGACTTTATAAACATTATTATTAATGCCCGAATAATTTTATTTAGACTCCTCACTGTCCAAATATAAAATTATGTCAGTCTCAACATTTATTTTTATAATTAGTTATTTATTGTCTATTTACTTCACATTCGGTCTTTTTAATTAACGTTTTCATGTAATTTAATTATTCGACCCTTCGGACCCAACTTTTGACATTCAACTGATTATATAGGACCTTTAGGACTCTTATTAGGTCATGATTAGTTATTCTAATATTTTTATCTAATTAATGCATTTAATTAGATTTTTATTAAACTATTTAATTAGTAATAATTCATAAGAGCCTAGAAAATATTTTATTATAATTTTTATAGAAGTTTTACTTCATTATTGACATTGTGGTCATACGAGAATAAGGGCAACGACCCATTCATAAAAGGTTACGTGATTGCACTGTTGGTTATTTGTTTTAATTATTATTTGATTTAGTTGTATATTGCACCAATTCTTGATTTATATGTTAGATTGGACCCTAGAGACATGGGGTGGTATGCGAATAGAGTTCATATTAGACGATGCTAAGTAATGGATGAAATGGAAAGTTTTTATTTCTAGAATGCCTGCAGGCGAGATTTGAATGTGATGAGATTTGTGATGAGATTGAAATTGGCGAGAGTCCAATGATGAATTGAAACTGGCGAGAGTCCAGTGATGATTGTGATGATTGTGAAAGTGGTATATAAGATAGGCGAACCCTAGTTGTGATTCAGGCATGATAAGCTTTCCCCTTGTTGTAGTTATTGGGATGCACACTCGGTACATAACTTAGGTACATCTGCGACAGCAAAGGGAAGTGACCTCATGGGACCGAGCATAGCTAATGGTTGGGGAGGAAAGACTCCGCGGAGGAGATCTTAGATTACACGATAGGTTAATGGATAGTAATGAATTGATTTATGTGCATAATCTCTGTTTTACTTCCTCGTATCATTCTATCATATTATTCTGCTGCCTGCTAGTTGAAAAGTAAGAAGGGTAGTTGGGTTGGATTATACTTCGGGGTGAACTCTTTCACTCAGGTACGGATTGCCTGGCTTCCGTGCCAGATTTTGCATAAAATCAGGAGGAGACACAGAATCCCGAAGGTGAACAGTTTTATGCAGAAGAGAATCCGGAGGTGGGAGTAGAGCCTGAATACGCTTGGGATCCGTATCAATCCTAGAAGGCGGCTCTGTTATTTTGTTTAGTTTTTATCACAAGGACTATTTTGCAATATTTCAATAAGGTTTTGTAATAGACGAATCGTTAGGGAGAATTATCCGTTTTGGATTTTGAATTTTAATTAATAAATTTTTAGAAAGCAATATTTAATACCTCCGATTTTATTTCCGAAAATCGGGGCGTTACAGACATAGCCAGGATTCAAATTTTGAGGTGGCTCTCAAAAAGATCAATACAATCCCTCCGTTCCAATAAGAATGTCTGATTCGTGAAACAGAGAACTTAAAAATGATTATATTTATTCAATGAACTTCAAATATGTTTTTCAAAATTAAAAGAACTTATTGATATCAAGTATCTTGCGGGGGGAAAAATTAATTGTTTTTGAACTACAATGCATTTTTAAGTTCTCGTTTCGCCGACCAAACAATTTGTTGGGATGAAAGCAGAATTTAATACTCCCTCCGTCCCTTTTTTAGAGTCCCGTATTCCATTTTGGGTTGTCCCTTAATAAGTGTCCATTTTGTAAAGTTAGTGGGTAAAAGTTGGTTCATTGTCTATTTTGTCCCTAAAAGTAGATTCCATTTTAAAAAGTTAGTGAGTAAAAGTGTAATGATGATGGGTAAGTAAGAAAAGTAGAGGAAAAAGTTGATGTGAAACGTATAATAATGACGTCTTTTTAATAAGTTGGAATTACGAAGAAGGACACTTAAAAAGGGACAGAGGGAGTACAAAAAAGCATACGTGTTCTAAAATTAATTAAATATAGTACTTAGAAATACATGTTTTCATCGGTAAATCATCAACCTAACAATACTAAAAACATAACTACTAAAATTGGTTGGAATAGCGAAACAAAGGAGCGATTTATTGGTGGCACGTCAGGACCGGGAATGGCCTGTGCCCACAACACGACCAACCCCTCCCCCCCAACAAAGGCTCTGCCCCTGATCACCAAACATGCTCACCACAGCATTATTGGAACGCGAAAAAATGAAACAGCGAAAGCAAGCTTTTCCAAAAAATAAATAAAACAATGAAAGCAAGCAATTGTCACATGCAGCATGGAAGGTCTGTCTGTTCCCAATATGAAAACAAGTAAAAAATTCACCAAGACAAAATTAGGACTATGTTGTTCTTATTGCCAACATGCCTCGGAGCGGGGAGTAGGCTAGGAGCCCTACTGAAAGATTATGTGACTAGGTTTCTATAACTCAAGGGGAACACGTAACTCAGCACACCGTTGCTTTATCTCAGAAATCTTCCCTGAGGGTATATCAAACTTACAATGTCTAATGAGAAATCTTTTGAATGAGAGTGCAACAATTCTTTTCTATACCTGAAAGACAAGACAATCCGGTAAATCCAGTCATTGTTACACATTTAACAAAACCACTTGGTTTTTGAAACTGCAGTACCCAGAAAATCCATGAAAGATGCCTGACTGAAGGGAAACAAACGAGACTAAGCAGAGTAGAATGAGCAGAGAAGACATACGCTCTTCTTTACGCTTCATGGGAGGGTTTAATTAAGCTATCATCTTCGTGCTGGCTAAAAATTTAGGCCATAGGGGATGTCAAAGTCGTTCGTTACCTTAACCGTCGGAGGGGTATGCCTAATGCAAGGCTAGTGATCGGAGTAAGGTCGTAACAAGGTAGATAGCAATGTTGGGTATTCAGGCATTGTTTTCTGGCAAAAAAAAAAATGAAGCAGCATATATCGAAACGGCCGTATTCTTATCACTTGGCTCTTTTAAGTTTCACAATTAATGTTAAATTCCTGAGGTTTTAATCTGAGTTACAAGTTTTGAATTTTATTTTCTGATCGGCACCTTTACCTCGATCTAGATGCGAAAAGGGGTTGTGGGTGGCGGTTTGAGGGGTTGTGTTATCGGAAAATGACAGAAAATTAAAAACGGACCAGAGGGGATACCACCACCCTGAGGTTGGTGATTGCAGTTTCTCTATCTCTTTTGTGGGATTTATTAGTACATGTGTCACCTAGCTAGGCTTATAAGTTACTATCACTAGTATCTCCCGAAGGAGACCCAAAATCCATAGTTGCACATCGTCCCACGCGAGGCCGAAGAAGGCATTAAACGGAACATGAGATTCAAACGGGAGCAAGGGGGCTTCAACACAAGTTAAACCGCCAACCATGTGAGAGCCAAATCCAATGGGAGTAAGTTATTGCCATCTTGGCTACCACCCTATGCCCTTATCAACCCATGCCCAAACTTTTGGGTTTGCCTGATAGTCGTGTAGCGCGAGTTAGTAATCTAACAAATACTAACATACTAACATCCTATCGTTTGAAAAAAATAAAAAAAAGCCCAAAGTTCTGTCAAAGTTTTGAATTTGAGTTTCTAATAATTCTATATTGATCTCAAGGAATACGGATCTGCGGATGCCATATGCACTTCAGAGCTCTGTTTTCATCCAAAGCGAACAAACTTTTGGGGAAAAATTAAAAATAGCCATAGCCATTCCCAACAAAGGGCCACGAATATTTGACAAAAAAAAATGGCAATGTTGGTGCAATGGAGCATTTTCATTTGCAATACAAATTTTTTCAATAATTTCCTTTTTATCCTATATGTTTTCAATTACTATGTTTTATCAACTACTATTCTCCATATACCAATATTCTTTATTCTCCATTCAGCGGAATCAACTTTATCTTGTGCCATTCTCCATTCATCTCTATGAACAAAAAAATCTTAAAATTGATTATGTACGACACACAATTCTTTTCTTCTCAATACACTATAATTAGCCTATTTTCCTCTACAATGAACAAGTTTAAAAAATCCATTTTCGCAGAAGAAATTTTACAATCAAAATCTCTGCCTGCATCGAATGAAGATAATACGACGATGGCCCAAGTGATGGCACTAGAGTATCACCATAATTGCATAATCATATGATAAAACAAATGTCAATAAGCTAAACACGTTGCTTCCACTAGTGGCAAAAAACACTACCTTTGAAAAAGAGTTGGACGCGACGAGCGACTAATGAAGGGCTAAATATTCTTCTTAATAGGGCCTATGCAATTCCTGAATGGGTCCAAATGAAAACACTTTGGCCTCCGTTTGTTTAGATATAATAAAATGTTTTACAATGTAAAATATTTTTTATTTAAAATATTTTTTTGAAAAACAAATTTTAAAATTTTATTTTTTGGTGTTTGGTTGGCACATGAAATATATTTTCAAAAATCAGCAGAACATATAGTGGAATTGAATGTAGGTACGGACTGATGATCGAGGAAATTGAACAGTTAGAATTACAGTAGAAGGCAGCAAACTCATTTCGAAAAATAACTTACGAAAGATTTAAAAGTGAATCATTTTCATCCAATTAATAAAAAATATTTTCCTTATTTTTTATACAAGCAAACACCAGAAAATAGGTAAAATATTTTACCGGAAAACATTTTACATTGAAACAAACTGAGCCTTGAACCCACCGTTGAAAACCAAATGAAAAAAGGGGTCCATTTATTGTATTGCAGCAAAGATGGGCCATTACGTTGGATGAAGCGCAACCCTGGGGTTTGGCAAAATGGTCTTGCATGATTTCTTTGGAGCGTGAGGTTTAAGGTTCAATTTTTATGGATAGGAGATTGACCCTTGTTGTAATTTAGTAATAAATAATTAATACTAACATCAATACTAAAATAGATTATCATCAATAGTGTACGTTAAGAGACAAACAAAACACACAAAATAAAGAAGAAAAATAAGTTTACAAGAATGGAGCCGAAGGGTCTGTTACCATAATGGAAAACCAGTTCAAAATTCACCGACGCAAACCGGGATTCCATTGTTCCATTTTGATCTCTAATAATCATACTACATCGTAACAATTTTGGCACCAATCGCACCTTTTCCGTAAAACTGAATACCAGAACTCGGATTTACACTGTTTAGCAACACTAGCAAATTAACGTATCGCAACAACCAGGGTCACTCTTTTGGGGGATCCAACAATAGGCACCGATAAGAGCATGCTGCGGGCCGAGCACAAACTACGACCCACTTGACCGGCTTGAACAATACAGTATTCAGAACGTCCATAAGAAACCCTTCATTGAGTGGGACGAACAAGACGAAATAGAAGAGACAGAGCATAAGAATTATAACGATATGCGCGTGGAGAAGACGTCTGCCGACAGGGACGGAACCAGGATTTTCTACACATAGGGGCCTAACTATAAGCAACAAGTTTATAAAATTTCAAGGTTTGGGAATTTAATTGTTTGTTTGATTTGGGTTTTGAGAGAAGTTTTCTAGGTAACGAGTGAGAGGGATAAAAAGAGAAATAAGGCTAATAATTGAAGGGATAGCTTATGAGAAATCGTGCGCATGGGGAGAGGTTGGTTTTTGTGACAAAAAATGGACACATTTTGATTCTAAAGCATTTAAATGTCTAAATAACACCTGATACAAAACACAACATTTATGTGTTCAAGCAAAATACAACTAATATTGATATCGAAATTTGGGGGGACAGAAAAAAAAACCGAAACTACGCGGAGGCCTTGGCCCCCGTATGCCGAACCCTAGATCCGTCTCTGTCTGCTGGTCTTTACGCTTCATGGGGAGGGATCCCAGTCGGAACGTCCCTTTTGCATGATCAAACCATGCCGTTTGCCGCTTGGCAGGGGACGCTTGGTAGCGTCCCCGGATCTGTTTCTTAGCTAAGAATCTGGTGAAGAGCACTGTAAGGTATTGTTTTCCGAAATTGAAAAGGAAAAGAAGAACATAACAGCATTGTAGAAACAGACGTATTTATATCTCACTTTGACTTAAATAATTCCAGGGGTTTCAGGGGATATTTATTACAAACCTAAATCATAATGATCAAAAGGAGGAAATTGAAAATGTCATCCTTTTTTTTTTTAAATTTGTATAAGGTACCCTAAAGTATATTTTATTTAATCTCCAATATTCCCTTCTAACAAATTCACATGTGAACTTTGTTTCGTCATGCGTTAAAGTCAACTTATGTGGTATTCAGAAATATGGTTATCAATCAGTGACGGAGCTAAGTGGCACTTAAAAAGATCATTATAACATCTCAATCTCGAAAAGAATGTTGGATCCATTGAACAGAGAAATTTATTCAAACAAATTCAAACTTTTTTTCAAAATCAAAAGAACTTGTTGATAGTAATTTTGCGGAAAAATTTTAATTTTTTTTGAACCAATATGCATTTCTTTGAAATTCCTCATTTTGCCGACTGGAAAATTTTTAATTGGGAGGTAAGAAGGGTATTCAATAGCAAAGTACAAGTGTTCTACAATTAACCAATCATAATACCCCCAAAAAACACATATTTTCATAGGTAACGTCCATCAAAAATAGTAAAAAAAATACCAATTAAAACTGTTGGGTTGCGAAACAAACGAGCTGTTTTTGGTGGCAGGTTAGGACCCGCGGGTGCAACGTGCCTCTGGCTCCCTTAAAGGCTCCGCCGCTTATCACCAAACGCGCTCACTGTAGCGTTATTGAGCAAGAAAACAAGACAATGAAAGCAAGCTACGGTCACAGTATGCAGGGTCTGTTCTCTATATGAAAACAAGTTCAAAATTCACCAAGACAAAACATGCCTTAGAGCGGGAGCAGAAAACTCCTAAGCCAAGAAAACATTCGACTGAGCACACCGATCCCTTATCAGAGGATTCCAGATCTTACAATGTGGACCGAGACCCCTTTGAAGGGTGCGGCAACAACTGTGCGTTCTGCTGAACGCCCTCAAAATACAAGTGATTGAGGCAGCAGCTTTCATCGGCACACATGTTACAAACGACGTGGTTTTTGAAACTACGGCATCGAGAACATCCAGCAGAGAAGCCTGACTGAAGGAAACAAACGAGACTAACAAGTAGAGCAGAATAAGTGGAGAAGACATACGCTCTTCTTTACGCTTCATGGGAGGGTACAGGGTACTTCAAGCTACCATCTTCGATCGAGCTGGCTAAAAGATTAGGCGAAGAAGAGCAATGTTGGGTATTTTAGGCACATTGTTTTCTGGAAACGAAGAAGCATCGAAACGGTCGTATTTATATCACTTGGCTGAGCTCTTTCGAGTTTCCAGGCAATTAATGTTAATTCCTGAGGATTTCAATGTTGTCAGTTATAAGTATATATTAGAGCAAAGTCTACTTTCACACTGTGGTTATCGTCATGTGCGGATACCCCCCTCATGGTTCAAAACTGAGCACATAACTTACCTGTGGTTTTGAAAATGTGATTGCCGTCATGTTTTCCATCCATATTAACGGAGGTGTATCTCACACGCCTCTAGTATGTAATCTGAGTCGTTCATAATATATTAAATAAAAAATAGAGTATCTCTGTAAAAAAAATCATCTCGATCAGGCATCAATAACCTGGTGATCTAATTTTTAGTAAATTCAAATTTGAAATTTTAATTTCTTAACAAAATCGATTCGATCATGGGTTTTTCATTTTTTGATTGATTTGAATTTTGGCATTGATATAGTACTCGTCAAAGTTTACAATATCAACGGTTTGGATTTAATTTTTGGTATAAGGAATGATGTGATTAGATTTTAAAAAAAAGAAAAAGAAAAATCAAGGGATATGATAAGGGTATATCGGTCTTTTAATGTTTTGTTCGTTAATATGGATGGAAAACATGACGGCAGAGGGTCTATCCGCACATTTTCAAAATCACAGGTAGGTTATGTGCTTAGTTTTGAACCATGAAGGGGTATCCGCACATGGCGATAACCACAGGGGGTCAAAGTGGACTTTGCTCTATATATTGCGATTTACAAGTTTAATTGATGATCTAATGAAATACCATCACCCTGCACCCTACCTGTTTTGATTAGTATTTAAGATTCTACAAGTACAAAATTAGTTAAATTTCCAATCTCTTTCAACAAAATACAAATGCCGGATCGGAAATGGCAAATGTCGTGTCACTGACGGCCCAGGATTCTTATTCGTGTGCGCAAAAACCCACCGCCGCTGGGGCTACCAAGACCACCTTCAGAGCCACCACAACCTTCACGTTCACTGTCCAACACTTCCCTCCTTCCCGGTCTCTTCCCGTTTTTCCCCTTCGTTTCCAGTGCAGGCAGGGACGGAACCAGGATTTCTTATACGCAGGGGCCAAACTATAAATAACAAAATTCTAAAATTTCAAAGTTCAGGAATTTAATTGTTTGTTTGATTTGGGTTTTGAAAGAAGTTTTCTGAGTAACGAGTGAGAGGTATAAAAAGAGAAAATGAGACTAATAATTGAAGGAATAGCTTATGAGAAATCTTGCGCAAATAGAGATGTTGATTTTTGTGACAAAAAATGGACACATTCTGATTCTAAAGCATTTAAATGTCTAAATAACACCCGATACAAAATACAATATTTATCTGTTCAAGCAAAATACAACTAATATTGATATCGAAATTTAAAATAAAAATAAAAATAAAAATAAACCGAAACTACGCGGGGGCCTTGGCCCCTGTATGCCGAACCTTAGATCCGTCATTGAGCGCAGGACCAAAGGATGAAACGAAGGGTAAGAGGAATGTGGAGGTAGGGTAGTAGGTGTTTAGTATCCTGCCACTGCCTTCCTTTTACCCTATTGTTTCATCCTTTGATCCCGCGCTTTCATCTTCTGGTGCTACCTCAAAGAACTCCTCCCACAGTTTCAGCAGGTTTCTGTATTACTTCCTGTGCTACGCCGTTTGATTCTTCACCGGTATCTTGGTCTCCGGTTTCTCCCTGTTAAAGCTCCATCAACAGGAAGAAAGATACACGTGCAGGTTATATAATAAACTGGAAATTAAATTGTTCATCATAATGATGCAAATAGGCCATGGTAATGTGGGTTGATTCGTACATGGTAATGAAATTTCCCAGTCACAACTAACAATCATCTAAAGCTCTTTTCCACCAAATGATTATAAGTATTTTCAATTGTTTTACTTCGAGTTAGTGAAACCTATATGCTTACATAATTTCTCTCAAGATAGTTTGTTCATCTTCTACATATTGAATGAGGAGGAGTTCTATGAAGGAGTTCAAAGGCTATAAGAGGTTGGTTTCAAGGAGGAGTCCTGCGTCTTGATCAAATATTCGAGGCGACGAAGGAGCATCTATTGGAGCGGTTCATGAGGAGTCAGCAAAGAGGTTATTAGCAAATATTGAGGAGTCATAGTGTGGTTGTAAGAAACTCTTTGTTTTCGCGTTTTACGTATAGTGCTCTCTTCCCTCCCATGGTTTTTTCACCGTCTTTGGGGTTTTCCATGTATATATGTACGTGTCACGAGTGCTTATTTCTTTTTCGCGTTAATTACCTCGCATAATCACATAGATTAATTAGGGTTTCATTAAATTAGTCAATTTATTTTGTTCACCGTAATAGTAAATCGTGAAGCTATCCAAACTTAGGTCTTTCAATTACCATGGTAATTACCCGTGCTCGTCCACTTATGGTGGGAGCACGATCATTCGGCCAGATAATTAGCTGAACGGGATTCTGATCTGTAGCCGGTTTATACCCATCAAATTTGGTACTCAAAACGTGGTTACCATACTAGTATTGAAAACTTCACAATCTCTCGATCAACAAGACGAAAAATTCGGATTCTGTTGTTCTCATTTCTAACACATCCTAATGTCCTTCCGGTTTACACATCGATCTCTAACTAACCCTCTGTTCGGCTACGAAAATGCTCAAGGACTGAGCGTGCGGGCGTGCCAAGACTTGTCGCGTCTAACGTAAGGACTGGGCGTCCCTTTTCTGACTTCGAATCTGTGAGGGCGATAGTGCTGCAAACCTAAGGGCTGGATTGCAATGATGGTTCGTGGTTTTGCCTCTACGAGCGAGGACTTAATAATTTCCTAACCGTGTAGGAAAAGAAGTAGCAACGTAGAATAACTTTGGTATATCGTAACAACAAAGTTGGGGTATAAGAGAGATATGAATAATTTTATTACGTCGTAGTAATAAAATTGGGATACAAGAGAGACGAAACTCGAATTACTTGAAGAAGTAATTGAGTAAAGGTGAGAAATGAGATAATTGCTTCACTGGGAAGACTTTGGTTGCTTCGCTGGGAAGGCTTTGATTTTAAGCGTTGAGCTTGATTGGTGTGTGGACCCTTTTTTCTTATTGTCTTCTAATATTTATAGGCCAAGGGTCTTCGATTTTCTGCATGTAAAGGGCCTGCTGTCCTTTTCCCGTTGCGCCATGTGTCCCTCATAACTCCCCACTAATTTAGATCATGGGGTAATGGGTAGTTAATGGAAGTTACAAGAGATTATGGGTAAATAATGCACTAGTCCAGATCTGAGCTGAATTTCTGCCTTCACCATCAGCCGACATGTGTCTTGAGCACGCCTTAGATGTTGCCATGTGTACGTAAAAACTACCCACTAACATACTTAGTGGGATCATGGGTGATTATTAGAAATTAATAACAATTTCCCATGTATTTTCCTCCATCATGAGCCGTTAAAAGGTGAAAAAGGCCATTTTAAGATGATGGGCCTATTTTCTCTCCTTCTTTTGTGGCAACAAAAACCTCCAGCCATTTGACCCGGTCAAATGGCTTTCACCAGCCAACAATATCTCTCTTTCTTTCCACTTTTCATGGGCCACATGGGTAATGGGCCATCTAATTAAATTAGATGGCCCTTTAACATATTTAACCCACAAAAATACTTATCAAGCTTGAACAAATCATGGGCCGGCTGAATTCTCTTTGTAAATAGGCCCACGACCTTCTAAATCTGAGCCCAAATCCAACTAACATTAATTGGGCCCAGTCAACATGGGTTCGGCCCAATTAATTTTGATCCAATACATCTCTATTTCTTGGCCCAATTTAATTAAAAGATAATTAAATGGCCTTCCAACGCTTGCCCAGGACTGGGTGCCAAAAACGGGTGTAAACAATGCCCCCCCATGCCTTGATCTTGTCAAGATCTAGGCTTGTAAATTAGGACAGGGTACAGTTTTTGGCATAACCAAACGAGTCCTTATTGCCAGATTTGGAAAATAATCAGGCTTGTTCAGCCTAAGAATTTTAGGTTCCAACATTTAAACTCCAAGAAGATAATCAGGCCTTAATTAGGCCTAACAACTTTTTGAATTCCCAAGTATATCTCTTAATTGGATTTTAAGCTCCCACTTTGAATTGAACTCTACCATTTCCCGAGATAAAAACCCCACCGAGAAGTACTATCCTCGGCGTCAGTTGACAGCCTTTTGGGCCTAGGGGACACGTGTCATCACCCCAGGCCTTGCATTGGTCTCCATGCAGCTTTTGAAGCCACCAGGACTCTCCCTTGTGTCAATCAAGAGCCCCCTCTTTTCGCTTGCCAATTAAATCTCCAGCGTGAAGAGTAATAAGTGCAACGGCGTTTTTGATTCTCGCACCGTGTATCATAAAAACTCCATCTCTTGTAACTCCCACTCTCGTTCTACCTTTTCCCTGCTTCCCTCTTCTGATTCGATAGAAAAACCCAGAAAAACCCTAGCTTTCCATAGCTGCCATTCTCGTTCTGATCTTCAACGGAAATGGCTACCCATAAAGCTCATACACCACCCCCAAATTCTAACAGCCTGTCCGTACAAATTCGGAAGATATTGGCTGATGAACACATCGCGATCACCAATGATGTTTTGGTGATTACGAACGCTGATCGAGTAGGATTAGGGCCTGCTTTTCAGCTTGGGTTCCCTCCTCAACTCTCCTCGATGTACCCCCTGGCGGAAGAAGCCCTTCCTTTCGAGTCGCCCAGCCTTGACTGGAGCCGCTTTACTACAGAAATACCCAACAGACTTTGGCATAGACCTGACGCCAGGTACATCGAGTGGCTTGATCGAGTACTGGAGGCTAAAGGAGATCTGTGGAGGCAGATCGGAATCAGAGACGCCATTCTTCTCAGCCGGTCTCTGATCGACATGGATAAAAATCTCTTCCTTGCAGCGTCACAGTTCTGGTCAGTCACCACCAACTCTTTCCACTTCAAAGTAGGTCTCATGAGCCCTACCCTTCAAGACTTGGCTTTTTTGACGGGCCTCCGTCCCCATGGGATTAAGGCCAACTACTTTTTATCCCAGAAAACCCCCTATTTTGAGTACAAAGAACCCTTGTCCTTTTCCCCTTTTATCAATCATTACGCTAGAAAGGGTCCAGTTGAAGACACTGAGCATGTGGCTTTTCTTCTATATTGGCTGAACAAGTTCATCTTTTGCGTGTCTGCCAATAGAGTGACCAAGGATTTTATTGACTTGGCCTGTGCCCTAGCTTCTGGGCAGAAGCTGGCATTAGGCCCTTTGGTCCTGGCCCACCTTTACCGAGGTATGAAAGAGTTGATCAGTAACAAATTTGTCTTCGCCCCTGGTCCACTGTGGATCATCACCCTCTGGCTATGGTCCTACTTTCCCAAATTTGCCCCGCCCATGATCAAGAAATCAGAGAGTACTTGCTATGGCCTTCATTACATTGACACCCGTGGCCCTCGATTTGCGTTTGGAGTTTATTTCAAATTTTTCTACCACGAACTTACGAGCATGGGAAAGAATTGGATGCCATTTGTAAGGGATACCGTACCTTGGTGGCTGAAACGAGGTGCCTCGGATCCTGGAGATGATTACGACGATCACATGGAGGTCTGGATCAGCTTTTTGATTTCCAGGGACCTTATGTACGGGATGGCTTTTACCCCTACCAACTACAAGTGCGGAGTGGAGTACTACAATGCGGCTCAATTTGCCAGGCAATTCGGCCTGTGCCAGCTTACTCCTGTACCCCCATACCAGTCCTTGAATGAGGACTTCACAGACAGGCCCGTGATCCAGCCAAGGGACTTGGAAAGAGTTAGGAATGTCCTCCCTGAAGCTAGGAAGACCTTCGCCCTTCACGCCTAAGTGGAACGTACTGACAAGGGAGCAAAATTTGACAGCTGGTGGGGCAGCTATACGAAACTGCATTTTTCTGCCCCATATCTAGACATTCTTACCAATGTTCTGCCTCACCCAACCGGCGCACCTGAACCTGGTATAACTGTTCCTTTGCAACAAGCTCGTCCTTCCCTTGCCTCCAGTGTCAAAAGAAAAGGTAACATAAAGAGGCTTATGCTTTAATTTCCTTGATTCTTCACAGGTCTGGACTAATTTCTTTTCTGATTGACAGGCTCAGAAGATGATCCGAAGGAAGTGTCTGCCAACCCTCTTGCTCAACGGCCAAAAAGGGTGAAGACCACAGCCAAAAGGCAATGGCCAAAGGTATGAACTATTTTAGTCCTCTGCTTGATCTTTCAGGATAAGGTAATTATGCCTCTATTTTCTCTGTAGGCTTCTGAGACCGTAGTTGCTGGAAGAACGCGGAGTAGTGCTAAGACAAGCTCTCCCGAAACTGATCCTTCGGGAAAGGTCTGGGCTCTCCTCAGCTCTTCTGCTTACACTTTGTTTGAATGTCCTACTAATCTCCCTTCCCACAGGTCACCTCCAAAGGCGAAGAAGAGCAGGCGGAATCAGCCCCTTCGAAGAAAAAGAGACTGAGAAAAAGGATTTCCACGCCAGCCGACTCTGAGAATACCGTGTCCGCAACAGAGCATAATCCAATTGTAAGGATGTACTGTGACATGAAATTCCCAGCATTTATGGCCCCGTATTACCACCAACTCCCTCTTGTTTTCAATCCCCAGGAACTCGATGACTACTTCGAGGAGGAAGTAGAGGCTGAAGAGAAGAAACTTGACCTGTCCGACCAAGAACCTGAACACGAAGCATCATCAAGGACTCCAGAGAAACCCAGATCTCCAATTGCCCAGTCTGCTCCATCAGTCAATCCTTCTGTTGAGCCTGAACTTGCCAACGTGGCGGAGGAAGACGAGGATGAGGACTTGGACTCTCTGTTCAAATCTGCCCAGGATCTATTGAAAGCAGCTACTTCTGGCACCTCTGGCAGTGGACTTGGCTCCACTTCACAATCTCAGTTCTCCTCTGAAGAAGTTTCTGAGGCCAAAACGGCTCTTAGAATGGCCTTGCTCCAAAATTTCAAAGCTGTGGCCCATCCTGCTAGGGCCTCAAATATCAAGAAGGCCATGGACGTACTAGTAAAATCCCAAGCCTTAGGGGCGGAAGAACCTGTACTCCAACGTTTCCAAAAGGAATTTCCTGACATGGTGAAGTCTCATGACTCCTCCTCCCATGAACTCAGCAAGGTACATGCCAAAATGGCAGAGCTAGAGGCGGTTGATGTGGAGCTCGCCAAGTTCAGTGCTGAATGGCTTCAACTGAAAGAGGACATGCGATTCAATGAATCAAGCATTGTTGCTACCTCTGACGAGATTACAGATCTTAAGGCCAAGTTAGCACGAGCCGAAGGCCGCTTGGTTGACCTCCGGAAGGAAACCACAAATCTGTCCAAACAGCATGACGACCTGAAAGCTGGCTCACGGAGCCAAAAGATGAAATTGAACCTTCTGGTTGAGGAGATGCCAAATCTTCGAGGTCAGAGGGAAATGCTCGAGACCCAGCTTGCCAGCCTTGACACATCTTGGGAAGAACTCAAAAACAATCTTGAAGGCCGTCTGTAGGTCTTGGTTTCTGAAATCCCACCTCTTTTCTTTTGTTTTAAACTTGTCATAACTTTGGTTTTGCTCTCTCCCTGCCTGGCCTGGAACTTTCCCTCAAATGGCCAAGGCACTGGTTTGGTTTAACGACAGGTGGCCTAAGCTTGAGGCCTTTATCAATATTTGCATGACAGGTACCATGGCCTCTACTCAGGCCTTGCTAACAGACTTTTCTATGGCTTGCTAAATTGGATTTCACCAAAGTCTCTCATTTCCCACATAGTAGGATAATGATGCTTTAAGTATTTTCCATTTGTTAAATGTTTAAACAAACCACCATTTAAGTCCATAAGAAGATAAACATTACCTTTAAGGACTTGAGCAATCTGGTAAGGCCCTTCCCAGGTTGGAGACCACTTGCCATATCTTGGATTCTTTTCTCCCAAAGGAAAGACTGCCTTCCAAACCAAGTCCCCTTCAGTGAAGCTTTTCTTTCTTACCCGTTTGTCGTAAGATCTGGCCACCCTTCTTTTCTGGACCAACATGTGGTCAAGGGCTGCAAGCCTAACTTCGTCTAAGTCCTCAAGTTCCATCAACATGGCCTGAGTATAATCTGCAGGAGTGAGGCCATGTTGATATGCTATCCTTGCTGACTTTACTGCTACCTCCATTGGTAGGACTGGATCATGCCCATACACCAGCATATAAGGAGTCACGTTGGTGGCTTCCTTCTTTGAAGTTCTGTAGGCCCATAAGGCCTCAGATAGTAATTCATGCCATGCCCTTGGATTATCCTCCACCATTTTCTCTATAATGTTGACCAAAGTCCTATTGGTGGACTCGGCCTGACCGTTCCCTTGAGCATAATAAGGAGTGGAATTGGACACAATGATCTTTTGCTGTGCAGCAAAGTTAACCACTTGCTCACCCATGAATATCGTCCCCCTATCTGCAACCAAATGTTCAGGCAGCCCAAACCTATGGATAATCCTTTCCTTGAGTACCTTGATTATCTCTTGTTGATCCACGGACTTTAATGGCATAGCTTCTGCCCATTTAGTAAAGTAATCCGTGGCTACCAAGATGTAAGCATGATTTCCAGAGGAAGGAGGATAAATCTTTCCAATCACGTCAAGAGCCCAACCCCTAAATGGCCAAGGCTTGACCACGGCATGATAATCAGCTGCAGGGACATGCTGAATTGGGCCATGGGCTTGACAGGGCTGACATCCCTTGGAAAAACGAATACAGTCCTCTAAAATAGTTGGCCAATAGTATCCATACCTTCTGATCAACCATCTCATCTTGATCCCTGATTGATGAGCTCCACAGATTCCTTCGTGGACTTCACTCATGACTCTCATGGCTTCAAGGTGCCCTAGGCACCTTAAAAGTAGGTCATCCTCAGGGCTCTTCTTGGATAACTCGTCTCCTACGAGAATATAGCTCATGGCTCTCCTCCTCACCTTCCTAGAAGCCCTATGATGAGGCCTCTTAAGGAAAGAGATGATAGGTGTACGCCAATCATTTTCGGGTTCATCATCTGACTCTTCACCTGTGAAGTCAGAAGTAAATACTTCTAGCCCTAGACCCCTTCTCCTAACAGAGGGTAACAATCTCTTCCGGACTGTGATGATCTTATGGATCGTCTCTGGGGCTAATTTTAGACCTGTTGAGGCCTGAGCTAAGCTGTTGGCTTCAGTGTTCATGCTCCTTGGAACGTGCTCGACAGTTACATTGTCAAAATCTTGGATTAATTGCATTGTTGCCATGTAATAAGGAGCCAAGTCCTCGCTATAGCATTTGAACGTTCCTGCCAGGTGATTGATGACAAGGTTTGAATCCCCAATAACCTTTACGTTTCTGGCCTCTAAATCCCTAAGGATCTCAAGGCCTATAACGACTGCCTCATATTCAGCCTGATTATTTGTGCATGGGAAATCAAATTGAAAGGAAAATTCAGTCCTCAAGCCTTGGGGAGAAATAATAATTACTCCACAGCCTGAGACCTCCTGAGTCCTTGATCCGTCAAAAAGTAGTACCCAAGGAGTGAGTGAGATTTCAAGCGCGTTTAGTCCTACGTCAGACTCATCACCGATATCCACGCATGGATGATCAGCAAGGAAGTCTGCTAAGGCCTGGCCCTTTACAGCTTTTTGAGGAACGTACTGGAAGCTGAATTCCATTAGAGCTAAAGACTATTTGCCAATTCGGCCTCTCATGATCGGCCGAGAAAGCAAGTACTTAACTAGGTCTGTTTTACTCATAATGTAAACCAAAACAGGAAGCATGTAGTGCCTCAATTTTATTGCTGAAAAGTACAAGGCAAGACAAATCTTCTCAATAGGGGTGTATCTCCTCTCACAAGGAGTCAACAACCTACTTAAATAATAAACTGCCTGTTCCTTTCCCAGAACGTTGTCTTGTGCTAAAAGGCCTCCAATAGAGCCTTCAGCTGCTGAGATGTAGAGCTTCAACGGCTTGTTCTTGATAGGAGGCATAAGGACTGGAGCCGTTGCTAAATAGCCTTTGATCTCATCAAAGGCCTTCTGATGGCTTGCCTCCCATACAAAAGTGTCATGGTCTTTCAGCTTCAAGAGCGGAGAAAAGACCTGAACCTTTCCAGCTAGGTTTGAGATGAACCTTCTCAAGAAGTTGAATGAACCCAAGAGCTTCTGCAGCTCCCTCTTGGTGGTACGAGGCTTTGCTTCCATGATTGCTTTGGCCTTGTTCTTGTCAACCTCAATCCCTCTGTTGTGGACTAAAAATCCAAGGAACTTGCCTGCGGAGACCCCGAAGGCACACTTTAAGGGGTTTACTTTCAAATCGAACTGTTGCATTCTCAAGAAAGACTTCCTTAAGTGTTCCAAATGTTCATCATAGGACTGAGACTTGACCACAATATCATCAATGTAGATCTCCATGAAGTGGCCAATGAAATCGTGAAAGATGGCGTTCATTGCTCGTTGGAACGTAGCACCTGCATTCTTTAGGCCGAAGGGCATTACGACCCACTCGAAGGTTCCTAGGGCTCCAGGACACCTAAAAGCAGTCTTAGCCGTATCGGCCTCATCGATAAAGATCTGGTTGTATCCAGAATGTCCATCCATGAAGGACAAAACCTTGTGACCGGAAGCTCCATCTACCAATTGATCTACGACTGGCATCGGATACTCGTCCTTTGGGGAGGCCAAGTTCAAGTTTCTGAAGTCTACGCATACTCTGACCTTGCCGTTCTTCTTAAGGACTGGAACAATGTTAGAGAGCCAAGTAACGTACCTGGCTGTGCGTATGAACCCAGCGTTGAAAAGACGTTCGATCTCATCCTTGACTTGTAAATAGACCTCATTGGACATCCTCCTTGGCGGTTGTTTGAAAGGTCTGAATTCTGGTTGAATGGGAAGCTTGTGCTCCACCAGGTCTCTGGACAGACCTGGGAGCTCTTCGTAAGTCCAAGCAAAACAGGACTTGAACTCCTTTAAGAGCTGGACGAGCTTCTCCTTCACGTCCTTTTGCAGAAGTTGACTAATATATACAGGTTTGGGATTCTCTACATCTCCCAAATTAACTTCTTCCAAAGGATCTTGCACGTCTGCCTTTAAATCATCTAACTTGGCTGGGGCTGCTTCTAGGTCCTCCAGGCGGATTTCGTCAAGGTCTTCAACCAGGTTTTCGTCCTCGTTGATGACTTCGGCCGCACAGGCCGAAAAATCTTCCTCTGGATCTTGACTTCCCCTTAGCCTCTTCTCTAGTAAATAAGCTTCGAATTTTGACAATGTGGTTCGAAGGGCCACATGCTTCTCTGCTTCTGAAGGGCTTACTGACATTGAGAAGAATGTTTGGATGAAGCTATAATCGGTCTACTTGACTCCGTAATCATTGGACCGATTAATTCTTGAAAAAGTGCCTTCACCTCTTCAGCTGACTTGTTGTTATGAATGGGGGCTATTTTATGGCGGCCATACTTGTCAAGGCCTGCCACCTTCATTGGACCTACCCCCTCCTCGTATAAGTGGGCCTCTGCATGGTTGGTAGAGGCCTTGAATGGTCTACGGTCAGCCCATATCACCTCCACATCGTCTTGATTCCAAAAAATAAGACATTGGTGAAGGGTTGAGGGGACCGCCAAACAGGAGTGAATCCAATCTCTCCCGAGTAGAACATTGAAGGAAGAGTGTGAATTAACAACAAAGAAAGGTGTTGTTAAGGTCTTGGATCCTATCGTTAGGTTCATGATCAAGATACCTTGGCATGTTGTCTCTTTCCCGGTGAAATCAGTCAAAGCGGCATTGCATGAGACTAGGTCTTGATCAGTCTTCCCGAGCCTCTGCATCATGGACTTAGGAATGAGGTTAGCTGCTGACCCGTTATCTACCAAGATACGGTTCATCGGCATCCCATCAAGGCAACCAGCAATGTACAAAGGCTTGATGTGTTTGTTCATCGTAGGGCTTGGCCTCTCAAAGATCACACTAGCTGCACGATCCTCACTCTTCTCTTCAGTCTCATCCTTCAGCACAATTACTGAAGGCCCATTCAGTCCTACTGAGAAGGACTCGTTGAGAATTTCTGCTGTCTGCCCCATCTCTACAACATCCCCCTCCATAGCTCTTGGGGTGTTGTCCTTGGCTTCCAGTTCTGCCGGCAAGAATACGACCATATTGCACTGCATACTAGAACCCTGTCCAGGCACAAATACCTTAGCCTGTGGATTCAACTTCGACTTGCCCCCCGAGTCTGACTTCCTTGGTTGAAGAGCTGACTTCTGGAGCAAAGTGACTTGCCTTGGTGAGGGCTGAATCCTGGCTTCTTCAAGTGTTCTTTCCAAGAGAGGTTGTTTCTTGGGCATAGCGGCTTGCTTTGAAGGTAGTTGGGTAACAGCCTCCTTGTATGTTTTCCCAGCTGGGAGCTGCTTCTTCGGTAAAGTCCTTGGAGGAGGCTTGATGATAGCCTCTTCCACAGTCCTTTCCAAAGGTTTGTACACTCTTCTAGCCTTAGGCTCTTCTAGCACTTCCGGGACATCCTCTGTCATTGGATCGTCCAGTAGGTTTGTTTCTTCATCAGCTCTTCTAGCTGCCTGCCTGAATCGTTGGCGGCGCCTTTTTTGAGATCTGGACAGAGGTGGAGGTTTGGATGGAAACTTGGGATGTTCAACCCTGTGCCACTCATTTGGAGGAGTGGCTGGAGGTTTAACAGCCCTTGGCTTATCCTTAGAAGGAGCAGATATCCTCAAATTGACGAGCTCATCTTCAATTTCAACCAAACCCGGCTGAATTCGGTTGAACACAGATTCCCGTACAACCCTCCTTCCTTTAGACCTGTGAGGCTCCTTATGACTTGACTCAACCCTTCCAACAATAACGCTCTTCAGGACCGGCTTGTTAGGACTGGCATGGTGTCCACATTCTGTACATACCATAGAGCAGGTTGGTTTTTCTGGTTTCTTCACTCCTGAAGGTCTGGACCACCATGAGTTTTGCTTTTCGAACCTCCTGACTCGCTCAGTCCTGACATTCCCTTCATCATAAAAGGAATCCCAGAACCTGCCGGGGCTGGACTTGTACGCAGCTCTCGAAGGGGCTCCCAAACTTATCTTCGGCCTAGGGACAGCCCTAGGCATGTCTCTCATGTTGACAGAGACCATATTCGTGCTCAGCCCTGAGGGAAAGGGATTGCCATCCACTCCCATAGGCTGCTTGTCTTTCTCGGGAAACTTGAACTCCCCTCGTTCAATCTTATCCTGGATGTCATTCCTGAATACTATGCAATTATTAGTAGTATGACTCCAGGAATTGTGATACTTACAATATTCTTTGCCCTTCAGTTCTTCCGGGGTTGGAATCTTGTGACCGAAAGGCAGTTTGAGCAGCTTGTCAGCAAGGAGTTGATCGAAGATAGCTTCGGCCCTACCCACGTCAAAAGTATAAGTCCTGGTTGACTTATTGAAAGTGTTCTGGGCTGGCTGCTTTGTGGGTTCCATCTTGACAAAAGCCTTACAAACGTATGGCTTTTTGTTGATGATTTCAGCCACTGCCACGTCTGGGTCTACCTCTGCTTCTACTGCAGCCACCTCATAGTTAGGGTCGCGGTAATACGTCCCTTTGGATGCTGTCTTCCTGTCCTGCTCTTCAGCCAAGAACTTTTCATAATGAGAAGCCTTGGATGATAATTCAAACAGGTCTCTGAACTCCGTTCCATAGAACTTCTTCTTCATTTCAAAGCTCAGGCCGTTTAGTGCTATTCGCACGTATTCGGCCTCAGGAAGGACTATCTTGCACTTGAATCTAGCAGTCTTGAAACGAAGGAGGTAGGACTCTACAGACTCCAGATGGGTTTGGCGATAGCATGAGAGATCTGCCAATGTCACTTCTGGTTCTACCCTGTAGAACTGCTGGTGGAACATCTCCTCTAACTGTGCCCAGGTCTGAACCGAGTTAGGTGGCAGATTGATGTACCAAGTGAAGGCTGTCCCAGTAAGAGAATTGGGAAAGAGCCTCAACTTCAGTGCATCAATGGTTCCAGCCTCTCCACATTGAACTTGAAACCTGGCAATGTGCTCTACGGTTGACTGCATGCTCTCACCATTGAAGGCCTGGAATTCTGGGACTCTATAGCCCTTTGGGAAGGGTGTATTGTCCACCCCCTCGGTATGAGGCTTCCTATACATTGGCCTTCCCAAAGGTCTGAACCCAGGTCCCAACTGCTCCTGGAGTAGGTTCAAAACTTGATCTCTTCCCATGACCAGGTCTGGTTCAGGAGGCGGCTGTGGATGCGCCTCTTGTGCCTCCTGGTCCTGGACTGGACTTGCCCCCCGAGTATCAGAGCTTTGAGGAGTACGTGCAACTCCTTTATCCTTTCCAGAGCCCTGGCCTCCTTGCGAAGGCCTTTTGTCTGTCTTGTCGGACTTGTCGGGTTTGTCGGGCTTGCTCTGATCCTCAACCAGAACAAATCTTTGATCATTATTTGGAGGCGTCGAAGCTCCTCCAATCACAACTCCCTTCTCCTTTTGCCCCCCGAGTGTAGGGCTATTAGATGAAGTAGCGTGATAAAACATTTGAGGAGGGGGAGGTACCCCCAATAAGCCAGCTTGGTCTTGACCGTTGCCAAAGACACCAAACTGTGGAAAGCCCTGCTGCTGAGGAGCGAGCGGTAGCCTCTCTGTAAGTGTAGCAATCATTTTGTTGACTGCTATGGTCAGAGGTTCCAAGGACTGAGTGAACGATTGCGAGATTGAACTCGTAACGTTATTGGAGATCTCACGTCCCGCCATAAACATATAATTTTTGACGTTGTCGGTAGCGTCGCTAAGATCTTGGGCGCTGATCTGACGACCAGCTTCCTTGAGTAATGGCACGTCGACTGCCACTTCCTCAGGACTTTGTGGAGGGTCCGGTTGCTGCTGTTGTTGCGGCTTCTTGACCATGATAAAACCCTTAGACGATTAGGGTCCCACCGGGCGTGCCAAAAGATGTTCGGCTACGAAAATGCTCAAGGGCTGAGCGTGCGGGCGTGCCAAGACTTGTCGCGTCTAACGTAAGGACTGGGCGTCCCTTTTCTGACTTCGAATCTGTGAGGGCGATAGTGCTGCAAACCTAAGGGCTGGATTGCAGTGATGGTTCGTGGTTTTGCCTCTACGAGCGAGGACTTAATAATTTCCTAACCGTGTAGGAAAAGAAGTAGCAACGTAGAATAACTTTGGTATATCGTAACAACAAAGTTGGGGTATAAGAGAGATATGAATAATTTTATTACGTCGTAGTAATAAAATTGAGATACAAGAGAGACGAAACTCGAATTACTTGAAGAAGTAATTGAGTAAAGGTGAGAAATGAGATAATTGCTTCACTGGGAAGACTTTGGTTGCTTCGCTGGGAAGGCTTTGATTTTAAGCGTTGAGCTTGATTGGTGTGTAGACCCTTTTTTCTTCTTGTCTTCTAATATTTATAGGCCAAGGGTCTTCGATTTTCTGCATGTAAAGGGCCTGCTGTCCTTTTCCCGTTGCGCCATGTGTCCCTCATAACTCTCCACTAATTTAGATCATGGGGTAATGGGTAGTTAATGGAAGTTACAAGAGATTATGGGTAAATAATGCACTAGTCCAGATCTGAGCTGAATTTCTGCCTTCACCATCAGCCGACATGTGTCTTGAGCACGCCTTAGATGTTGCCATGTGTACGTAAAAACTACCCACTAACATACTTAGTGGGATCATGGGTGATTATTAGAAATTAATAACAATTTCCCATGTATTTTCCTCCATCATGAGCCGTTAAAAGGTGAAAAAGGCCATTTTAAGATGATGGGCCTATTTTCTCTCCTTCTTTTGTGGCAACAAAAACCTCCAGCCATTTGACCCGGTCAAATGGCTTTCACCAGCCAACAATATCTCTCTTTCTTTCCACTTTTCATGGGCCACATGGGTAATGGGCCATCTAATTAAATTAGATGGCCCTTTAACATATTTAACCCACAAAAATACTTATCAAGCTTGAACAAATCATGGGCCGGCTGAATTCTCTTTGTAAATAGGCCCACGACCTTCTAAATCTGAGCCCAAATCCAACTAACATTAATTGGGCCCAGTCAACATGGGTTCGGCCCAATTAATTTTGATCCAATACATCTCTATTTCTTGGCCCAATTTAATTAAAAGATAATTAAATGGCCTTCCAGCGCTTGCCCAGGACTGGGTGCCAAAAACGGGTGTAAACACCCTCCAAGAAAATTGCAACACAAATCGGGCATATCGTTACTGCAGCAGTGACTGAATCCAGATTGGTCTGCATTTTTTATTTGAACCTTTCTTATTCGCCCGCATTTGGCAAAGTAAATAAGTCTGGCTTGGACACACATGACGGGGATAAAAGGCTTCGCTACAATATCGAGAACACGGTCCATGAAATTTGCCTGGGTGAATGTGACAAACGAGACCAAGCAGAGCAGAACGAGGAGTAGAGAAGACGTCGTCTGTGCTTGTTTACGCATCATTCTTTACGCTAGCTTCATGTGATAAGTGCTAAGCAACATTGATCTACGAGACGTACTGGTAGCAGTGCTGCTAAGAATTAGGTGCAGAAAGAGCAATATTGTGGTGTGGGGATGTAGCCAGCCTTCAGGCAATGCATGTTTTTCACACAGCTGAAACAGAAAAAATGAAATTCTGGCATTGAAACTGTCGTAGTTAAAAAAAAAAAGTTTTTCTCTGACTTTATTTATTACAAGCCTAGATCATGATGATCTAAAGGAAATACAAATACTACTTTCTTTGACTACTGGGTATTGAGGGTCCGGAAGAATACAATTTAATTTACAATCTACAAGAATATGTTTTAATTCTGAGAAGCTCTTTTCCACCAAATGATTACAAAGATTTTTATTTGTTTTACTAATTTGAGTGCATGCCATCAATTAAATTAAGTAATTAACATCCTAAAAAAGTATGGTAATTTATACGCGGAACCAAATTCAATCAACAAAACAATGATACATTTTCTTCCCAGGAAGTTATATAAAATCAACACAAATCCTTGTAAATGAATTTATTTTTCAGCTAATGAGAGCGGCATAGAGCAGCTGGTTCCAAGTATCCGGTAACCCCGGAAGGCACCAGTGGCTGCAATCCAACCCGTTGTGGTTGCCACTGTAAACCGTCGGGTGAGCGTCCTTTCGGTACTGGGAGAGGGTGGTGATGTCGAGCAAATAAACTGGTTTCTTGATCCGGCTCAAGACCTTGTTCACAACCACTGCAGCCATTGGTATACCTGCTGGGTACTTGGTTCCAAACAACGGTTGCATCTCCCCGGAACATGACTTTGATGGTTCATTCCAATCCTTGCCTCTGAGTTCCACAAATAAATTTTAGTACCATTTGCAAACTGATCGCATTGATTAAGGACACAAATATGTATTTTTAAAAGAGAAAAATAGTGGAACACATTGATTAAGTTTCGTACTTTTTGAAGTTTTAAAGAGTGATTGTTTGATAGAAAAACATACACAAATTGTATGATTTTGTTTTGAAGAACTAGAATTTCATCGCAAAAGCGGAAACCCAGCTAAAAGATTATACAGATTGTACAGGAAAACGCACTAAACTACACTAACATAATCATCAGCGAATCGCTAAATCTCGAGCCTGGAAAGCAATGACAAATTGTATGATTGATAGAGGGAAATTCTTACTCGTAATGGGTGGGAGAGATCCCCTGAAAGAAAACTTTGGTTTTTGAAGGGTCAACATTTCGGTTGACCCATCTGGCCCATGTGGTCATCCCTTTGTAGTAGGCAACAAGACGGTTCATGTCTTTGTACAATTTATTCCCCTCTTGGATGTAGTCCCATCTGCAAATTAAATTACGAAATAAACGAAATTATGCTTCCCAAACTAGAAATGCAACTAATTGGGACTAGCTTAGTTGGATAGAACCCTTGCATCTCATTAGGCGGTCCTAGCTTGATTTGGCCAAAAAAGTTGAGCGAGATTATTAACTTTATTGAAATGCAATACGTCTGCGTGTTTGGGCTTAAATTAAATCCTCACGATACTGTTTTTTTTTTTCCCAGCCAATCCTTACACAAAAATTATTCATCTATTCTAGTATTTTAATTTGTTTCTTACATTAAATCTTTTCATGATTATTCAAGCACCACTTGATCAAAATTGAAGAAATTACGAGACAAATTAATCTTACGGTTGGGAACTTCCGGTGTGAGTCCACCAATGCCATGAGTTAAAGATCAACATGTCCATGCCTCTCCAAGCATTGCCATTTTGGATAGAGTCCAGCTTCAAAACCCGACCCGCTTGTTCATTTACTATATCTACAAGATATGTTGTGCGATATAGTAGTAACTTGACTCCATAATCCTGCATAAATTTGTTGTTTGAATCAATACAACAATGATACATGTTCCAAAGGAAAAAACCATAGATCCTATAAAGATTCGATCAAAAAAACAAAGAAATAAGCATGACAAAGATTTTTAAAAAATGGATTTTTTTTTAATTAGAACCTCTTTTAGTATTTTATGACTACTATTTTAATAATCAATTTTA
The DNA here is from genome assembly GCA_019656295.1 of Rhododendron mucronatum var. ripense. Lineage (NCBI taxonomy): Eukaryota > Viridiplantae > Streptophyta > Magnoliopsida > Ericales > Ericaceae > Rhododendron > Rhododendron mucronatum. The sequence continues at coordinate 3,169,807 of BPLT01000044.1, read as the reverse complement.
ATCAATCAATAGTGCTATAGACATAGATTTCATAAGAAAGTGACACCTATCCGGACACTCATGTGTCCAAAGCTATCTAACGTGCATCGGTCTTACCCAATGCATGTAAAACTCATGCACATAGAACGGCTGCAGACAAAGATATACTCGACGATCTGCGTTCAGATATCTATATTCTTAACACATTCCTTTATTAAAGTTCAGTTTCAACAAACAGGTATACACTTTTGGCTTTTCCAAAAGTCTTCCCCCCAGAATTATAATCAGATCAGATCAATCATGTTGAAAGTTCAAGAGACAAGAAAAGCACAATTGGGTACACCTAACTAGTTTGGTCCATGGATTACTTGTTCAAACAAGGCTCCCCATTCATTGGTCATTATTCAATTTGGGTCCCAAGTTAATTAATTACCAATATTCTCTGGGTCAGTCCCTCTCTCATAATAACTGGTCCTAAATATCATCCCCTTGTCAACAAGTGATTTTTCAATGCCGAGTGGGCATATCTTATGTGGTATCCGTTCAGTGCATTCGAGCCGTTCGATGCACTTTTAGACGATTCGGATTGAAACTCTCTCTCTCTCCTATCACCCCAACACTTTCTCTCTCCAAATCTGAGCCGTTCAAACACGCAATTGAAGGCTCAGATGTACGCTGGGCACCACGTGATACCTGCTCGGCACTGAAAAACTTTCCCTTTTCAACAACCTTCCACTACTCTAAACATCACGGACTCATTTAAATAAAATCCCACGTGTTATTTAATTAAATAGCCATCCTAAATCTAACTCATATTGCGGATCAAAAAAAAAAATCTAACTCATATTTATCTTGTAGTCCATGACAATGTCATGATTTATCTTTTCATCATGTAAATGCATAAAAGCCCCATTAAACCCTTATTTACTCTAGAGCTAAATTAAATTACCTTCAAGTATAAACTAGAGAAAGGAGGTTTGATTCTCCAGTCATTTGCAGTTGACTTCTTCTTCTTCAGTCAAGTATATATTTAAATGACAAAAATCATTAATGTCTCCTATCGTCCTTTCCATATGCATGTATGCAACATTTTCAAACTCGGTTTTTGAATTATTGTGTGAATGATGATGACATCCAGGACCATGACCACCTCACACGTTTCTTATCGTGTTACATACTTCTAGTGAAAGCTATGGACAGCAAAATATTTAGAAAGTTGATCATCAGTGCTAATTTGAGCCATGACAAGCGTGAGTTGTGCAGGATTTGAAAGAATAACCTTAGAGCATGATTTGCCGGCCGTAAATTCAGTGTCACGGAATTAGTCAAAGTACGCGAAAGCTGATCTGGACGTCCGGTTATAAAAAAAAAATATTGCAAAGCATAACACAATTGGCAATTTCTTTTAAAGTGCACAAATGGCACTAGAGATAGTGAACAAATGGGCTGGAGGACAAGCTTAAATTATCTCAAATTCTCGATCCCTCTTCTTTCTCTCCTTTTGCCTTTAACTTCAACTTTGCTCGTCTAGTCCACTTCATCATTTCTTAACCAAATATACTACTAAAAGAGATTGGAAATAGCAAGAGAAGAGTGGAAATGAGGATTTTATATTAACACCAAAAGCCAGAGTGAAAAAGACAAGACTTTACACCCACTGGGGGAAATAATGACTTTCGAAAACTTAAGGGAAATGATATTGTCACACCCTTTTTTGATAATGTCACACCCTGCTAGTGTATTTTTGCAAAAAAAAAATATACTTGCAAGGTGTGGCATTATCAAAAAAGGGTGTGGCAAAATCACTACCCAAACTTAAATAAGAAAAAGCAGAAGAATTTCAATGTCGTTATTTATTTATGTCCCAAACCAAATATGGAATGAAGGCTATTTTGGGTAACTTTCTTGCAACTTTCCTCCTTCTCAAACAAATAAGTTTTATTTTTTTGACTATTTTTTTTTTCTTTTACTTCACTTTCGATCATTATCAACTTTCGCTATATTTTTCTCGCTGATCAAACGGACAGTCGAACAAACAGGTGTTAGAGAGCAGAGAAGGAAATTTAGGGAAAATACCAAACGCCCTACCTCAAATGTAACTGAACCAAGTGAGCCTTTTTTGATGAATGTTGTCTTAGAATGTGGGACCGATGAATGAATCATGCAACTCAATGACTCCCACATGTTCAAACTCAGTGAGTCGCCCACAAACATGATCTTCTTCCCTCTCCACCTCTCCAAAAAATCCTTCCCATTAAACCTGCACCATTTTTATGCTCAAATACACCATTTTATAGTCCATAGATAGAAAAAGAAAGACTGCATGCAGCTCTGTTTTACTTCATGAGTCTCCAGAAAATTCATTTGATTGATGGCCGATTTCGAAACTTTGTTTCTTCTACTATTTTTTAAGTTAAATTTACTCGCTTTCAAGACTGCTTAAAAACAGTGTTGGGTGCAAGAGTTTGACGAAGAGGAGGCCAGAAATGGAAAGTTCTGGTTGGTTATGGTAGTAGTAAAAGTTTGATTTTGAAGCAAGTAACGTTATCAAGATTATGAGGAGGCTACAAAAACCGATCGAATTGTATCGTAAACATCAAGATACACATTAGAAAAGGGAAACGAATTTTGCACGCTGCACTTCTTTTCTTGTCTTTATTCAAGTGAAATTACCGAAGTATCTTTAATCTTGAATTCACTTTTCACGTGCGAAGAATAATATGATAATTCTACGTAAATGAAGACACCAAAAAAATTACATGAGGGTAAACAATTAAATTCCAAAAAGATTATTCAAATGCTCCAGAGTGTTGGGGGCCTTGGGGCTCTAGTCTGCACCCCCTTGAAAACACCTTTTAAAATTCTTGAATACCATTTTTAGTTTAAAAGAAAGTCCAATATGGAAATAAAGAGTAGGGTGTTGTCAATAATTCTTCTAGTAAAGGGTGTGGCTGATTGTTAACTATAGGGTCCCAAGGTTAGTCGAAGTGCGAGCAAGTTGGATAGCCGGTTTCCAAAAAAAAAACATTTTGACAAAAAGTGTTCTAAAAAATTGACACCGAAGAAGCAGCAAAACAAAGATGAGCTAAAAGGAGTACCTTGGCAAGGTACACGAGAAGGGCTGCCACCTGTATTTCTGGTACAGTGTATCAGGCCTATTGTACTTTTGGCAATTGAATTCTGGATCTATGAAGGGACAGCTTGAATAATCGTATAATGGATAGGAAGCATCGTATACCCATTTGCCCTGGAAAAAATTGCAACCACTGCCAAGCTTTCTACCTACAGAAGAAGAAGAAGAAGAAGAAGAAGGTGCAGTACTGGTATTGTAGTATTGGTAAGCCATAATTGTTTGGTGTGAGAACAGAAACAGAGTGAGAAACAGGGGCTGGCTTAGAAAACCCATCTGGGATTTCGACCCCAGAAGGTTGTAGTAAAGGACTTTGGTGTGAAGAAAAAGTTGTCTGAGAATGATGTCTATATAGTGTGGAGAGAGAGAGATATTAGGCCTGATGATTAGCCTGGCTGGTGGGTGGGTTTGCTCCCCACACACATTTGACAGTGGTTTGATTCTTGGGAGCAGGTTCGCAAGAAAGTAATTTATTGTGGATTCACTTGTCTCGGCATGACTAGTCTGCCTTTGACCGGTCCAGAGAGGAGATTAGTTGAGGTGCGCACAAGCTGGTCCAAACATCTCTCACTGTCCAAGATAGCTGTAAGAGAGAGAGAGAGAGAGAGAGAGAGAGAGAGAGGAGGCTGCACATGGTTTAAAAGTGACTTTTTTCTCATACCAACTTTGATATTTTCGGATAGCCTAATTTGAAATCTCATACCAACTTTGATATTTTCGGATAGCCTAATTTGAAATCAATGGGCCAATTATTAAACAAAACTTCAACAGTTATAAACGACGATAAGGTAGTGAAAGTATGCACTGAAAGGTGTCTTTCTATCGATACAAATACAACTATGGTGTTTGTGACATTTGCCTAGGCTACTCTCAAAGCGTGCAACTCTCACAAAGTAATACAATCCTAAAATAGACTATATGCTTATACGGAGTAATATTTTTTTGCAAAAGATCGCGGCGTGTCCAGAGGTTCATAGGGCTCGTCTGGACGGCCTACACAAATCCGGAGTAAATTCGGCCCTAGTAGTTGTTACCATCATAGGGATGGGAGATGAGGGGAGTGCTCGAAACGCTGAAAATTAAGCAAAACTTCTACATCTTGAGAATAGTCAAAATTCATTAGGGTACAACTTGCAATTTATCAACCGATAAAAAAAAAATTATAATCTCTTTTCCAACATTTTAACCCTAAATATAATTTAATGGCGTATAATTAACTACAACTATAAGAGGCATAAATCAAATTAACCTTTAAAATAGAAATTTTAGCTCTACGACATAATACAATTATGGATCTAAGAAAGCGTAGAGGCAATTTCACCCCTTAAATTTTGAATAGAAATTTGCATTGTACAACTTTAATTTATATGGTAATCATCAAGTATTCACATAACAAAGAAAACTATGAAATTAATTACCATAATTTGCAAGTCCAAATATTCTTAAAAAGGAGATTTGAGGCCCTGTTATGAGCAGCATGTGCTGTAGGGTTGTTTGAATTCTTTTTCCATAGAAATCCATGATGATGATCAGGATTCGAAAATTGAAGGGAAAAATCACTTTTGAAAATTCTTCTTCTTGTCCCTACTAGAAAAAGGGCTCAAAAAGTAAAGTTTGTGATATCCAAAAGGCTTCATCGAAAAAGAAATATGCAGAACCAAACACAATTGTATAAGATTGGGAAATCTTGTGGTGCAAGGCACAGTAAGGCACCTTGTGGGGCACATAATCGATTTTGATAATGAATGGTTGGATATAATCCGAGCTTTTATAAATCCTAGCCATCTATTGCCGAGATAGACGGCCGGATTGGTCACACTTGCAAGAGGTGCAAGGCCCAATAAGATACCCTGTAAAGCGCACACGGGTCATCGATCTTGATAATGAATGGTTGGATATAATCTGAGCTTCTACAAATCCTAGTCATCCATTGTTTGGATGAAACTTTGAGTTATCCATTGTCGAGATGGACGGCCGAATTGGTCACACTTGCGGAAGGTGCACTATAGCACTCCGGGTCCCCGAGTGTTGATAAGTTTTCTTGAAATGGCTGGGGTAGCGGGACAAGAACCTTTCCTTGTCGAACCGGTCCAGGTTTCTAGACTCGGGACTAGATTGTTGGCGGAGGGGCCTCATGTTTACAATCATTTTGTCCAACTATTCTATTACTGTGGTAAAAGAGTGGGTGTTTTTAGCGGGCGCGGATCTAGTGGGGCACTGGGAGGGTTCCAGCGAACCCTTTTGGATCAAAAAAATTTATTAAAATCTTTCAAGTTTTTACATCTAATTTGATTTGTTATTTATTATCTGCACTAGATTATTCATAAAAAGTCAAATTAATGAAAATTCACTTAAATTTGTGATTAGAAGATCAAATAACTCAATGAGATAAATAAAATAAATTAGGCTCGATAAGTTTTTCAGTCATTACAGATATCTTTACCTCATACTCCGTATACCCTTTTGTATGCAAAATCTTTTTAATACTATATTTTTGTAATCAGTTCGTTTATAGATGCTCTTGTTCAGTAAATTAACTGGGCTCAAACACTTCGATACTGAACGAGCCGAGCTCAAGCTAGATTAGTTTTGATTCTTTTGAATGAGCTAAGCTGAACTCGAACACTTCAAAACTCAGCTTGACTTGATTCATTAAATTGTAACCATATCCTTCAATAGCTCTCTGCAACATAATACAATAATGGTATCTAATTAAGAAAGAGTAATGGCGATTTCACTCCTTAAAATTTCGAATAGAAATTTGCATTATACTACAACTTTAATTTATATGGTAATCATCAAATATTCAAATCACAAGAAAGCCCAAATATTCTTAAACAGGATTTGAGGCCCTGTAATGAATAATAGCATGTGGGGTTGTTTGAGTTCTTTTTTTCCATAGAAAATCCATGATGATTATCAGGATTCGAAAATTGAAGGGAAAAATCACTTTTGAAAATTCTTCTTCTTGTCCCTACTGAAAAAAGGGCTCAAAAAGTAAAGTTTGTGATATCCAAAAGGCTTCATCGAAAAAGAAAAATGCAGAATCAAACACCAATGTGAACTGGAGGGCAGTGCTATGCAGCCCCTCAAATAGTCACCGCTTCGGTCTCGCTCTGATGATCAGAAACGTTCACTTTGTAGAGCTCATCGAGTAAAAATGCTTGTGCTAGTGATTGATCGTTACAATGAAAAACAAATTAAGTGTGAAGTCGGGGGCATTGTGAGCAAGGCGGAGCCAGGATTCGCAAGCGGGGGTAGCACCGTTCAATGAAAATCTAATTACATATTATGCGAAAAAATATGAAAAACAAATTAAGTGTGAAGTCGTATAATTAGATTATGTCGTGGGCTTTTTTACAGTATTTTTATAAAGTATTAATTTTTTATACCTTTAAATACCTAGTCGAACAACATTAGCCTACAAACAAAATTATGTGTTCAAATGGGTCAAGAAAAAATTTAATTTCTAAATGGGTCACGTTCCTTTTCCGATTTGTGGACAAAAATTATAAATCTTGTTAATAAGAACTTGTGCAACAAGAGAGAGAGAGAGAGAGAGAGAGAGAGAGAGAGAGAGTCTGTTTTTGAAAAAAGAAATCACATCGGGTGCCACGGGTTTCGACGCAGGGCACCAGGCAACAGAACACTTTGCCACTCTATCAAGATACTATTATGTGTATTTTTTTTTTTTTTTTTTGTATTTTTGAAACCGGGGGTGGCACATGCCACCTCCGCCATACTAGCTCCGCCCCTGATTGTGAGGGTTCAAGCAAACTCTCTTGGTTCAAAAAATATACTTAAAGTTCTTTAAGTTTTTAATTACATTGAATTTGAATTTTTATTTATCGTCTGCACTGAATCATTCATAAAAAGTCAAAATAATAAAAATTCACTTAAACTTGTGACTAGAAGATCATATAACTCAATGAGATAAAATAAATTAGGCTTGATAAGTTTTTCAGTCGTCACAGATATCTTTACTTCATACTCCGTATACTCTTTTGTGTGCAAAATCTTTTTAATGCTACATTTTTATCACCGTTGAGCTAAAATCTTGCAGCAGCTCCTTTTTTTTGGGCTTGCTAATCCCTATTTTTATTGTAATTTTCTTGTGGATGTTGATGCGAAGGGGCCCATGTTTAGGTCTTATGGTGTAAATCTTATTTTATTTGATAGCCAAAAAGTGTATTATTGCATAGTTGGTAGTAGAACTTTAATCATGGAAAAGCAAAACTCTTGGATTTTGTTAGAAGCAATAAAAGACCATTAAAAGGTTTGTTCGATCATTAATTTCAAGGCGCCGGAATAAATCGAGATGTACGTAAATTGACCCCGAATATCCAATTAGAGTAAAAAAAATTGACATCTTTTCATTGTTCCCTTCTCCATCTCTGGGGGGGGGATGGGGATGCGCTATCTTTAGGACATTAATTTAGGACCATCCAATTAAAAAAAAACCCCATTAATTTAAAACCTCCAGAAAACTCCAGAAAACTCTTTCCCCATTTAAAGCCTAAGAATAGGGTACTTTCAGTTGAAGACCCCATTTGCTGCTAAGAGTTGCTTTCATTGTTTCCCAGAGCTGCATGACTACCTTGGAGAGTTTGTCCGATCATTAACTTTAGGATTCCGGAATTAGTCATGGGATGGTGCATTCAAGCTGATCCAGACATCCAATTATCGAAAAAAATAAAGAGAGCTGCATGATTACCCAAATTAAGCCGAACCCATTTGTGTTTACATTTATTGCAATGTCAACACATTGCCGATTACTTGAGATATTCTTGATGGGATATTATTGATTAGCTATCATTTTTTAGTACATGGAGTTTGTTAGCTGAACTTTAACAAAGTATGACATTCCTTCAACTCAACTTTTCCATCATATGCATAATGCAATCAAAATTAAGTCCATTGGAGAAAATAAATTGTACATTAAACTCTATTCCAATAGATAAATAAACAGCTCAAACTAAAAACAAGAATGGGAAGGGGAAAATGTGCTATTGTTAGCTATTCATTCCATCCAAAATTTGGATTTGGTTCGAACATTTACCACAACCAAACTTCATTTGAGGTCAGGACCTATTCCGATAAAAAGTATTTCTGAATTCAAGAATCGTACCAGATGAGTTTACGCAATAACCCTACGGGTTTTGTTGCATTCACTACATTATAGTAGTAATAATTCAGGAATAAATGATGGACCAAATGAGCCTTACCCCAGAAAGTTCTGCCCCCACTAATTCAATGGCTATCATTGGAATGCCTTAGGAAATACTCAATGCAAGAATGTCACAATTGTGGGGCTTAATTTGCACATGTAATTTGGAGTATCCATATGCACCCTTTCCAAATATCAATCATGACAAACAATGTAAGGTGGCTGTATTCACCTAACTTGTTAACAAGGCTAAGCAATTTTAGGGTGCCAGCAGAAGTTGCACCTTGTACACAAGGTTCTTACTTTGTAAGGGCCCGTTTGATAATCCTTGAGCCTTTGGATATTGGACTACCAATCGCAAGGACACCAGGCTCTGGTTGGATAGTCCGAAATAGTTCTGAATTATGAGTCTGTTGGGATGAGTCGCTCTCACGGGTAACCTAGAAGTCACAAGTTTGTTGTGTGTTAACAACACCACTCAACCCCTGCCCTCCAGTCTCCCGCCTACCGCCTACTGGTGCGGGTCTGGAATCCTTGTGATCAAGCCTGCTTATGCCTTCTCGGTTTCCACACTTTATGATAAGCAACAATGAGATTTCAAGCAGAATTAATTGAAGTGGATTTAGTTTGTTTTATATGTAAAACACCTCGTGGAAACATCTTCACATTCATAAACCAAAGACATCTTCACATTCATAAAGGAGAGCTTTCCTTGTGCGAGACATCCAGTACCTCCTACTTCTCTTTTTCTTTTCTCATTTCATATGTTGGCGAATCGTAAATTCCAACGTCGGAAAATCGTAAAAAGACTCTCTACCTTTGTTCGACCTCTGGGAATCGAGAAAAAAAAGTCTCAAGCGCCATCTACATCGACGAAGTTGGTATCTACATCGATGAAGTTGGTAGATCCGGAGGGCAGGAACCAAAAGACATAAACCAAATGCCACCAAAAAGGCCTCGACGACGATAACAACATTAACAGCCAGCAACTACATCCAATGACAATGACAATGACCAGAACGTAAAACCTTGAAATGTGATAGCACAATACATGAAAAAGCTGTATGTAACACATCATCCATCATCAACGGCTCAACACAAGGGGTTCCGCAAACTAAGAATTTTTTTATACTCCTAAAAAAAAAAAAAAAAAAAACCGGAGCATCTGGCAATTTTACCAATTTCAATGTAATTATTTGAGCGAGAAAATAAATAGACAAGACTAGTGTTTATTCACATTTGCCCACTAAAATACTAATGGGAATTTAGAGAAGCTCCCACTCGGATTCACAAAAATCATGGGCCGGTAAGTTACTTTTATTTGCATCCCCGGAAAGAGTAGGCTGGTTTGATCCTGTTTCCATGTTTTCATATTGAGCTGCAAGCTGCTCGTACTCGTGCTTCCTTGCTGAACTTTTTAACGAGAAAGCTTTCCGAAACTTATTCTGAAAGTAAATACTTAGGTAAATGTCATTTGAGAGAGAGAGAGAGAGAGAGAGAGAGAGAGAGAGAGAGACCTTGTATGACCTATTATTTGAGAGAGAGAGAGAGAGAGAGAGAGAGAGAGAGAGAGAGAGTACCTTATATGACCTATTATATGACCAAGGTTTATCTTGCCTACTAGGATTAAGGCCAAGTTGGTCTCCGTCCACCAAGATACAAGTTTCCTCCAGCTTCAGGTGTTCAATTTGCTTAATGGTATCTATCCCAATCTCAACCGAACCACAATTGTCAACCGAATTCGAATTCGAATTCCATTCACCTGATCTTCCTGTAAACATTCAAGGACATCAGGATGGCCTTATAATTACTAATCGACAACATTGCTGAGGATTGGTGTTCATCGGCAAACTTGCGCTTGGCACCATATTTTTTTAACTTGGAAATACGCGAGAGAGATAGAAACAGTGTGGGTGACAGACATAAAACCGTTTCTTTTCCATGTCTAATGTGCGTTAAAGAACTCTACATTGCAAACAAAAACCTTACCTTAAAAGTGCGTAACCCACAGAGTAAAAATTTCAATAAGACTTGAATGATTGTCCAGTGAGAAAAAGGTGTTAGGAACTTAGGAGAGCACATCAATTGAGTAAAATTGCTAATGCCAACAAGAAAAAGTTCAAAGTGAGAATCATCAAGGGAGATAATATGTAGTCCAATTTCCTTTGGCAAATTGTGCGATATTTACAAACAAAGCTCTTTCACATGTATACACTCGTAAAATAAGGTTTCCACATATATTGTTTGGAAAAATGCCTACAGAATCACGTATAAAACAGCATCTTAGTGCACATGAAAGATCATGAACAGATTTTAATCTCACATTCAATGACAATTGGAATTCAGATGCAAGTACATAGACTGGGCACAACAATGATGCTTTTAGACAATATGCCAAAACTAATCCCTATAATGGTTCCCAAAACAGAAAGAATTGGCAAAGATAAATGACTTGGATAATACGTCTCTTGCAGTACCTAGCAAATAGGAAGGATGAGAAAATAAAACATTTTGGTTTTGCCCAAACTGGATTATAGTCCAGGACCTCGTGTTATACACTATTAGCATACAAAATCTCATTAGAGTTGGCAAAACCGTAAACACAAACTATTATTGTTCACAGAAGTTGTCTTGGAATTTTCCTGTTTTGTTCAAACCTTCAAAAACACGAAACCTCATAAGATGATAGGAGAGCCGTCTACTCCCCTGCAGCATTCCTAATTTCAAAATTGGAACAGGTGGACTATATATGCCACTGCCAAAATACTGAGATAGTACATTAGAGTAACATATAACCAGCAGTTCATTAGGCCTCATCTTTGGATTCTTTTTTCGTTCCATATCCAAGGTCAGAGCATGTCTCCATTAACCATCCCTTTTACCCATATATACCAACAAAAACACTAGTGAAACCTAAACAAAGCCATTTCCTAGTTTGCCTAACATTTTTCCTTTTGAATTCTCAGTTCTCACAATATGAATTGTTGAAACATCAATACCTGTACGAGACAACGTGTCTTCCTCATTTAGTGTATCACCACCAGCATTTAACTCTTCTGGGAAAATCCCTCCTCTATTTTTGCACGTGCCTGCAGTTGCCAAAGCAGGAAGTCAAACACAACCACAAGAAGTGACTAAACACCCAAATTAATGCATCAAAAAATATATCACCATTTGATTCTGCGGAAACCTCACCAGGCCTATCAATGGAGTAACTGCTTCTCAGTTCTGTTTCTTTCGCCTCACAATGTTCAACCGGTAAAATCATATCAGTTGGGTTTTCAATTGAAGCATCAGTAATAGACACAGAGGAGTGAACAGCATCGTTACAAAAGGTCTCTCCTACTCTCATGTCACCTCCCATGTCGGTATCTGGGTGTGATGTCCTACTTATCTGGTCACATGATTCATGATTGTCAGCTATTTCACAGCACATTGGTGCATTGATGCTTGCTTCTGGTGTCTTATAGACCCCAAAATCACCACATCCGTTAAGAGACAAATCAGCTGAGGGAAGTTCAATGAGATCTAAAGGAGGAAGCAAATCTTGAATGACATCAGAGTAGAACTTTTTGACAGATGCGCCAACTGATTGCACCTGATTTTCAACATATTTAACTGTGTCCTGTCAAAAACAAAATCATCAGAAACACAAACTTCCCAAATTCCAGAGAGCTAATTATATGGTGAGATATTTGAGAGTATCGAAGAACCATCAATGAGAAGAGCATGCAGAAGGAAGTTAGCAGTAATAGAAGATTGAGAATGAGCTGCCAATAGCAGTAAAAGTCATAATTGGATTACTAGAACTACTAACCAACAACAAGTATTCCCTATTACTACTCCCAGGCACTGTTTGTTTGCCTGACTAATAACGAGGGATTACATAAATACAAACCACTGGTAATCCTAGAGGTGGCAAATGGGCGGGTTTGGGCGGGGTTGAAACGGGCCACGGGTCGAATATGGGCGGGTCGAATACGGGTCAAATAGTAAATGAGTTGAAACGGGTCGGGTCGAATACAGGTCAGGTCAAACCCAAACTCGTCCCGACCCGACCCGTTTTCCTTTCCTTTTTAAAGAAATAAATTTTTTTCCCCTTTCCTTCTTTTTCCCCTGAAAGATTCCTAATCAATTTTTCTATCAAAATTTTGAAACGGGTGTTGGAATTGGCAAACATATGATCTAATCTCTCTTCTCTTTTAAAAAAGCGGCATATAAGTGTAGCCGGAATGGCCACACTACGCATGTAGTGCGGGGGTGCACTACAGCACCCCCAGGTCCCACTACAGCACCCCCAAGTTAAGTGACTTTTTTCTTGTTTCTATTAATTTTTTTTGAATTTGTTTGTTTTGCGTTAAACTGTTGTGACTTATTGATTCGCCTTGTCGGGAGGAATCGGAAAAGTAAAAAATAACGATCGGCAAGAGTGGGTCGTCACGTGCCAGTCGGGGGACAGACTGGGAACGGCTCTTCGCGAGACCTTATCCCAGCATCAATAGTCAACTCAAAACTAGTATGGACAAGGGGTGAATCTGACTGTTTAATTAAAACAAAGCATTGAGATGGTTTATGTGGATGCTCACGAAATGTAATTTCTGTCAAGTGCTCTAAGTGTCAAAGTGAACACGAGAGGCGCTTGTGTATATACATACATAAATATACCTGCAATGAATAACAAGTAGTAATAAATTGCGCAATAACAACAAATTGCGCTATAACGAGTAATAAATGTGGGAGCCAAGTGATTATTGATCCAATATTCACGTAAACAAACATTACTCGCATTGAAATGTGGAGTATAATTGAAGAGGATGTCGACAAAGAGGGGGTGTGGATGAAATGAAAGGAGATGTGAAAGGGCCGTGAATGTAAAGGATAAAATAACATCCGGATAGGAGTTCAGGAGTAAAACAATAATGGATTTTTTAATTCAAACCCATATTGAACCCATTTTCAAGTCATCTAAACCCATGTAAATATGAGTTTATATGGGTTGAACCCATATCAACTGGTTATGTAATATGGGCGGGGCGGGTTGGGTTGGGTTGGGTTATAAATTGGCGGATTAGGCGGCTCAGAAAAATATGAGTTGAGATCGCCACCTCTAAGTAATCCTATCAACTATCAAGTATTATGGAGAGGATAAATAAAACCACCTCACCAAGATATTGTATATGTCATGATTTGTGAGATATCATTGAAGATGGAGATTTAATCATTTCAGAAAAAGTTCTATGTCCCTGTGAATATGAATTCTAATCCGATGCTTTGTTCATAAACAGACAGGGTGCCTTGAGAAAAGGGGAAAAAAAAAGCTTGAACCTTTGCAGGCCAGCCAAATGTACTCATATAGGGAGTTCAAGAAATGAACATCAGGATTTTCATTACAGCTAACAAGGGAATGGACGGTGCCCAGCCTAAAGGAGAAGGTCGACTTTATGATAAATATACCTCACACACAACTTCTTCCACCTCCAAGCACATTGCTTCGAACTTGTGGTATATATCTCCAACCCAGGTTATACCCTCAGCTTCCATAGTGATCATACGTTGAACTTGACAGTGAATGTGTCCGAAGATTTCAAATCCAGCTCCAAGATCAAGGTGGCACCACTAAACTGCAGAAATTCAGATGAAACTCTGCAAGGGTTGTAAATCAAGTGAACGTAAGTTCAGATATTGATATCATTCATGCTTATCTACTTGTGTTTAGATATAAATGAATAAATATACCACCAAAGTTTTTAAGAAAGAACAGCTAGAATGAAGACAAAAACCAAAGCAAATTTTGATGCACACCTCACTTCTTATAAGTTATCCTCTAGAATTATGGCCAGCAGCCCAGCCACTTCAATTCCAATATTTTACTCAACAGACATAAAACTAATTGAACAAAGATTATATTCATGTTATGGGTAAAGTTAAGATATAGCCGTAGGGTTTTCTTGGTACTTGCAAGTTGCAATTTATAGCGTTTGACGGCTATGAACCTAATAGCCATAGGTATGATAAATTTTACTCTGTATCCTTCTTAATAGGATGCACAGAGGTCTAACTTTTGCCTAGTAAATCATTTCAGTTATGCTATAAGAACAACAAAGCTTCAAAATTGGGCTAGACTTAACTTGTTTCAAAACTTAGAGCATTCATTCTATATGCATGTGTTATTCTTTCCTACGTAAGAGTACTGGCCTAACACAGGCTATTAAATTACGATATAAGAACAACGAAGTGTCCTGGCTCCTGAGAAGAACTGAACAGTAAAAAAAAATTTGCAAAACGTATTTTGTGCTTCACCACTCGGTTTGCTGTTCGCATTTTCCATTTGTTGCACCAGCACAACACCAACCCCCCAATCAAGGTTTCTTTCTCCCCCTATGTATAGACTTCTATACATACATCCTACTCAGGTTAGGTCTGTTGGATTGTATATTGACAATTAAAATACCAATTTGGGACTTTTGATCTTGGATTAGAAACTAAAGAGAATATACATTGCCTATTTGCCCCTATTGTTACTATATTGGGATTCTTTAACCTCCTATGTTAATTACAAATAGGTTCTTTTATACTTTTGCTAAATAAATTAGGACTCTTGATGTATCTTAATGAAAGAGTTTAGCAATGAATACTTAAATATGTGTGGATATGTTTAAGGACTTTTGGAAGTGTATATATAATTATATATAAATTGACTTCCAAAAGGTGGATATAAAATCAAATGCTGTATAATTGTAGTCAAGCATGATTTCTTTTAGGGTTATGAATAATTTTGTGCCTCCACTATAAGGAATATCTGGGTCCGCCACTGGCTAGCAGCCAAAACATTTCACAGCCGAGACATCAAGGTCTAGTTGGTTGGTCCGTTGGTGTATCCCCAAACCCTCAAGTAATTCACTGAATACATACTGTATCCCCCCCCCCCCCCCCCCCCACAAAAAAAAAAAGAAGAGAAAACTACAAACCAAATCAAACAAAGCCTTTAGTCCTTATCAGTTGGGGTCCGGTATCAGATTTATGTCATAAGGATCTAACTGGATTTATTATGTTCCCGTTGTAAGCTACCTAAAGCACAACCCTCCTCTTTTATCCGGGCTCGAGACCAGGCGGACTTGACGTCGAAAGCTACCCTTCCCACATTTGGAACCAAGAGAGGGAAGCAAAAAAGACTGACAATTCATATGACAGTTGTTGCAACATCAACAATCAAGGCCCCAACCACCCTAAAGTTACATAATTTGGACAGGGAAAGCCAATCAGTAACTTATTTCATAAACTAAACCCACACATATATTATACGACGATACAGTAGTTGAAAACACAAATTCATACGCCGATACTTATAATAAACTCACAACTGTCCGAGAAAGTACTGTAGAGTTTGAAGCTGAGGAACTTACGCGATGGGAAAACGAATACCCAGAAACTGAAAACCCTGAGAAATGGACGATCACGAGCGAATTGCATGAACTTTTGGTCCCGGAGAGAGAGAGAGAGAGGATTTTGTCGGGTAGGAGTCTGCAGTCAGAAAGGATAGAACGGAAGGAAAAAACACTTGCTTCTTTGAGTATTCAGTGGTCCTAGCGCACCGTCATATGAATAATGCTTAATAGTACGGATTCGGGGATCTTTACTGAGCAGTTTTTTGCCGAGTGGATGCGGATGTAGAGCGGCCGATCAAGTCATTTATTTCGGCACAGACGACTCAGATTAGATCTGAGCGCATATAAATCTGAATTGTACATTGCTCGGTTAAAATTCGAGCCATCGATTGCCGAAATGAGCAACTGAATCAGCCACTTCGCATCGCTTTGCAAAGTGCTGCTTGGCGGCGGCAGCATTCCCGGGAGCATAGGACATAGAATAAGACGACTTAGATCATACCTGGCGATGGAGCCCGAAAAAATATGTGATGGAGAAGATTGTTAAGCATTACGTGACAGTGCTACATGAGCATCTAATAATTTTTCAGTTTCCTTTAGCCTGTTTGATTGGCACGTGTTGAAGAATATATATATATATATATATATATATATATTTTTTTTTTTTTTTTTTTGTCATTCATTAATTTAATCTATTTTATCCTAGAAAACTTGGAGAGGTCAAAGGAGGATGGATACTTACGAAAATCAAATTCTACTCAAATGCATGAGAATATAAAGAAGGCGCCAACTGTTCTCTACTCCACTTGCGTTGAAGAATATACTTTGGACGGCCAAAGATTTTAATTCAACAAAAGTGAAAAACAAGAAAACAAAATTAGGAATCTTTGACATCCTGTTATTAAAAAAATAATTTAAAAAAAGGACTTAAGTAAGGGTAGGGCCTTAACCATTGCTAGCCAATGGTTAGGAATCTTTGAGATGGAGAAGGTCCAAAATAATGCTCTAGGTGGCCCAACAAGTACAACCATAGCCATTGTGTACCTCAATAAAATTACGGCCCAGTCGTGATTTTGCATGTTTATATTGAAAAATGAATTGATTTCTACGCTCTCTTTTAATAAGCATACTTTTTTTTTTTTGATTTTAATGTTGAAAGTTTTTTTTTTTTGCTAAAAAGACAAAAAAGAGAGTGTGAATATCAAAAAAGAAAGTGTATAATTCCCATATTGAAAATGCTAAAAATTAATATTGAAAAAGTGTATCGGAATATGTCAAAAGACAGTGGTGGTCTCCATTTTTAGTAACATGGCAATCGTTCGCGTCCTTTGCTTCCCTCTCTCTCAAGGGTCCACTACTGCTCGATGAGAGTGAGCAGTAATTTGGGGGAACCAGAGCTTGAACGGGGTCCAGTTTTTGGTACAGAAGTAAAGTAGAACTGCTCTTCTTGCATCTCTCTTTCGAGGAGCAATGTGACAACAATCAAGCCGGTTGCATGTTTTGATGCATCCTCTGCTTATTCTCGTACTGGGGTAAATATCTAGAAACATGTATATACATGGCCCAATGAATGAGATTTTTGGCATTGTTGAACTTTTTGTCGGGGTCTACAAATGAACGATTTGGGTCATTGAGGTGGGTTCGGAATGGGCCCGAATTTGCAAAACTGGAACTGTCCAGTTATTTTCTTAACTGGGGAGGAGCCTCCTCCTACCGTCACAACCTCCCCCTATTCCATAGGCAGCAGCAAGATTAAGAGGGTCTCGTTCATAGTATTGCACAAAAAAACCAGCTCCTGTTTCTTCCTCAACACGATCGATCTCTGCCACTTCCTTTTGTCACTGCCTCCCGCAGGGCAGCATTCCTGAGGACATACCTTCTTACAAGAACTTCGTTTGCCTGAAGGCCTGCTCGAAGTAGACTTTCTAATGTAATCGCATTGCTTTTGATGGCCAGATGATCTACTTCTAATGTAATCGCATTGCTTTTGATGGCCAGATGATGGAGGACCGTATCGCTTCAGTTCTCTATGGGTTCCAAGCCCCTCTCTTACACTGTAGAGTGTGTGACCTACCCAGCCAACCATCCTATGTGAGTTTTTGTGTGTGTCGCTAGCATTACTGAAAGAGGAATGAGAATCTCGGTACATTAGGTTTTTCCATTAGAAAAATTTACAAAAGTTACTAACTAGTCGATTTTGACAATAATTTAACACAAGCAATAAACGGATATAGCAAGAAAAAATGCATTGCAATCTAGCAGCCAGCTTCCTCATACAAAGATCAATGCTAATTTGTTTCTGAAATATAAATATAAAACCTTTTGTGAAAAAGTATTGTGGCCTTACTGAGGCACGGTATTACTGCAGTCTGGAGTAGTAATCAGAACATCAGTAGAGTTTACTTGCGCATTTAATGAACACGATCATGTACACAACCTCGAGCTAAACACAATGCGAAAAATTTCAAGCAAGTGAATCAGATACAAAGACCATATCACCCAGCTGCTTGGAAATCCCCAAAGTCATCGTCTGGTAAATCCGGCGCCGTTTGATTTTCTAAAGAATGTTCTTCTTTTGATTGCTCTCTGTTTCCAGAAGTTTCGTTAAGACTCAAACTTGATGGCAAGTCTGAGGGAGACTTCACAGTAGTAACCGGTGAAAGCGGCGCTGGTGGTGGTTTGATAGCTATGGCAGACACTTTTTGGATGGCCTTTTCCTCTAGGGATAGATTGTTTAAACCCTGCTCGAAAAACTTGGACCGACCACTTTTCTGTTGACACCAAAAAGTTGATCACCTATTTAGAATACTGGTCAAACACATACTTTCTGTAAACTCGCAAATATGAAAAAGGAGACGGGCACTTACATTCTTTAATTGGATTACAATAGTCTCCCCATCTTTTAAACTGTAATCAACTGATGAATTGTTCTGGTACTGCTGTTCCATTTCTTCTGCAGTTTTCTTTTTGTTCAGGTAGCTTTAAACAGTTTAAGAAGGTAGAAATGTCAGCCGGAATTTAGGTTGATGAGAGTTCCTTTTAAAAACCAGTTGTATAGGAAGAAGATAGGCACAATAGAAAACTCATGACAAAAAGAAATAACATGGATGAGAACAGATGGAAGAATACTTCATATGGTCATGAAGGGCAGCTTGGAAATCATAGGCCTCAGTTCTTTCTCGAAAACCAATGCCAATGAAAGCGTGCCGGAGGCGGCCACCTGAAAAGGTCCATATCAGTATCACCATAAAAACACTAGAACAGACACCATTGTGATCAGTAGGTCAAAACACAAGAATATGCATGAGGATACCTGATTAATTATATCCAAATATTAACCTTAATACAGAACTCTTACAAGACTGGAAACATGATTACACTTTTTCTCTCCCAAAATGTTTAAACTTACAGCCTTTATATCAACCCTGGAAGTATTCAAGAGAAAACCCAGATGATGGATTAAGTCATTGGCTACCCTATCTAACTGGCAGAGAGAATCACAGAAAGAAGTTGATCAGGCCAGAAATAGCAAGGGCATTGATGAAAAGGAAGATTTTCTGCAACAGATTAGAACAAAACTAAGTGGCCCTTATTGTTGATTTCATAGCTTTTCGAATCCAAGTGAACAATAGGGTCAGTTAAACCCATGTTGGGAAAAGGGCAAACTGTGCCGTGTAGTAGTGATAACAATAATGGTGACCAACTGATAATAAACAAGACCAACTGGCCAAGAGTCTATGTTTCTCCAGTTCTGTTTAATAGAATTGTGAATGAGAGAATGGCATATGAATATATTACATTCCCTTGAATTTCTTAGTAGGGACCAAAAGAAGTCATGACAGCAGAGGTATTGCAAGATCTAGTTACCATTAGTTATTATAGCTCAGGATTCATTTTTTCACTCAATACAAAGATATTTTCTGATAGTGTTATTCACGACTAATCTAAAGCCAAGTCTTCTTCAAAACTTAATAAGATCTTGCCTGATAGCCTGACAAGACTATACTGCCGCTCATTGCCCTATTCAAATTACTAAAAGACAGAACAATTAGCAAAACAGAACTTGAAACAAGAGGTAAGCGTCATAACTTACCAATATCCTCTTCGATGCGAAGAACAAAGTATCTGCATGTAAAGAAATATTAAGACTAAATGAGGTACAGATACTAGGTTTCATATGAAATCATAACAAAGAGTCCATGATTTTGAATCTTCAATATTGTCATATTAGTGTATTGTTCCAATCAACAAGTAAAAATAGACTTCTGTTGCGGTAACAGAGAGAATTTACCTGCTACTATCAATTACAGCCTCCACCGGATGTGGTTCTCCATCTCTCAAGAATGCCCGAGCATACAATTCACCTATTTTAAGAACATCTTATCATCAATGAAAGCAACAGAATATTGCAGCTCTTTATTTGTACATCAAAGCATAATCGTTTCACCTGTTGTCTTATCTTCAAGTCTGATAATGCACTCTTCTCCCTTGCTAACAACTTTCAATGTCCCCTCCCACGCCCATTTATTCACATTCCATTCATCAGCCCTATAGAGAACTTGAAGTTGAAACTAATGGAAACTTACAAACTACAAATGTACAAACAGAAGGTTTTCTGTTGCAGATTAAAGGCCGAGTACAACTACTTTTTTGATATTCAGCATATGAACTTGGACAAAATTAGACAGCAAAATGATTTCCTTAGCAGCCATTATTGTGGTAACACTTGGAATAACAAGAATTCTTGTAACATGTAAGCTGTTAAGCAGTTGGCATCAGAGGTTGTCCAGATAGTCTCTGACTGAGACTTTAAGAGTCAAGATAGCGGGACAAATTAGGTAGTCAGGTTAGATCGTAACAATAATAAAAGCAAAAAAGTAGGAGGAGCTACTCAAATTATTTAGTATGCAAAATAAACTTCTTTCAGTGTTTGATGAGCTATAGATCTCAACAAGAACAAAGAAATAAAGTAGGAGCTACTTGGTTTAGATATGTACAAAAAAAGAAATCTGTATTTTCTTCTTAAAATATCCTCATTGCGCAAAACTGTAAACCCTTAAGCACCACAGCCTTCAACAAAATAGAATATGCTAAACTGAAAATGGAAGCCCGTAAATTATCACGGCGATAATAGCATCATCTAACATGCCATATGCAAGTCTATACCATGTGAACATCAACAACGCGCACATAATGACCTATGATATTACAAAATCACTACGACAATATCAAGAACAAAGCTATTGATAAAAGTTTAAAGCCCCATTTAACGCAAAAGTATACAGATGTCTATGCCAGTAATCCTATAAGTAAAAGGAGAACCGCATAAAGAATTTTTAGGTAGCTGTCCCTAGACCTTGATGATCTATTTGTGACTTCTAAGTGGTGAGTTTGACTGACCCGAAAACGAAATGGATCAAATTCCACTAACTAACGTTTCTTCTAATGTGATCCCACAATATCATCTTGATGGATAAAGAAACTCAGATGGCATATTCTAATCAAACGAGATCATTTTGTAGGTCATCCCCCTTTCCCTCGTAAGATACCCATGCCATTTCCTTCATTCTCCGTAGAAGCTAGGCAATAAAAACATGCTGAGTCAAAGGCACTACAACTGCTCAGAATGCCTATCCCCTTCCCTTCTTTTTGCTCATGATAACTGCAGAAACATTCCTCCCGAGTAGTTACCACTTCTCAGTATGACTGTTCTTTCTTTCCATAGCATTTTATGTTTTCTCTTGGAGTAACAAGGATGCACCCATTTGACCCAATTCCATCCAGAGCTCTCATCGTCTTTGTATTGGTACAGTGAATTTGCTTCCTATCCTAAGTTCTTCTTTTTTCCGTATCCGTTGTAAAGGCAAAAGGCCAAGGGATTTTGGCCACCTGAGTTGGAAACTATAAGTATAAAGATATCAATGGAACTCTGTCTTTCAAGTTGTGCCAACCCCCCCCCCCCCCCCCCCCCCCCCCCCCCAAAAAAAAAAAAAAGAGAGACAAAAAATAGTACCAAGGTGAAGGTTTCTATTGACCCACAGCTCAATATGAGGTCCTATTGAGGTGTTTTCACAGCAAAGACTGGCAGCACTGCCACCAACAATACAAAATAATTTGCTTTACCAATCAAATTTCTGCTGTCACTAATATTGGAATTTGAAAATATTACAAGTCCAAACAGTTCAAGGTGAAACCTGTATGAAGCTGCAGTTTTCCTCGGTGGTATCTGCAAAAATATTTAAGAAGAGATGAAAATTAGGCAGACATAACAACCACTTGTAATCCACCACCCCTACCAAGACAAAAGACAAAATTCCTAACTTAGGGCACCTGGATAAGTTACCAACACACAATGCACAAAGAAGTGTGTGGTCCATATTCCAACATGACGTGTTGCGCAGCACATCTAGTATGAATCTAATTCGTATCTTTCATCCTGTGCAATTTAGTTGTGTTCGTAGTATTGTTGCAATGCAACATAAAGTCACAAAACTTGCGTTAGGCTTTTTGAGTTTTACGAGTTGTCACCTACCTGTTGTGGTGTCATGTAAGAACTGATTGTGGAAGATACCGAAAAGTTGAAAAACGTAAACATAATTAAAAAAAATGGGAAAGATAATACTTGGAACTAGAGTATAAACTAACGTACCAAACTCTAAATTCTTCAATTCATCCAGCATAACCTATAAACAAAGATTCAGTGGTTTCAACATTGGAAATACCTACTCTACCCTAGAACCTAGGGGAGAGAAGGAAAAGTGGTGGAGATCCAACTACAGAATTCGCGAGCTGGAAATAAGGCCCTAACAATCAGGCAGCGCACTTGGTCAAGCATATAACTTCTTTTCTTTTTCTGATTGCCAGCGCGCTTGCTCAAGCATATAACATTGATGAACTAACAGAAGACTTCAGTAGACAGTAGACACTATTCCGTTACCTTAAAACCTCGATTTGACATTAAATTACGAAAAGGCACTTCCTTTGGATCTTCATAAACCCTAAGTTATTTATTCTAGCAACAATTGCAATACGGAGAGGACAGAAAAACGAGAACACCTTAAAAAAAAAAAATTACCAAAATCAGACTACTAAATCAACAAACCAATCCTGATTTTTTCGGCATCCTTATTACCGCGCAGAAAACAATATAGAATCAGAGATTGTCAATAGCAGTCAACCAACTAGTGACAAATCACTGATTCGAGAAACCAAAATAAAAAATTTGCACCGCATGCTTAACCACATAAACATAACATGATATACATACATACAAATATATGTAGAGAGAGAGAGAGAGAGAGAGAGAGAGAGAGAGAGAGAGAATTACCAAATAAACGTAAGATTCAGGCACTTGAAAGAGAACAAGCTCAATTGCTTCATTGTCGTCGTTCTCGGTTGCGCTGCCATGGTTCTTGTCGAGCTCACTCGTTTCCTTCAGTTCTTTCTTCATGATCGCAGAGAGAGAGAGAGCGCAACGGAGGAGTTTTGGCAAATCTAGGACCGGAGGAGCTTTCTCTGATAATTTCACCAATTGGACTATTGGTTTATTAAATAAATCCAGTAGGAGTCTAGGAGACTAGGAGTAGTATTTTTCTTTTTATTTTGGGGGAATTTTTAAGGAGAGCTGCTACTCCCCCCCCTCCTGACACACACCCCTCCCGGCCCCACCAGTCCTTTTCCCAGACTACCCCCTCCCTCTCTCTCTCTCTCCCTTTTCTTTCCCCCTTTTCTTTCTTTCTTTCTTTTTACAGTTTTTACTTTTCTTTTTCTTTTTTCCTTTTCTTTTTTCCTTTTCTTTCCGATTTGGTTTTTTTTTTTTCATTTTATTTCATTTTCTTTCTTTCCGATTTTCTTTCTTTTTCTCTTTAATAATAGGTTCAAGTCTTTTTTTTTTTTTTTTAAGAAAGCGGGTTCAAGTCTAATTCTAGGCTTTGTAAAGTAAAAGAAAAAAAAGTATTTCAATTGATTATGTTTATCCGACTGTTTTCTTTTTCTTTTTTTGTCCTTTATAGATTAAAAAATATAGTTACGAAAATAAGTGTTTCAATTTTCAATCCGTTTGAATCAGTGCAAAGATGTTATTTTTCTGATTATTTCATCCTAAATGGTCGTAATAAATTTTTGATTTATTACCCTAAGAGAGTCTTGAACCTAAATAATGAGTTTTAGGGTGTTTATTGAAAGACCTTAAACCAAAAAAACGATCTTTGCTCTGATTTAACTGAATTGCAAATTAAAGCACTTAATTCTAGAATTATATTTTTAAATATACAATGGGTGTATTTATGGAAATTAAATAAATGGTTGAAAAATTAAGTGCTCCAAATTTCAATCCGTTTGAATGGGTGAGAAGATTTTATTTTTCTGATCATTTAATTCTAAAGGGTCATAATTAAATTTTGACTATAGGACTCTCGTTGATTAGCCCTAAGTTGTAGAATCAAATATCTCTTAGGACTAACCAAAGAGAGCCCTAGAATCAAAATTTAATTATGACCCTTTAGAATTAAATGATCAGAAAAATAAAATCTTCTCACCCATTCAAAAGGATTAAAATTTGGAACACTTAATTTTTCAACCTTTAGTTTATATATTAAAAAAATGGTTAAAAAGTTAAGTACTCCAAATTTCAATCTGTTTGAACCGATAGAAAGATTTTATTTTTCTGATCATTTTACCCTAAATGGTCATAATTAAATTTTGACTCTAGAACTCTCGTTTATTAGCCCTAAGAAAGTCGTACAACCAAATATCTTAGAACTAACTAACGAGAGTCCTAGAGTCAAAGTTTAATTTATGACCATTTTGGATAAAATGATCAGAAAACTAAATCTTTCTATCGGTTCCAACTGATTGAAATTTGGAGCACTTAATTTTTTAACCATATTTTTTAATATATAAATTAAAAGTTGAAAAATTAAGTGTTCCAAATTTAAATCTGTTTGAATGGGTGAGAAGATTTTATTTTTCTGATCATTTAATTCTAAAGGGTTATAATTCTTTTTTTTCTCGATTATTTTACAAAGCGTATAATTAAACTTGAACCTATTATTAAGGAGAAAAAAATTCAAACCGAAAAGAAAGAAAAAAAAAACCAATCCGAAAAGAAAAGGAAAAAAAAGAAAGCAGACCGTAAAAGAAAGAAAGAAAAAAAGAAAGAAAGAAAAGGGAGAGAGAGAGAGAGAGAGAGAGAGAGAGGGGGAGGCGGGGGTAATTCCGGAAAAAGGTGGAAAAAGGCGGTGGGGCCTGGGGGGGGTGTGTGTCAGGGGGGGGGGGGAGTAGCAATTTGCATTTTTAAGCCCAGATTTTAAGATCAAGTAGAATATGCTTTTTAAACTGGTGTCTCAAATCCAAGGCTAGGTTGCGCTAAGATTTTTGGATTTTTCAGATTTTTTTTATTTTGCCTTTATTTTAAAAAAAATGTGTCAGATTTTTTTATTTTGTCTTTATTTAAAAAAATGTGTTTGTCAGTTTTGCGCCTGATTTTTGTATATTATTGATTCTCTCGTTAAGACGAATTGATAAAGTAAAAATTATGACTTTTATTCAAATATTTTAGAAAACATTCAAGATAAAATCCAAACACAAAACTGATAAACACGAAATTTTTTGGAATATGAAGAAAATAGGAAAAGGTCCAAAAAAAGCCCTTAGCGTCTTTTTTTTTTTTGTAGCTAGCTGCAACATGGTTTCCGATTGTTTAGATCTTGAAGTTGACTCACAATTAGCAATTATTTTTAAAAGAAGTCGTGGACTATTTTCCTTGGCTTGTACATATTGTTTTGGATTGCGCAGTTTGATCACCTGCGATTGATGAGACGTTTACTTAATGCAATACCTTGAAAGAAGCCGATAATCATGGACGGACATAAAATTTAAAAAGTTGGGAAAGCTAACGTTGGAAGATTAAGGTTTTGAGCAGAGGTGGTAATTCTAATTCATATTTTGTAATTTATGCAAATTTATCCATTTATAATTTAACCCGCCTGTATATATAATATTATATTATATATATGGGTTGATATAAATCCATATTAACTTGTTTTCTTCAATTACCTTGTCTCGCTGTCTTCTTTCTCGCTATTATTATTTCCTTTCAATATCACCTCATATCATTGGAACCCAAATTGACTTGGAGTAAAATGTTTTTAATCACTCTGTCTCGTTTGTCCTTCATAAATTTTTTGAAAAAGACAAAAAATAATTCAAAAGGCTGGCTTTTGGCTTCTTCTTTTGTCTTTTTTAAAAAAAATTATGAGTTTTGATCAATTTTTTGTTTTACTTTTTCAATTTCTCTCGTCAATACGAATTAATAAGTCACAAAAATTTGATGCAAAATTAACAAGAGAAAATGACGGCCTAGGACGTGTTTTGATAATTAATACATTTTAAGGACATGCTGAGAACATTCGTTAATGAAAAAAATGTCTTTGGCGGGTTTTAATTATTAAAACACATCATAGACCGTCATTTTCTCAATTAACAAATACGAAAAAATTTAAATAAAGCCAAAAAAAAAAAAAAAAAGGTTTTCTTGGTTGTTTTCTCTCAATTCATACGAGATCAGAATATAATTTTTACATCTTATTTTCTGTCGTCGAAATAGCATACAAATATAGACCAGAGTTGAAAAAAAGTTTAAATGAAATGACAAAAAAAATCGGAAAACAATACCTAAAAAGTTTGCCAAACCCAGTACCTTAACAAAGATTTGTGCATCTATCAGATTTTTCAAATTTTAACATCAAATGTGTACCTTGTTATGTACTTCATACTCTATAGAATTTTTTTACTCATGATATTGTATGGCAATTTGAAATTATTAGGGCTGCTCGCAGTCCGGTTTGGTTCGGATTTCTAGGAATCTGAGGACCGAACCGCCAGTCACGGTTTTTACAAAATGAAATCCGTGTCCGGACCAAAAGTCGTACGGTCCGGTTCCAATACGATCCATGACTCGCGGATCGGTTACGGTTTTGTCCACGGATTTTAGCAAAAATAAAACTCAAGCATATATCCCACAATAAAAGGGAAGAATGTTACATTCAGAATTAAGTTTAACACCACCAGAAAATATTTGTTACATAAACTACCAAAGGCTTATTTTAGAAATCAAATTCAAAAGAATCTAAAACACTAGTAGGATTGTATCATTATAGTACATTACATAACATAAAAGAACCAGAAAAAAACAAACTACTAAAACTCAATTAAGGTTACCCGTAATTTTTAAGAAAAAACGACGATTTACTCACTATATTTTATGTACATTTACACTATATTCCATTATTAAGATAAAATACTAAAATTGGTGGAAAAAAATGTTAACATTACTAACAATTTATTATATATATACACACATATATATTATTTATATAAAATAAATATCTCACGGTCCGGTTCGGTTAATCCACGGTTTCGTAATGAAAATCCGTGGATCGAACCGCGAGTCACGGTTTTCTAATTTTTTAATCCGTGTCCAGACCATTAATCCACGGACAAAATCCAAAAGGTACGGATCGGTTCGGTCCGGACCGGTTTCACGGTTCACCGAATTTTTTGAGCAGTCCTAGAAATTATTGGTGTTTGAGAGAGAAACAAGGGAAACTAATAAGAAAAGGAGGAGGGAGAGAGAGAGAGAGAAGAGGAATTCCAGGTGGAGGGCAGGAGGATGGGGAAAGACGGTAGGGACGACACGTAGGAAAATTAGGTTAATTAGGAAAGCTACTTTTGGTTTGTGCCAAGTAAAATGGGTCGGGTTGGGATGGGTATGGCACAATCTCAGTCATTCATTCGCGCAATTAATGGCTGATATTCATTTTCAATTATAACTGGTCATAATTGATTTTCAATCCGGACCGTCAAAAACACTTTGGACATGTGTGATTGGTCTCTGTAAAACCTTCTTTACGAAAATGATCCAAATCAATGGCTGATATTCATTTTCAATTATAGCTGGTCATAATTAATTATTAACGGTCATAATTGATTTTCAATCCGGACCGTCAAAAACACTTTGGACATGTGTGATTGGTCTTTGTAAAACCTTCTTTACGAAAATGATCCAAATCAATGGCTGATATTCATTTTCAATTATGACTGGTCATAATTAATTATTACCAGTTATAATTGATTTTCAATCCGGACCGTCAAAAATACTTTGGACATGTGTGATTGGTCTCTGTAAAACCTTCTTTACGAAAATGATCCACAAATAAAATTTTCATATTTGTTAATTTTGCTTCAAATTTTTGTAACTTGTTGATTTGTCTCGTCAAAGAGTAATTAGAAAAGTAAAAAAAATTTATCGAAAACTCATAATTTAAAAAAAAAAATGAAAAGAAGTAAAAAAGATATCAAAGGTAAGGAACCGTGTCTGGGAGAAGGAAAAAAAAGGGGTCAGGTCGAGTGGGTTCGGATTTTACTTGACTCATATTCGATCTGACCCGTTTCAACCCGTTTACTATTCGACTCGCAACCAATTTCAATCCGTCCAAATCCGTCCAGACCCGCTTATTTACCACCTACTCGCGTTCAAGAAAAATTTGAACGCGAATAGGTCGATTGCCTATACTCATCCGCCCCTTTGATCTGTTCTTGAGACAATGCGTTTGACGAGTAGGCAAATTGTGCCGTCAATAACACGAGGTCTTTTGTTTTGTTGGTGTACTTGCATGATTGTACTATCGGAGTATTTTATTAGTACTATCAACGAAGTTTCCAATTCCTAAAAAAAATAAACACGTGGCCTTTTGATTTTCTGCCTCTCTCCTCAAATTTGTTAAAACACTTTTTTAAGACTGCAATGAGATGGTTCTCCTCATCTGAGCCGTTGGTTTGGTAGACTTTTGTGGTCCCTTCGTAGAGCAATGTCCTTAAGCAGATGAGGATGATTGATTTGTTCAACAAATTTGGTGGACAAGTTGGCAGAGTTGTTGCTTGATTTCTAAGGCGAACCTATCAATCTTTTTAAGTAATGATGAGTTCTCGTTCCGATTCTCGTTTTACAAGGCATGTTATTCTCTCACAATTTATTATATTTAAAATAAATACTTGTTTTAATTAAAAAAGAACAGAAATTCTCGCTTTACAAGACATGTTATTCTTTCACAATTTATTATCTTCAAAATAAATACTTGTTTTAGTTAAAAAAGAACAGAAGATAAGGACTTAAAAAATAAAAACCGTAACGGAACGAAGTGAGTTTGATTAATAGTACAAAAGTTAAAAGGCACTATTCACAGAATCTGCCTAAACTTTCTTTTTCTTCGTTTTCAGTGCTTCGGAAATAAACGATTACACTTTCAATCCTGAACAAGTGGTTTAAAAAATCGCATACTCGAGTAAATATTACTTTAGTTTGTTTCTCAAGTTCAAGTGGTTTTATGAGGTGAGATTTTAAAGCGGCAATTAATTAAACTTGAAAGAATTTAGCTCGAACTTCATTTGTAAAGATAAAAATAGACCCTACAACTACAAGACTAAAACAGTTTCTACTGGAGGATTTTTCGGGTTGTTAACTTAAGAGCCCCGGAATTAATCGAGGTGTGAGTAAGTTAACGAAAAACAAAAAAAAAAAGAGTAAAAAAGTTTTTGAGTGGGCTTTGTCTAAATTTCGTGAAGTTCATTCGAAATGCATCCTTTGATTTTATTGTATTCATTTAGTGTAGTATTTTATTGTTATCTCTGCTCTCCTTTTTTTCCCCTTATTAGTAAATTTTGTTTTATGGTGAAGAACCAATATTGGGAAGCCGGATATCCAAAGGCGAATATTCTTTATCCAATTTCCGCTATCACTATCGCTATCTCTACTCAATAAATAAATATACAAAGAAAGGACACAGATAAACAATTAAACAGGACAAAATAAACAAAAATATTCCCACAAGGGGTGGTGCCGTGGTGGTTAGCTGATCGACTTACCTCACCCGTCAACAGATTGATGGAGTATAATCTTGGGAGTAAAGAAGGCTTCTTCTTTTTTTTTTTTTTTTTGTCATTTTCACAAATTTTAATATATATATATATATATATATATATCTGGGTAGTAGTCCCTCCAATATTTAAATTGATTTTAAAAATTAAAATAATTATATTCGTAAGTGGCTTTTTTATCTGAAAATGACACGACTTCTCGATTTTTGTAAGCTTATTTTTCTTCTTCGTTTTGTGTGTTTTGTTTGTCTTTTTAAAATTTTTGTTAGATTCACGTAATATTTTTGAATCAATCATATATCTTAACAAGATGAGTTTAAAAAATACAAAATTATAACCTCGAAAGTAAAAAAAAAAAAAGTTCACTAATGACAAAAAAAAGTACTATCAAACAGCTGTTTTACTATCTAAAATGTTGTCTTATTTGAATCTTTTCAATATCGGTCTATATTTTTATAATTTTCGATTAATCCTAAAAATTACGACAAAAATCTAAGCAAAAAGATACGAAAAGTAAAATAATATGGAAATAAGTTTCAGACTCATAAGTTCACAAGAACGCAATATGGGACTGAAGGAATTACTGAAACATACATCACTTTTTAAAACTGTTTTCCATGATGGCAAAAAAAAGTAGTATAATTCCAACTATTTTTCTGTTCATTTTCAAGGTTGCCGTGGAAATTTTATATCTATCTCAAAACCAACAATTGGCAATGAGTGAAGAGGTCCCAGATGTTATTAATTGAAAAATCTGTCACGTCATTGTGACGCCTTTTTGCTGATCAGTTGTGGATTGTGAATTTTTAAAATGTGGGGTGGAACGAACCTGGCTCTAATACCATGTGGAAACTTTATATTCATCTTGGCAATAAGTGGAGAGGTTTCAAATGTTATTAATTGATCACTCATTTCATTCCCAAGCAATGTGGGATTCATTTTCTTAATAGTTGCAACCATACATATGAAAACGAGTCATTAATCCACAACCGGCTTCCGCCGATGAAGAAAAGAGGAGTGTTACGAGTCATGAAAAACAGCAAATGTGTCGTTCATATCGACAGAAAAATATGGATTCCGTCATACTTACAGACACTCAAAACTGGTGGCTACGACAAATTTATCTCCATCAAGTTTCTTACCAATATGCCTTAACCCTCCAATCAATTCAAGAACCCCTCAAGACTCGACAGAAAAAACACTGATTTAAGAATCAACAAGCAATCCAAGAGGTTACGGACACATACCACAGAAGAGTAGAACTGAAAAACGTTTGAATTTACCATGGCTTTCTGTCGGTTGTCTAGGGTAAGGTGACAAGATAACAGCTTCGTTTCGCTTTGCAACAACAATGGCACTCGTCTGGGAGCAAAGAGAGGTGTTTGCTAGAGGAGAAAAAACGTAGGACGTTAGTAAGGAACAGTACCCGTCACAGTCCTGTGTCTTGGGTCAGTGAGAATTGTTTTGATGTTCACAAAGCCTGCTTCTCTCATTTTCCCTTCAAGATCAGTGAGGTAATACTCGTCTAAAAATGGTTCGGTGCTCTTCATCAATGTAAACAGCACCGGGGACAGTTCCTGCAACAGTAAAGAAGAAACTGAACACAAAAACATCACCGGATGATCCATTATTTATGTGTTATCCAACAAGGAATTTCATTTATCTTTTCTTTTCCTTTTCCTTTACAAGTCCAAAATCCAAACAGTGTGAGGGAAAGAACAAAAAATTCTTAAATTTCACAGTGCTTTGATAACTGAAGTCATAAATTAGGCTAACGTGTTGGCAAATCAAATCAAACAGCCTTTTCAAGTATGAATGATAAATGTCCTTTTTGGCATATTAATCCACCATGCCAAAAACTAGTGGGAAAATATTGACCTTTAGATCTACTGAATACCTCCAAACCCTTAAGGAAAGCATGAAAATGTTCCATCCATGTGACATATAAGTTATAACTAGTATCTTTTCCATCCAAGGAAAATAGGAAATCTAATGAGGGAGGGACTGAAATGAGAGGACACGTACATGGAGGACTGATTGGGCGTGGGCGGGGGGTTGCGTGGTTTAATATTGTGAGACACCAAATTGATGGGCATCTATGACAAAGACAGGGACTATCAATCCTGGACATACTCAAGCATTATAGAATAGAAAGAGATGGACACTGATTTTTCTAAAAATATTTTTGGTCAATCAAGAAAACAAACGAGATGGACAATGACAATTTAATGGTGGTTTAGTGCTATTTTCTGAGGTCAGACGGCTTTACATAAGTCGTATCCATGTAGCAGCACTCTGTTCAGTGTCTAGTGTCTACTAAGACGAATGAAAGTTAAACAAAAGCTGAACAACTAAATGGGTCCAGAATGGTGTTCTATGTCCTGATATTGCTATTGCCAAGGGATAACTTGGTGCTTTTTTTTAACCCCAAGGGGTTGTTGGCCTGGTGGTCTTGGCCGGGACCTAAAGTGTTTGCTCCATCCATAGGTCTCGGCACCCTCGGGTTCAATTCTCCTTACCAACAACTCTTCGGGCCACCTCACCCCACGCTTAGGCATGTGAAACGGCTATGGAAGTGGCTGTAGCGCAAGCTGGCCCGGACACCTTGCATTACCAAAAAAATAAAAAAACTTGGTGCTTTTGAATATTGAACAGTGAGAAATCAAATTTTACCATATGCGATCTTGCAAAGCTAACATCTCCAAATCCATTTATTTCACAAAGGTAACATCGTTCAAAAAGTTGAATGCAATTACAACTGTACCTGAAGGATCTTTGACTTCGGCTGCAGAAAGGCGTAATGGAAGTAGTTAGAAACCAATTAGTTTTAGCAGCACAATTAATCTCATAATCATAAAAAAATAATAGTCTGTCTCATTACCGAATTATCTGTAACAGCAAAAGTGCCCCCAGGTCGAAGCAGCCGAAATGCTTCCTTCACTAAATTAAGTATTGCCCTTGCGGGACACTCATGGAGCTGCATATATATGTAGGGCAATTGTCACCACTTAACACAAAACTATTTTTCCATCCAAAACACAAACTATTTCCATGAGACTTCATAAGAAGATAGTTCTACAATGTTTAATAGATCAATGCTTTTAGTACTTGCAAAGAGCATTATCAATATTCACCCTTGTTCATGCAAAAGCGCGAATGCCCCATCTTCTCATCAAGACATTTGCCTATTTCAATTTCGAAAGGATGTCCGAAGATTTCCGTTGAAAAATGACTAAGTCCTGCAATTTATGCTTTCCTATCTTTTGATGCATACCAATTATCTCTTTCTGAAGAAAAGTATTTGAATCCTGTCAAACAGAAAAAAAGTACT
Source organism: Rhododendron mucronatum var. ripense (assembly GCA_019656295.1). Taxonomy (NCBI): domain Eukaryota; kingdom Viridiplantae; phylum Streptophyta; class Magnoliopsida; order Ericales; family Ericaceae; genus Rhododendron; species Rhododendron mucronatum. The sequence goes on along the minus strand of BPLT01000044.1, from coordinate 3,136,880 downwards.
TTTCTCCAGCGATCATCCTTTATTTAACCTGTATGTCAATGACAATCCAGAGATGGCACGGCTGCTGGGTTCAGCAGTACAGCTAATTCAAGATACGCAGTTCATCTACCAATTGGAAATATAAAAAAACTGACATTTTCAAACCGATTGTGATCTCTTTACTTACCACATATGCAATTGAGACAATGTCAAATGATTGGGCAGGCAATCCAGTGTCTTCACCATTTGCATGTACCCAGCTGATTGGGTTCTTTCTTGGGGTGCTTTTCTTTTCCTTAAACTGTGCAACAGCAAGAAAGTAAGGAGATAGGTCTAGTCCCTGCACCAGATGGATCAAGATTCAAGACGTGAGTAATAAGCTAAACAGGTACAAAGACTGTGAGGTGTATACTACCATAATAGGTACTAAGTAAATGTCAGTACATGATATGTCATTTCAAGAAAAATCACATGGAAAATTTGTTTTCACTACTTCTAAAGAGAGAAAATTACCCACTCACCATGACTTTAGCAGAAGGAAATTTGTTAGCAAGATATCTTGAGCTCACACCAACAGAGCACCCAATATCAAGAATGTTTTCAATCATTGCGTTTCCTGAAAACTGCTGATGATGTTGTTCAATAGCATTTAGCCAATTTCCCCTAACAATTTGATTTGCCTCATCTAGTGAAGAAGCATCAGGAATTGCTCTTCTCACCATTGACATAGTTGCTGCCTCAGCTTCTGCTGCAGCCTGCCATTAAGATGTCCAATTCTGAAACAATTATCACAAATATCTTAGTTTTGAATAGTTCCCCCAGTGTGTCTATTAACACTAAGTTGCTTACAAGTTCTTCTATACTATGACAACAACAAAAAAGTGTAATTCAGTTAAATTGCAACGCAAAATCTCAATTTATTCCCCATGTCAGGAAAATCGGACATTGAAACTGAATCTGCATAACCGTAAAATTATCGGCATCCAAATGGTTCCCTGAATCACTCGTAAATAGTTGATAAAAGTCTACATGAAGATGGTACATACATCATTCTATTTGTACGCTCTGAGTATTCCATAAGTAGACATGAAATTATATACAGAAGACAGAATGAGCGCAGACACATACACAAAAGGACAAACACAAAATGCCACTACCACAAAAACTCTCAAACTTCAAAAATTTCGGAGAAGAAACTGATATTTACCAGCCAAGAGAGGTTGCCTTCATCATATGCATGGAAAGGGTTGAGATAATCTGTTCACAAGGCAGTCAAGACATCATTAATCAAGCAAACTACACAATGTGGTACATCAACAACCTCAAAAGTCATATGAAAATTCTTTCCAAACTTTCTGATTTGTTCGTAGAATATATATTCCTTCCGTCTTCAGAACTTGTAAGGGATTGGCACACACTCATGTTTATGTTTTGCTCTTTTCCCTTTTTCTCAAAAACAGTCGTAGTTCTTTAATTCAAATATAAAGCAATGAACAGAAGACAAATGTTTTGGCTCCTGTTCTATTCCTTACCAATAACAGCTAGGCAAGTATAAAGGTGTCGTAAAACACAAACATGCTGCCAAGATTACCTATGAGATAAGTCCGAATCTCTAGAACAAATATAGAGAGCAACTAAGATAAATAATTTTCTTTTTAAAAAAAAGCGCATCTAAAAAATAACTTTATTTTCCTTACCAACACAGAGGAAGGTTTCCTTTACAAGGCAATTGTTTTTGGTGTACTGATTCCTTGAAAGAATAATCCAATATTCTGTCCAGTAACTCAAAAGGAGAAAAGGACTATCAATCTAAGCCCGTGATGAACTTGTTCCTCAACCCCCAAAAGGGTTCTCTGCATATGTCAGAGATTAACTGTTCTACAGTTCAAGCCACTTGACTGATATATGGCACCAAAATCCCCAATTAAGGATGCCTTATGGAATTCAAGGCAATGCATGAGTAATACTAATCATAATCAGCTATATCAAGCACCAAATTAGAATCTTCAATATTGCCTGGACGTCTCTGTATTCTTCTGCACGTGCCAACAAAACCGTTCATCTGCTCTAGTCAATTGATTTGTGAGAAATATAAGTCCCATAGACAAACGGTGTGAGGGCAGCTAACTGAATCAAAAACACGGATGCCAACTGGTCGATACCAAGGGCTTTTGTAGATAACCTCCCATGGGCAGATGGTGTGAGGGAAGCAAAGTCAATCACAAGAATTGGCCAAGCTAGGGCACAGCAACAGTCCATGAGCTAGTTTCTTTGGTTCAAATAGTGAGGTCAGTCAGCATCACTCATTATCTGCCATAGCAAACGATTTTTCTAAGGAAGTGAAGGGCTGCTACTTGGGAATCGCGCTAGGAGCCAAATCCATATGTCCCATCTCTGGGCAGCAAACCAATAATACCATATAAGACAAGGACAGATGATAATTGAGTCACCAGATTCACTGCCAACACAAACATAGACTCCCTAATATACTAGATAAAACTAGACGTGCGTCCACATCAACAAATATGGCAGCACTTCCACAATAGGAAGTGACGTTTTTTATCAGCAAGGCACTCTATCTTATTGTCCTAAAAAGATCAGTACATCTTCTCAGTCAAGACTCAAGAGACTTCAACCATGTAACAAGAATGAGCCCCAACGAAGAACCTTCACTGGATAATTCTCAAACAAACAGAACAATGATGATAGTGTATTGGGAGTTCCCATTGGAGTTTTAGAATAGTTTTCTCTTGCAAAATTTCCACCTTAGCTTGTTAGGACAGGAAAACTACTTCGGTAACCATTGTGCCTGTTCCTAAGGCACTCGGGATTTTGTTTGAGATAAACATTTTTCTTCACTACTGATGTGTGATTTCACCCTTGCATTGCCGTTCAGCACTTAGGGTTGTATGTTGCACAAAAAGTTCTGGCTAATTAACAATTTTCTTGAACAAGGGATGCGCAACCCACGAGTGAAGCACTTGATATCACTTAACCTACAAATCCAAAACACTGCACTAATAAATCAGACACTGGAAGTTCGTATCACCCATAAGAGTAGTGTATTAATCAATCACTCATTAAATCAACAAGGGCCATTAAAATATACTCCCACTTATCAAATACCATTCTTCTTCACCAGCAAAGTTAATCTCCATGGAGCAAATAAGTTTTTATCTTCCCGTGTTAAAAAGTCCGTTTCAAAGAGGAGTGCAGAACAGCAAATTCCAACTTTAAGAAAATTTCAAATTTAAATCCCAACACTTCAATAGAGAAGAACAAGTTTGAGAAATTTACAGTCAGGGTACACAATAGACGAGTTCTGGATGCTGTCCATCTCTTTGTAAACCTCAGATTCCAGAATCTCCCTCGTCATCTCCCGCCACGGTATGTTTGTTTTCTCTGCTGTACTGTTCATCACCACACCACAAATTGTATTATCAAACTGCCTTTCCCAAAAATCAAGTCCAATTACAAAATCCAAGTCATAATTTTGTACACTCGTATATTAATGTGCAAGTATAACAGTATGTATTAGAGGAACGGAAAATGCTAATCACGGTCATTGGACCGTGATTAAAGTATTTTGAAATGCATTCTAAAAGCATCTCCAACTTCGACTTCAAATTTGGGGATGCCAAGACTTATGTGGTAATTTGACATGTTAAATTTGACACCTCTAAAATACCCGTTCTGATCAATATGCCAAATTTACCATTTTAGTATGTTTTCACTTCTAGTTTTGTTTTATCATATTTTATTAAGTAATTTAGAGTAAAGTAATTAAAGAAAAGATTTGACATCAAGTGTCAAAATTTGACATGAGAGATGAGAGGTGAAATGACACCTAGGCAATTGACATCTTGGTTGGAGTTGGCTGAAATGCCAATTCATCCGCTTGGCATACCCTATCAAATTCAGGGTGTAGACATATGTGAAATTGTATTACACACGGAAAATGCATATGGACGTTCTAGTTTCTTGACATTGTTTGCTTCTTTAACTATTGCCTACTAGAGCAAGTCAAATTCATTTTATAGTTTTTGATCACTAAAGTCATTTTAAAGTTGGCTTAGTGTCAAAAAAATAATAATGTTGCTACATCGATTTGGTGTAATTATAACACAATCTCAAACCCAGTTCATCCGCTCAAACTCATCTCAATGCAAATTTATTCACCATGGCAGATTTGGCAAAGACAAAATTCCCACCAAATTTGAAACAAAAAATGGTTTTTCTATTTTTTAACACCAATTTCGGCTTACATCAAATTACGATTTGATTGATCACGAGGGGACATACTTTTAGCAGTTGTTAGCACAATGCATCTTAAAGTCTAATCAAACACGCACAAGTATACAACTCAAAAGAGTCGAAACCCAAAGGGGTTGGCGGAGTTGGCCGACCTAGACATAGGTGTTTGGTCCCTTCTAATTTCTCAGGTTCGAAACGTTTATCAATTGTTATCAACTCTTTGGGATCAGACCAGTTCATATGGAGCTTTGCTCCGGTTTTAATTGGGCTCTCTGCAAGTGGTCGGTGGGATTGGGTCCAGGATTAATCGAGCTGCCCATAAATTGGGCCGGACACCTGAGTTATTCAAAAAAAAGTATACAACGAGAGAGAGAGAGAGAGAGAGAGACCTGATGAGGACTTGTCGGGCGCCGAGCTTGAGAACAGAGTAGAGAGGCTTGAAGGAGATGAGAGCTCCGACGAGACGAGAGAGAGGGGTTTCACCAGTCCACTTGGGTCGTTCCAGCTGGCCCTCTTCGTACGACGTCGACGAGGAGGAGGCGGCTCGAACGACCACACACTCTCTCCCCCTGCTATTTCTCATTCGGCCGCAACCGTCGGTGGACACGAGGCACAGGCTATTCAGCTTCGCGTAGGCACAAAAGGCCATCGTGTATATTTGGAGTTCCAGAGAAGAAGAAGAAGAAGAAAGATCGTGTGATATTGTGGTCGTGGTGTTTTATCGCCACGTCATGGCAGACCAAATCTTTGGCTGGCCTATAGTGTTTATACACGTGGACGTATTGATCTTCCTGGCGCGAGGAAAATCAATAATATAATCACAAACACTAACGCACACAAGTCACACGAAAGAGTTTGTAAATGTGTACAGGAGCATCTCCAATGATTTATGTCAATTTCTACGTGGACATTTGACGGTAAAAATTAACTCTAAAATTTAATCTAACTTAATAGCCTTCTTTGATGTCAAATACACATGAATTTGAAGACAAGCCTTCTCACGCCAATTTTGACAACCACCCTTGTCCATGCCAAATTTCAAAAAATGACCATTTATATTTTGACATAAAGATTGGAGAGGAATAATTTGATGTCAAATAAATATAATTTGACATAAGAATTGGAGATGAGGTTTTGATATCAAAATGTCACATCAGCCTTCAAAAAAAATTGGCATCCCCAATTTGAATTTAAGGGTTGGAGATGCTCTAAATGTTTGTGGTTATAATAAAACTTGGAAGAAAATTGGAGGCGGCTTATATGCAATTTGACCTTGATTATGTGAACCGTGCCCTGAGCAGTCCGGTCATTTTTTAACCCATTTTAGAGTCACTTTGATAATCCGAACACTCAACATTGTAGAACTTATCGAGTAGAATGCGACACCAAATGATTATACAGTATGTGCTTCGATTAGATATTAGTCTTGCATGAACTTGCCTTGATATTTTATGTGGAATTATACTCGACGAGCTCTACAATTAACATGGACGAGTTGGATCGTCGAAGGGACTCCAAAATGGGTTCGAAAGTAACTGGAATTAATGCACAGGGTGCAGTTCACGGCCAAGATGCATAAAACCGTGAAAGACATTCACCTCAAGTAAAAAATGTATTCTGAGATCACATAAATATCAAAATTCGATCATCATGAATTTGGGAATATTTCATGTTCTGGGCCCATAATAGCTTCATTGATGAGCCAAAACAAAACGACTGACAAAATCATTTGCTGTGCCAAATTTTGGTTCTAAGTTTATCTTTGGGAAAACTTGAACACCATCGCCAATCGACGGAGTACTATGAGCGAAAATTGCTTTTCTGCTGGCTTTCTCACCAGAACAGAATCGCAACAAGCCAAGCAGCTACTGATCCCATGGAAGATTTTACCTGAAGGTACGATTACACGATGCCCTCTCTGCAGAGACATAATTATATGAGGGCAATGTGGCCCCCGCGTAGTTTCTGTTTTTCTTTTTTTTAAATATGAATACTTCAAGTTCACACGACCAATTGGAAAGTATTTTCAGGAATTGGGAGGTTCAAACAACATTTTCAAGAATGGAGCTTTATCATTTTGACCATAATATCGTTCGGCATCGGAATCCAAACAATTAGGAAGTATTTTCGGGCTATGTCAATGGTTGACTGAGTCTAGAAGATCAACGACCTACTTACTTGTCTATATAGTAGTGGTACTTGTGCTTACTCTTCATAGTTCCGTCCCCCCGTTTATGAAATTCTGATTCCGTCACTGCCTTTCTGTCAATATGCCATAGAAACATCATATTATTTGCTTGTTCAATTAATGCATTATCTCTTGGAATATTTGGTCTTTTTGTCCTCATTGGTGGGGCATTACTTGGGTTAGTCCTCCAAGCTCTAGCTAGGCGGTGGCACAGTTTCCAGTTCAGTGGATTAATTGAAAAAGAATTGTTTGGGAAGCAGTTTTCTTTGCGGTACGTTTCTTATAGATTTTAATGATAAAGATCTGCATTGGAACAATTAATGCAAGGTGAGGGCTTCTGCGTAGGAGATTTCTAGATCTAATGTTAAGGATTTCTCCCTCCCCTCCATCCCAAATTCTTTGTCCGGTTCGCAAGACGGAGTGTTAAAAAAAATACAATTTTTTCAAGAAAAAATTCAAACTTTTTTCACAAATTAAAAATATTCATTAATATCTAATAAGTTGTTGAAAAACTTTTGATTTTTTCTTGCATTGTAATTATTTTTAACACTCCGTTTTGCGGACCGGACAAAGAATTTGGGATGGAGGGAGTAAATACTATTCAAGATTTCATCCGTTGCTTAGATGGTGTGAAGAACTTAAAGCTATATCCAAAATCAAGAAGAAGTTAATTGGGTGATCTCGCCGAGATAAGCACATAAACTCAGTGTTTCTGCAATGTTGGATGTTCAATATCCTGAAGTATGTTGGTGCAGTTTTCTGCTGAAAATGGTGATGCTCGCAAGGAGTGTGGTCATCATTGTGCTAATTGAAGTGCCAGATGTTGTTGCTGGTCTTAGGAGTGCTTCTTTTTCTTTGCAGTATTCTGTTATTTTTTATCTCGTTTTTGTTTAGCTAGAGTTTTTTTTGTCAAGATTGGTTTGGTCTTGTTTGTTCTAGTTAGTCTAATTTCTTGTTGCTTACGGTTGGCATCTTGCCAACTGTATCCTATCTAAGGGTCTTGGGTGGCATATATTATTGTCTGGAGCGCGTGTGCCAACCTAATTAGAATGCTTATTCCAAGTAGTGATGCCGTCGTGCCCTTGCTTCTTCTAATCTTTGTAAACTGTTTCGAAGAAATTACTAAATTTCTCTTTCTTATCGCCACCCGCCCCCTCCAAATAATAATAATAATCTGGTTATATAGTCGTGGTTGCCAAAAATATAGCTTTTCTGCACTTTAGGGAAACATGAACCACTATACTTAAAAAAAGCACTAGGTGAACCAAAATAGGGTGAAACCCTACTCAACTGTCCTCCAGTCAAAACTACTAGTACTAAAATTATATGGACACTGATCAAAGTAGGTTTATAGATGAAGTACCGATCAATTTTAGCTAGCTAGGTTGACCAAAAGCTTCAATAATCATAGGCCAGTTCAATTATGCTTATCGACATAAAACATATGGAGGGAAACACCATTATATGTCTCTTACCCTAAGATCACATGCTATATGTCGTCCTAGACAATGCTGGACCATTTCACAGATGCACAACTAGCGCTCATGCATTCTCTTTCTCTTTCGAGCTCAGCGGCTCTGCTCATGCGCCTCGGGTCACCTGTACCCAAAATGTCTGTGTCTCTGTTTTCGTGTAATGTCATCTGTAGGATTGCACAAAAGATTTTTTCTGGAAAAAGACTATTGTGCAATCATGCGGTTGAAATTGCATCCGAACAAAGGTACAAACACTTTTTCGGTATGAATAATTTGATCTCTTGCTGATGGTCTTCGGATGCAGGGATTGACTCATTTAAGGTGACTCTGGGCGATCACCACCCAATAGTTTAAAATTATGATTTCCTTCAGAAATTACAAAGTAACATTGGATTACCTATCTTTATAGGGATTTCGATTCCGAATGGTACAAAGAGAGTACGCCCGTTGGACAAAAAGATCGACCTTCTTTTTAATTAGTACTCCTACTTATGTTATTTGCGCGTAATTCTAGATGTATTTATTGCTAATGGACTAATTTACTCTCTCTCTCTTATTGCTAATGGACTAATTTACTCTCTCTCTCTCTCTCTCTCTCTCTCTCTCTCTCTCTCCGGCTATCAGGGGTGTCCGAGCCAGCTTACGCACCTCAACTATTTTCCTTCTGGACCGATCAAATGCAGGTCATTCACACCGGAATTAGGAGATTAATAAGAAATTTCTCTTTTACAACCTGTACCCAAAAGATTACCAAATTTCTAACTCAAAATATTTGGATGGGAAATGATATTGCCACACTATTTTTTGATAATGCCACACTCTGCAAGTGTATTTTTGAATGCAAAAATACACTTGCAGAGTATGGCATTATCAAAAAATGATGTGGCAAAATCACTACCCTACTTAGATTTAGGGTTGATCCATGTTTTAGTACCATTTTAGGTACCGCTTGGCCCCTTGGGATTATAACTCATTATAGTCACAGCTGGTATATCATCATCGGCAGACATCAAATCTTTCATCAGCGCATACAATGCAATCTTCTTGTAATAGAATAATAGTACAATGTTAGGTGTAGAAGGCCGAATCATTAATTACAACCCAACCACCTTACCATTTAGGTGAATGTTTTGCTTAGTTTACGTTATCTTAGATGGTAGTAATTTCACAAGCAACAACATTGGATGTTGTCAGAGAAAATGGAGAGATCCTTCCTTCCTTCAATTGAGTCATTCATTCACATGACCACAGACAGGGTAATTGTTTACTCTGGTCGTCCGGATTGTGTTCCATCTCAACTGTTAATGATGCCACGGGTTTCATACCCCAGAACTTTGTACTCAAAAGTCTTTTATTTACGCAATTTCTCCTTCTCATAAAGAAAGCAAACGGAGCGAAAAATAACTCCTAAGATAGCAAAACCTAAATACAAAAGACTAATTTTAAAACAAAAAGCGCATCGAAAATGAAGCGCATAACACTGTCAAGAATGAATTTCACTCTGTGCCAAAAAAAAATATGAAAAAATAATAGGATTCAAGAAACTATCCAAGAAAGAAAACTGGACGATCCAGATCTAGACCATTTAGTTTTCTTTTCTAGACAATCGAATACTTTTCTTGGACTGTATCAGGCCTGAAAACTGTGTTCCTGCAAGTACAAATTGGAACACTAACTCCAATTATGGACTTACTTTTCAATAACGAGCGCGTATATTTCACGTGGTGCCCGTTCGGCACTCTCGAGCCGTCCGATGCACTTTTGAACGGCTAAGATTGAAACATTCTCTCTCCTCTCACCCCTCCTCTTTCTCTCTCATTTTTCTTTCTCCAAATCCGAGCCGTTCAAAATCTCATCGGACGACTCGGATATGCTGAGCGGACACCATGTGATACCCATCCAGCACTGAAAAATTTCTCCAAATTATGAGACCACGCGTTCCTAGTTGGAAAATTGCAGCTTTTTGGACCAATGCTCATAAAGGGAAGAAGACAGCATAATTAAGGGCTAGTGAGTTTCCTCTTTTGGACCAATGCTTTGGCCAATGCAGATTAAAACCCAATTATAATTATCCTTCTTGGTTAAGTAAGCACTTGAGCCAATCCAACCTGTCCGTTGACCTTTTTACTGAAAAAGTGAGTAATTTTTACCACCTTTTTTGGAAATATTGAGTGCAAGTCTCTCTTGCCTAAAACTATTCCGTGGGTGGCCCCAATGCCCCTTACAATTATACAAATCACTTAACATTCATACATTTAGTCATAGGCCACATGAATATATGATTGTTAAGGAAGTTGAGAGACGATCGACGTGCCGCTAACACTGTCCAGAAACACACATAGTAGCCACTATATGAATTGGAGAATCGCAAACTGTGGAGGAGACCGGTCATGTAGGGTGAAGTGGGAACATTGATCATTGGATGACCCTACTTGAGTCGGTGGAGATAATTCAATTTGGGTATGTAAGACTTTTACCCATAAACCTGGACTAAATTATTCAGTGGCAATATTGAACAGTAACGATGCAGTAGTACTAGAATACTGTCATGTGACTCATGTGACATCGCCGTCTCGTCGACAATCGCATGTTTGCATGTAGCTGCTTTGCATAGTCGTGAACTTCACGTGAATGTGTGATTGTGGTGGTAGTTAAAGCACCACGTGGTAGTTGTTTTAGAAAAACCCGATATAATTTTTCTTCGATATGATCTTGTCAATCCAACACTCTTAAAACTCACGCAATCTTGTTGGGCATGAGTATTTATCACGGATCCTATAAGCATTAGGTAATTACTCTATCCGTCTCATTTAGTTTGTCCCATTTTGTTATTCGAGCCGTTCTTTAAACACTTATATGCCAATCTATAATCTTTTTCATAATTTTGAAGACTTTGTATTGTAGACCCATCAAGAACTATTAAACAAGAACCATATTGCATGTTTTTTTGACATTCATGTTGAAATATATAAGCGATTAAAAACTGACACGAACATCAAAAAAAAGACAAACAAAATGGGATCGATTGAGTGAGTACCATGTTTCAGCTCAAATTTCACGAAGTACGGAACATAATTTTGCTCCCCTCAAGTTTGGTTATTTCAGAGTTTTGTACAAATAGTGCAAGTTACCTTAGAGTCTTAGACAATATATATATCAAGCTTGAAAGATAGAAAAGGAGATAGGATAGTATCATTTTACCACAAAAATCCAATTTCCAACTCATTGACGATGATACGCATATGCTTGAATAAGAAATGAGCACATAGATACATGTGCACTTATTTGACGACACATATGAGTTTATAACTGTTTGATGCAAGTAAATTCCGCACGATAGATGTCAAACATCGACACGTGCCCAGATTGTTTTTTCATGACAATTCGTTGGTGTCCAAATTTGTGCACATACCCACATCCAAGACATCTTTGACAAGGAATTATTCATCACTAGAAACACCCCTTTGCCTAGGATTCTCCGAATGGGCCAGGTGGCACAAGACTCTGCACATGGCCAGCCACCTAACCATAATGTCACTGTAATGAGAATGAGACCCCCAAACTCTCTCATTCTTTGTCAATTCCCTTCTCAAATTTATTTTCATACTCTCTCTTTTTGTCCAAGGGCAATTCTTTTTTTTTTTTTTTTCATTCATGTAAAATTATAAAACTATCCTTCATACATTTTTTCCTTCACACAGAAAAAGGGTAATCATGTAATTTCACGTTTCTACAAAACAAAACAAAAAAGAGTGCATTTGGATAAATGGGAGTGTAAAAATCAATTAAGAATTCTCATTGCCATTAAAAAAAATAACAAATACTCTGGTTCTTTCTTTTATCTTCTCCCCCATTTTTCCCCCTGGTCTATTGCATCTCTCTCGTAAATTTATAGCATCTCGATTTAAATTTCTATCAGTTGCTCTGCCTTCATTCCTGAAACATTGTGATTTTTTTTTTTGTTATACTTTAAAACAACCAGTATTACCCTAACCTGAATCCAACCCATCAACAAGAGTATAAACATCCTCGAACATAGGAATTAAACTTACAACCTCACTTCGCTTAAATACGGCTACACAATCGTTGGGACAACTGGTCCGGCTTCTGAAACATTGTGATTTGCCCACCCAAAAGTGTATATATGATTGCAAATAAACCACGAAAGTATGGGATCACATTCATCTTAAAAGAATGATGAAAACTAAGCTAGTCCAGGTAGATAAACATATCATAGCCTAAATAATAAACGCTTCAAATCTTCAGAATGAACCCCTGGATAGGCTCACGGACCAAATCATCGGGTCCAGTGGCCTCATCCACACCCTTAAGTGATTGGAGATGAGCCATGTCCGTTTTTTAGTACATGCTAGATATATGCAGCATCACTCAAAAACAATTGCGTAAAAATAGCTTCGTTAAATGGATTATGCACTTATGACCCATTTCAATCGGTCCAAATCCGTCCGTTTGCCAATTCTAACTAGTAATATATTCGTAGATGTGACCAAAGAGGCCATGAGATTATTGGTCGCTTTCATGCATGATGCCGTGGCTACTGAAATATAATGCACGTTTATGTTAACTAGAGTATTACTGTCTTCTTCTTTTTGGTTCAAGGTTTTGGTTCATGAGATTTTTATTTTAGTAATGCAGGGAATAATGCAAGTTTATGTTAACTAGAGTATTATTATTCATCAACGTGACTCGAGTCGCTCAATTTGTATTGTAGTGCATGGCGCGGTGGATAACTCAAAACGAAAAATCAAATCGATCGGACATCGATAACTCAATTAACGAATCACATTTTTTTGGATTGGTTATTTGACATCGATGACAACCTCAAACAAATGTAATTTTCTGACTTAGTTTTTCATAAGCTTATCTAATAATGTGTCAAGCTTAAAAGAAACGGATCAAATCACATTTTCAAACTCAGATCTGCACAAATGATCGCACATCAGCCAGTGAGTTAAGTATTTAGTAGTTTCAGGGGACCGGGAGACCCTGCCAAGCAGGGATGCTTGGCAGGGGTGCCGAGCACATCTCGGCCGTCCAAAAGTGTTTTGGACAGCCCGGATGCAAAGGTACCGAATGGATTTAAAAAAAAAGAAAAGGAAAAGGAAAAGATGTTTCGATCCGGGCCGTCGATTTTGAGATGAACGGCCGGATTGGCCGCTTGGCACCCGCTCGGCAGAGGTGCCGCTAGGCAGGGTCCCCGGGTCCAATTTCAGGGCTTCGTCACGCTGTACCCAATACTTTTATTCACCACTCATTTTTTTGGGGATTCGTAGACTTTGTATTGAACTCCGTAAAAATACGTGGTGAATAAGGGTTAGGCATCACGTGGCAATGCCGTGCCCAAGACCACCTTATAAATTTTCCAGCCAAAGGGGCCCATTCCAAAATTAAGCAGCCGACACCATCTTTCGGGAGTAGGGTTGGTATTAAATGGGGATGAATGAGGGCTGGAGAGTACTATCCCTGGACCTCTTTCCCGTTCCTGTCCCGATCCCCGATAAAGATTTGTTTATTTCCTTCATCCCCACCCCAAACGGCAAATGAAGATTTTCTATGAGAATTCAGGAATCCGAAGTTTTTATTAAAAAGAAAGAAAAAACTAGATTTGCCAAACAACATAGAGCAAAAAGAAACTTTTAATGAATAAAAAATTTAAAATAAGATGTAGAACTTATAAAGGATTTTATAATTGAAGTTGAATTTAAAAAAAAAAAAAGAGAAGCTTTTTATAGGTCAAACTGAAGTAAAATGAGCACAAGCTTACAATACAGACAACCAAACAACAGAGAGTAGTAGAGCATAAAAGGTGTATGCGACACTGGAAAAGTGTTAAATGAGAGTGGGAATGAGAAGTACCCATAGAAAAATGTAAGTAATACTAAAGAGTGTACATATATTTCGGAAAATCGGGGACGGGACGAGGCGGGAAGCAGACGGAAAACCGATTCTGGGCAGGAATATGTATGTCCCCGTCTCCTACCCATCCCCGTAAATTTCTAAAAAATCCTCATATATTACTCAATTCCCAAACAGATCTCCGAATCACCGATTCATTCGAGACGAAAATGGGATCGGATACGAAGGGTAAGACAAAATAAAATGACCATCCCTCGGGAGAGATGGGAATCTTGTGATATAAAATGGGTAAAGCAAGCAAGGAATTAATGCGGTGGAAGAAAGTGGAGGAAATGTCATGTAGAGAGACCAACCTTTGTGCTTTTCTTGATTTTCCCATTATGACGTGGGGTCTACACATAGTAACGTGTGTGGAGTTCACATATATGTGAGAGATTATGTTTGAATTATTATGTGAGTAACATTTTTGCTCTATTAATTACTCCCTCCGTTCCTATTCTTTTGTCACTCTTCTTATTCCAATCGGATAAAACACTAATTATAATTTTTAATTAATAATATTATTTATATGCAATATGGATTTTATTTTACAGATCTTCATGAACTCTTTTAACAATGTTTTCAAAGACACCAAAAAAAAATTATAGAGTGCAAGAATCAATTGAAAAATAACACGAACTTCCAAAATAGACTAAAGAATGAGAACGGAGAGAGTAATAAGTTATGGATTACAATTTTTTGAGTTTTTTCTTAGATATTTTTTAAAATACTTGTGCAAAAGCATAATTTTTTATTTTTTCAATTTTCTTTAGGACGAATTAATATTGCATTAAAATTTACCGTAAAACTAATAAAATAAAGATAAAACCAAAACGTTACCGTGCACAATTTGTTGCCCCGTGGAAACCCCTAACTACTGATCTGTTCTACTTCTCTCTGCTGTGGCTAACCATCACCAGCCAGGCAGCCACCTCTTCTCTCTCTCTCTCTCTCCCGTCTTCCTCTCCGCCTGTCTCCTCTTCTTGTCGCTTCTTTGACAAACAGTTCCAAAAACAGAAACAGGAAACTTCATGCTCAATCAACGCTTCTTTTATTTCCCTTTTACATACACACAGTGCGAATTTTTTTTTTTAATAAGTCCGGACTAATTTACGCATACTTCGAACTAATCGCAGAAACCATAGAACCACCATCAACTGGTGAGACCCAATCGGAGCCGGAGCAACTCTCCCTTCTTTCCAACTGACTACCAATTGAACATAAACACGTATCCGCAGCAATGTCACATTCCGGGAAGCAATCACACGAAATGGGTCTCCACTCTGGTAAATACGTATCTCCACATGTGAAAAAGTGCAATGGTGATTTGAAACCTGGTGATCGGAGATCAATGTCTAGTGGACCCCCACTGATCTACTCCGGCCAGTACAACACTAGCAGTAGCAGCAGCAGCAGTGGAGGCAGTAGCGGTGGTGCTGGTGGAGCAACTTGCTTAACTTCTTCAGTCTCATCACCAAACGCCACCTTGTACCCAACTGGCAACATCTGCCCTTCAGGAAAAGTACTCAAATCCAACATGGGTGCCCGCACCAAAAGCCGACCCGACAAACTGGGTTCGGGCTTGGCCAACTACGGTCACGGAAGCATAGTCAGGAATACCCATTTGGCCGGAGAATTGGGTTTGGATTGGGAGGAGTTGAAAAGGGCAGGGAATGAGTTGTACGGGAAAGGGAATTTTGTGGAGGCATTGTTGTTGTATGATAGGGCTATAGCGATTTCGCCGGAGAATGCGGCTTGTAGGAGTAATAGGGCGGCGGCGCTGACGATGGTGGGGAGGTTGGGGGAGGCGGTGGCAGAGTGCGAGGAGGCTGTGAGGTTGGATCCTGCGTATGGCAGGGCTCATCAGAGATTAGCCTCTCTTTATCTCAGGTGAGTGAGTGAGTGACCATTTGAATAGTATTATTTGACACAGTTGTTTGTTCCTTACATAGTGAATGTTTGTAGTCTTTGTTTGAATTATGCACTACGTTTCTAAGTTCGTGTTTTTTCATCGATTTCGGTCTGGTTATTTGTTGTATTTTTCATTTTTTGGTGTGCTAGGATTTGTTTGAATTGTTTGGTGGTTGGGTTTTTAAGCTTGGATCACAATTGTCTTTGTTGAGCATCTCCAGCCCTTACTCATATCTGCGTAAAAGCGTCATTTGGTAAGGCTAAGCACAAATTCGACTAAGAGTTTTAGTCACCCGATATTTGAGTAAAAAATCGAGTAAAACTCAATTTGATATGAGTTTGAGTCGTAGACTGGAGTGAGATTTAGGAGGTTTTCTGATATTGTGGCTAATAAAAAGATGAGGGAAGGGATGGAGATGCTCTTCTGCCTGTCTTTGGGTGTTTTGGGTGTCTCTGTTCAATGCAGACAAGTTGTTAACTGTTGAATTCCAATAGTTTAGCTGCCTGAGTGTTGTGAAGTTCCTACAATTAGGAGACCACATGGGTGTAGTCGCCAGGGGCAATAGAGTGACCCCAAATGCGAGTTTCAGTGCCTCTTTCGGTCTAGCTACCGTCGTATACTAATTAGCGGTGGCACTAATTCGGGTATTTCTCTTGAAATTTCCCCTCATTTTCTAGTAATTGTAAGAAACTCGATAGTGTGATACTTTTTATGAGGGATTTCACTAAGTAGGTTCTTTTTTGGTAAGTTGTATGACTAGCTCAGTTCAGGAAAGATATGCAGTTGCCTGTTGATTTTAGTTTTTGGCACTAAATCTGGCCTAGTTCTTCATCAAATTGTGGCATCCATTTTGGCTTTTCAGATTGAAGTTCAAAACATCATCTTGGGGATGTCTATTTGACGTCTGCAAAATTTATCAGATTCATGGATTATCTTTACATGCCTGAAACCTTTTGGTTCGCCCTACAGTTCAATGAATATGCTCAGCTCCCTTTATATTTAGGTCTACGGATATATTGATATTGCGAGAATTTGCCATTGTGAACGATTTCCATGATCAAGTCAATTGGATGTCAAATGGTCGAATCTCAAAAAACCGCTTTGTAAAAGCTCATTGACGTCTTCTTTTAATGCAACACATGGGCTTCGATCCTTCAATAATCACTATGACTTCTCCTAGATGGTAGCAAATAAATCCTTTTTACGTGGAAAAGGCCCGTATCAAAGAGTATGATTTGGATAGGGGAACGTCCTCTATCTGGCTATGAATCCCTTGGTTTTTTAATGCTAATAAGTAATAAACAATTCGTATTGTAACAGTCTTCAGATGTTCTGTTAACTTTGAACTGTATACAGGTTAGGACAGGTTGAAAATGCCCGTCATCATCTTTTTTCTCACAAGCAACAGCCCGACAAAGCCGAGTTACAGAAACTTATTTTACTCGAAAAGCATCTTAACCGATGTGCAGATGCTCGAAAAAATGGCGATTGGAAGAGTGCACTGAGAGAATGTGATGATGCCATCGTGGCTGGAGCAGATTCTTCTCCTCAGGTAAAACATCCCAAACTTCATAATTGATATTTTCCTTAGGCTGCATTTGGATCTTGGGGTTCTGAAGGGATTTGTGGAGGGCAAAGAAAAAGTAAACAAACTGGTATTTTTAACACAGTCAAGTTTTTCCCTTTATGTTCCCTTGATTTTCTTTTCACCCTCCAAAACTCCAAGAGCCAAACGCAGCCGTAATTTGTATTAAAGAAGTTTAAGACTGCCTAAACCTATTGAATCTTCAGTTCACAGCATGTAAAGCAGAAGCCTTTCTGAAGCTTCACAAACTTGAAAATGCAGATTCTAGCCTATCAAGCATTACAAAGCTAGAACCTTATCCCACATCCTGCTCCCAAACAAAGTTCCTCGGCATGCTTTCTGAAGCTTATGTGCTCTATGTCCGAGCTCAGGTTGACATGGCATTTGGAAGGTGAATGAATCTCCAAGAATCTGGATTATCTTTGAGTTTCAACTTTAGCGGTGAAGTTGAAGAAATCTCTTCCGTCCAGTAAAAATAGAAGGTGTATATGAAAGATAGGGAGAAAGTGGGAAGTTCATTTAAGAGATGATGGTGTAGTTCTTTCTCACAAGAAAAACAAATGGAGAGAGTGGGTTGTTATAGGAGAGTTGGTAGTTCTTTTTCAAGTTTGAACAATCTAAGCTTTTGATTTGGGCGGAAGACTTGGATTTCTCCGATTTCACTGCTAAAGTTTGAATAGTCGGCTCCTTTTCGATAGATGTGGATTTCAAATGAAAGGATTTGACATCCTTAACCAGTGCAGAGCAGCTCAAAATTATGTTTCATAACTTGCTTATGGATTTTAACATTGAGTTTGGGAGCTTTAGCATGATGGATTTCAAATAAGGCCATAATAGGAGGGATTGCAAATCTTTCCTGGTAAACATTGTACTAGGATTCTAAACATCCCTTCTATAGCTAAACCTCATGCATTTTTGTTATGAAGTCCACGTCTATCCAAACCGAGCCTTAATTTGGGAAATCCTATACAACTTCCAAACTATCAACCTTCTGAAAGGTAAATAGATGTTGCTCTTATGGTGAGTGAGTGAGAACAGATGGTGGGTGTATTGCAGGTTTGAGAATGCAGTTGCAGCTGCAGAAAAGGCTTGTCTGATTGATTTTAGCAACATTGAAATCGCTATGCTGCTAAACAATGTCAAATTGGTAATAAGAGCTCGATCCCAGGGTAAAGATCTTTTCAATTCAGGGAGATTTTCTGATGCCTGCACAGCTTATGGGGAAGGCCTCAAATATGACTTGTCCAACTCTGTGCTATATTGCAATAGAGCAGTTTGTTGGTCTAAGCTTGAACTATGGGATGAATCTGTAGAAGACTGTAACCGAGCCCTCAAGATCCAGCCAAACTACACCAAGGCCCTTCTTAGGAGGGCTGTCTCAAATGCAAAGGTGAATTCCTGCATCCATATATGAATCCTTACTGTACTTGAGTAAATCCGGATTTTCTTGAGTCAAGAGTCATTTTGCTGGTCGTTTTTTTCAGGTCTTTTTGGTCTTGAATTGATTGAGTTTCTTATCTCATTTCTCAGAAAATAGATAAAACTTGCTTGGTAACCAAACCAAAGTACTTGTTTTCCAATTCTCGAAAACCAACTTCGACTAAAAGAATGGAGTTAGATAGGAAAACAATGAGTGTTGCTGAGGAGGGTTGTACAAAAGTTATCGTGAAAACAACTGAAAAGCAGTACAAATTTTCCTTCCCTTGCGTCTGATTTTGTGATTTTTAGCTTGAACATTGGGCACAAGCTGTTAGAGATTATGAGATCTTGGGGAGGAAACTTCCGGGGGATAATGAGGTTGCTGAATCTCTACTCCGAGCGCAAGTTGCATTGAAGAGATTGCGGCTGGAGGAATTTCACAATGCGAATTGCACTAGTGAACTGGAGGAAGTTTCTTGTCTTCATCGTTCTAAAGCTGCAATATCTTCTCCCGGTGATTCTTGACACCTGTACTTTTCAGCATTCAACCATCCATGTCTTTACTACTAAAAATTTTCAGCATTTCCTGCGTTACACCGATGAATTTATTCTATAGCATGTCTTAACATCCTTATTGAAATGTGCTTTACCTTGTAGCATTCGGTTCGTGCTTGGATCACTGATTTTTGCAGAGATTTACCTAGGGTAAGGAAAATTGTAGGGAAATTTAGATTCTCTGCTTGGATATCTTGTATCATTTTCTTCACGTTTTCATTTCGTTCCAAATAGCTCCACAAATTCTTAAGGTGAACCTATTAGATATGCAAGAATTGGTAGTCTCTCTTACTGCATATAGAAAATGGCAATACACGAGCTGGATTTGGTAGGATTCAAATGTAGGACTTCAGTAAACTTGGCAACATAACCGATGTGTTGTTCTATTTCCTATTGAAGGTGGGTGTGGAGGATAGCCCAGAACTAGCAAAAGCCAAAGGCATAAGAACCGTTCCATTTTCCAACATTCAACGTTTACAAAAATGGCGTCAAGGTGAGAAAGATGATCAGCCCTAGCCATCAAGGTTTGGAGTCCTTTTTGAGGCAGCAGAGTTTGTAGAACAAAGCCCAAGGCCTGTTTATTCGTGCGGCTCAAATTCCGACATCAATTTCTTGCTTGAACTTGCATGAGGTGGATCACAACGTCTTAGTCTTCAAGACAAAGAAACAGCAAAGAGAAATAGATTTCCCTTCATATTTAATTTGTAGATGTAATTCCTCATTCGTGGTTAATTATTTCACCGTCTGCAGATTCGTTTGACATTTATTTTCGAACCCATTGATATTTAACGGCCTCACTCAGTATATGGATTTATGTACTATGCCATGGTTCGGAAGAACGCACAGGTTGGTTGTCCGGTGGTAGTCCTCCGGACAGAAAGCACAGGTCGCTAGTAACTTGTTCGGCTAGAGTGGATTCGTTGTGGTGGCGGCAACTATGTTGTTGTCTAATGGTGGGGTAGTGATCAATGGAACTGTGACGGAAGGGTGCGGGACGGTGGCAGAAGATGGTAGGGTAGGGGATGATGTTGGAGGTGGCAACACGACTGCATTGGTGGATAGGCAGTTGCAGGTTTAACGAGGATTGTAGCAATGGTGTTGTAAACAAAAAGGGGGAGAGAATCCAAAATTTTCCACACCTAAAAATAGAAAGGAAAGAGAAGCAAAATCCTTCCCTCTGGCTAATTGGATTGGACTACATTATAAGGAACAAAAAGACAGGCAGTTCTTGAAGTAGGGTTGTATAACATATATTTGCTTGACGAAATGAACAGGTACAAATAGCTTTTACCACAGGTTATTTGGTGGGATCACAATTAGTCGCGGGTTTAAAGCGTGCTATCGACGCCCCCTTCAACCCTAGGGCTGTGACCTCATGACTTTGGTTATTTGAAATCCTTTTGACTCCCCCCTGCAGATCCCCTAGAGCGGTGGCCTCATGACTTTGGGTATTTGAAACCCTTTGGCTCTCCCTACAGATCGCTCTAGCCCCAAGTGAGGTAGTGCGCACCTTAGGGTTTTGATCCCCTCCTAGGGACCCGTTGCATGTTTGGAGGCCCTTGGTCATGCCCAGTGACATGTTGCTACACCTAACCACCCTCTCCATTCCCTATTTCCTAGCCCAAACTGTGGATTTTTATTCCTTTTTTATCTTTCTCTCAGCAAACCTTTCCAGAGCCGGCCATAGGATAAAGCCCCACAAGACCTTGAGCTTAGACAACCCCCCATGTGGCAACAAAAAATGTAAGGAGAAATTGTTCTCTTCGAAACGAATCGTGCAAATCATAAAACAGTACAAATGGAGCTAAATTTGAATTTTTTTTTTTAATGTAGTTCAAGGTGAAAAGCACAAATGTATTTTACTTGGATGTTTTTATTTTTATTTTTATTTTTATTTTTATTTTTATTTTTTAAAACTTAATAATTGATGGCAACTAAATTTATGATTGAACTTGGGTAACCCAAATATCGAAGCCGATACTGGTTACCTTTCAAACCATACTACCATGGGCAAAATTTTTACCACAACTAGTTTTAGTGGCAAATACGTAATTTTTATTTGTTGAGGCACATCAGAATTTCTTTGGAAGCTATTCGAACATTTACTGTACAACTTAAAAATAACACGTGCCGTAGCAAACTTACACGTGCCTCGATGTCACGCTATATATCCCATCGCGAACTGAAAATTCAAAAGCCAACAAACACAGCGAGAGTGGGAGCACTTCGTCGGCTACCGCCAAAACCTCATAGCCATGGAAATGCAGACTCAGAGCTCGAAACCAGATCCGATTAGACCAAAGGACAACAAGCTTCTCTCCCTCGACGATTACCACTCCTTCATTGACAGCAACAAGCAGATCCACCTCGCCCTAAAAAAACTCACTCAGGTCTCTCTCTCTCTCATGAACTCAACAAGCTTCGGTTGATCGCGCCTAATTTGAATGAGCTTTAAACTTCTGATTGTTGATTTCGACGTCTAGGTTTACTGAGCGTTTTGTGAAGTTACATATAGTACGATGCTTCAGTTTGATTTCCTGCGAATCGATCGAGTCTCCGTGTATAATTCAATCGAGCGTCTGTTTCCGTTGCGTTCCATTAGGTCGATCGATTTATGAAGCGTATGTTTCCATTGCGTTCCGTGATTAACTGTACGGAACAATTTTATTTCAAATACGGTATATATTTGTTCATCTGATTTGAATTCCATATTGATTCAATGAACTTCATCACGATCACGTTTTTGCATAGTACATGGATTTTTTTTTTCCAAAAAAATTTAACGGTGGTTAATGTTATGTCTTCGCAGATCATCGGCATGCACGGATTCGTAAAATTCCAGCGTACGAAGGTCATAATCATACCGTGATATAGTCTCCCTTTCTTACACTCCAAAATCAGCCACACAATTTTAATTTTCGCTATGATCTTTTTTCCTCTGGTTCATGTTTAATAAATTTACAGAATGTTACAATCGAGGCCGTCAAGTCAATCGACCTAATGGAACCCTCGCGTTCCACACGGAACGAGGAGAACGTCTCTTCTAACGCTTTCATGACTCTGGAGGAGGCGATCAGCGACCTGAAGCAGCTCAATTGGCAAGAATGCTGCGTCACCTCGATCCAAACCGTAAACTCGGTGAACCACGACTTAATCCTCGACACCACCGGTGTTCCGTTGGCAGGATCGGAGCTGAAGTTGTCGAGGAAGCGGCCGCGGCAGGCGGTACGGGTAGACGCCGCAGTTAGGAGTCTCGGTGGTGGCAGCTCTGGAGGATCGCGATCGGTGAGTTCTTCGACGGGGTCAGGGCGGCCGGTCGACGGAGTTTGCGCCGAGGAGGATGAGTGACGTGACGAGCGACGGTCGTTCATGGAGGGGTAATCTCGGTGGTTTTACTGCTGGTTACAGGGTTTAATGGCGGAAGTGTGGTTTCTGGAGAAAGACAAGGGTATTTCTGTCTTCCTGAATAATAAATGTTTTGTTGGACTTTTATCAACTGTTCCTGAGATAAGTGTAATTGCTTTGTTTGTGTTCTGAAAATCTATTGGCTACCTTTTGCTTGTGAAAAATGATTTGCAAATTAATTTTTAAATGAAACTCCACATTGTCTCGAACAGTTTCTTTTTTCAATACCTGGAATGTCTGGGTCAAATTGAGTCAATTCGATTAATTTCGGAGCCCTTAAATTAGACAAACCATCTAGTGATCTTAAGGTTTGAAATATTTAAACTTTGTGGAATTCGAACATGCAATTTATAGAATATAAATAGTTATCTTTTTTCTCATGCTCACCTGGCCCAATTGCATTTGGTTGGATGAAATAGAATTAAGTATGAAATACTCCATCCGTTCCCGTTCTTTAGTCCCTTTTGAGAGTCTATGCCACTTTTCAATTGATTATATCTTACAATCTATAATTTTTTAGGTGATTTTGAAAATATCGTTTAAAAGAGCTCATTGAGATCTATCAAATAAAATCAATATTACATATAGTATTACCAATTAAAAGTTATAATTAGTTTTTTTATCCAGTTGGGATAGGACGGGGGACAAAAGAATGGAGACGAAGAGAGTAGAATTGGAGAAATTGAGACTGGAATAATCATTCCCATTCGTTTGTTTGGTTGTGGCTAGGAATCAATAGCAAGAATGAAATTCAGACTCCGATTCTTATGTTTGGCATGCTAGAATCACATCTCAATGGAATGGAATTTAAACTGGATTTGGAGTGCCATTAGTAATTACGTGAGTGACATTAATAATTCAAATAGGGATGATGGAATGAAATTATAATTCTTTACTTTTCAAATAGAATAGCTATTCTTTTATTTGGATGAATAATAATTTCATGTAGAATGACCATTCCTTCAATTTTTAGTGAACCAATTATCAAAATAGACATTCCATAGAAATAATCATTCTATCCCTTCCCATTCTATCAAACCAAACATAAACATTGCTTTGTTGTTTTGACTAATAGGCCAATTTCATTTGTAAAGTTCTTTTATATTCTAATAATTATAAAAAGATGTAAGTAACAAATAAGTTCTCCCCATTGATAATTAATTCGAAACACTAAAACCAACGTGCTCGGAGATTTGTGATTTAACTCGTGCGTGTGCTCTCTCTCTCTCCGATATTGTAAAAAGAAAAATTATCTATTAGACAATCAAACGTAAAATCTTACTACTATTTATTAATTTTCATAAAAAATAAATAAAATTATTATTTCTGAACAAAAGATGTTCCATTAAAATTTGGTAAGAAAAGGCGCCACTTAAAATTTTCGTCCGGACTCGTGGCGGGAGGTCAGTTTGCAAACAGTCGCGCCTTCCGAGTAACCGTATCTGTGAGAGCTCAACCGTCCCACTCTTTCGCGCCCTCTCTGTAACCAAAACCTTCCAAACAGAATCTGAAATTGAGAACAGAAATCTCTCCCTATTCAGTTTTACCCTCTCCTTCTCTCTCTACAAAAACCCAAAATGACCCGTCCGACGAAACACCGTTTCCGGTCGCCGGAACTCTCCCCGACATCATCGGCTTCCGAAACCCCCAAGCACAACCACCACCGCAAAATCCACAAACTCCCCCGCTCTCCTCCGCACCAACCTGACCCCTCCGACGAAGAAAACGAAGAAGAAGAAGAAGAAGAAGAACTCACTAGCGTCACTAGCCCCAATGACCAATTTACCCCCTCACTAGCACCAAACTCGCCCAATTCACCAAAACCCATTACCCAAACCGATTCCTACGTAAACATAGCCCCTTTTCCCGTCTTCAGAGGAAACCCCAGCGAGTGCCCGGCCGCGCATTTAACCCGATTCTCGAAGGTCTGCCGGGCGAACAACGTTTCCTCCGTCGAAGCAATGATGAAGATCTTCCCCGTGACCCTCGAGGACGAGGCCGCCCTGTGGTACGACCTCAACGTCGAGCCCTACCCTTCTCTCACCTGGGAAGAAATCAAGTCCTTGTTCTCCGACGCGTACAGAGTGCCGGACTACGACAAACAACTCCGGTACGAACTCGTGAATTTGAACCAGGCGCGGGGGGAGTCGGTCCGGTCCTACTTTTTGAGGCTCCAGTGGATTTTGAACCAGTGGCCCGGACATGGAATCCCTGACCCTTTGGTTAAGGGGATTTTCGTTGACGGGTTGAGAAGGGATTTCAAGGACTGGATCGTGCCGCAGAAACCCGGTTCGTTGGGCGATGCATTGAGGCTTGCTTTTACTTGGGAGCAAGTGAGAATCATAAGGAGCGGGGATGGAGAAGAGGTTGCGAAATGCGGGTTTTGCGACGGGGGGCACGAGGAGTCGGAGTGCGAGGTTCGGGGGAGGATGAGGGAGTGGTGGATCAGGAGGGAGGGGGAGAAGGTTGAGATTGGGAGTGGGAGTGGTGGTGGAGAGACAGAGGGGTTGGCATCGGCCGGAGACTCGAGGAGAGAGGGGAAGGTGGTGGAGGAGGAGGAGGAGGAGGGGGAAGAGGGGGTGGTGGTTTATGGGCGGAAGAAGAGTGGGTGTAAGTGTTCAAAGCATCAGTGTGGGAAGAAAAGGCTTGAGAGGAACAAGAGTGTTGTGACTAAGAATTCAAGCAATTTTTTAGGTTGATTTTTACCTCTTCTTTCTGCTATTTTTTTGATCAGCTTCTTTCTGCTATTTCATTAAAAAAAAATTTGTTGTTTTGGTGGTGACTATGTAATTGTTGTGAATTACTAATATATCTTTGATTGATTTAGTTTGGAGCTATCCGTTTGATTGCTCAAAAAACCACGGTGGAAAACATGAACCTAATAATATTCAACTGGATTAGGTTTGCGAACCTAAAGTATAGGTATGCGATGAATGTTCAAGTGTAAACTTGAATATGTACAAATTAATGAGACAACTTTATATTAGTTTGGAGACCTACTATATATTAGTGTGAGGATATTAGATCCTGTATCTTGAGTCGTTTAATTATTACTAACCAGATGTCCGGATCAGATTGCGTGCATCGCGACAGGACCCGAAAATTAATGATGGGACAAACCTTTAGTGGCCACAAAAAGTTGATAGCACTAATGGTTGTGTCCATTACTGGTAATGCCCTATGTACATGGAACGTGAGTGCTTACCAAAAATAATCGAGGTACACGTAAGTCGACCCGTGCATTCGGTTATAAAAAAAAAAAACTTATGGAACTTTAATGCTCACATTATGTGGTAGGGCTAGATAAGAGAGATGTGGAATCAGAGAAGTGAGCTACGCGCGTCATAGTATTAATTACTTCTTGTACGTGTTAATAGAAAGTATTTTAGGCTATGCGTTCACAGATTTATTTAGAAATTTAAAAATAGGAGCGATGGAAAATACTTGAGTCTTTTTGCTAAATAACATAAACATGCCAAAATCTCAAATCAGATTGCAATTCCACAAAACTAAGTAGGCATTTTGCCAAGCCGGAGACAAAAGCCTACCAAAAAAGTGAGAACATTCATTATCTACCAGGTAAACAGGATAAATGACCAATAAAACCTAATTACATACAGTCATCCTGATCTTAAGCAATTTCCGTAAAGGACGCTTATAATTCGACAAATATCGGGCATGTGCAACTATTCAATGTTGTAAAGGATACTCGACTTATAAATCCATCGAAGCTGAATTTGACAATAATTCGTGAAGAACGGTTTAATTAATTTGATAATTTATTTTTCTATTGGATCTATGTAAAACAACGTATAAGAGAAATGTGAGAATCTGAGAAACTATCTTCCTTACCACACACACCAAAACCTTACTGTTTGCTTCGGAAACAAGAATGTGGACTAACCGGAATGACAATGTACATAGAATGGACAGAAAAAAAAAAAATCAATGTTTGCAATACGCAGATCTTGTCTGGAAGATCTATAAAGGAGAGAGATCCGAAAATGTACTCCTTTCATTGCGTATTGCTCTTATTTGATTGGTTTTTGAAAACACCCTTATTTGATTATAGTACCAACAAAGAGGAGATCATGAATATCAAAACACATTCTAAGGTGCCGAGCAAAAAAAAAAAGAACACATTCTAAGGTGTTTTTCAGATGCTGTCTGGATTGAAAGTGAATTTCTCGAAAAAAGTATGTTGTGTGGTGTTGGACTCTCAGATCAAGAATTGAATGAGATGCCTGAAATTATACTATGCTTGAAAGGAAACCTGCCAATGAAGTATCTAGGCCTTCGACACTAGGGCCAAAAACCCAAGGAGGGCCAAAACTTGGGATCCATTGTCGATAGAACTTCTAAGCGACTTCAAGTGTGGAAAGGCTGATTTTTGTCATTAGGGGGCAGATTGAATCATTTCAAATCAAATCTACTCTTAGTAACCTCCCAGTTTGCTATACCTCACTTTGCAAAATGCCATCCTCAGTTGCTAAAAGGTTCGAGAAGCTTCAAAGGGGCTTTCTTTGTGGTGACTCAATAGAAAGAGAAAGTGCATATGGTGAAATGGGATTCTGTTACTAGAAGCAGGCCGAAGTCAGGTGGTTCGGGAATCAAACAGCTTTTGGTCCAGAATGAAGCCTTGCTTGCTAAATGGTGGTGGAGATTTCACAAGGAAAATGACTCAAGTTGAGGGATTCTTATTTTCTGCCAAAACCAGGGGCTCATGTTAAAACTTGTGCCATTTGGACTGACGTTTTCTCAGTGGGCGATCAACAAGCCATGCTTCATCAGATTATACAAACAAGTTTCGGAATCAAAGTTCAAGCAGGAGATTCAACTAAGTTCTGGCATCAGGTGTGGATTGGTGATATATTCCTCTCAATCAGGAATTCCCCAGACCTTTCTGATTATCAGAACAAAAGAGTGCAATGATTAAAGATTTGTTCTTCTCCATAGAGGATTTGGCAACAAGATCAGTTCTTCTCCATAGAGGATTTTGATGCAGGCAAGCCCTGGTGAGGTGCCATGCCCGTTGTGTCTCCATGACTTCGAAACCCCTGTCTGTCTCATGCTTCATTGTAATTTTGCTAGGTTTGTATGGTCTGCTATTCTCACGGACACATATTGGGTATGCCCTCCTCTTATTTCTATATTCACGAACTGGTGGTTTGCTAATAGGTTTAAGAGGTTAGAGAAAGCATGTTGCAGTTGGAATCAAACAGTTGCCGTGCAATCTTTCCTCAGTCATCAGGCCTGCTTCCAAGATTCTGCCTTGATTTCGTCTATTGGAGGTGTGCTTCTATACAGTTGCTTGGTCAATACGGAAAGCACAAAATGAACTTATCTTCAACATCAAAATGGCAGCAGAGAAGGAAGAGACGGCGGACCTAGTAAAACCTAGAGCGGCTTTTTGGATCAAAGGGAAACATGATCAGCGGGATTATTCCATTGAAAATTTCAAGAGGTGCCTAGCAGGGATTAGAAGGATTAGCATGTGTAAAGGTCTTCACTTCTTTGAGCTGTTCTGCCCATCCAATGCCTTACTGGATATTGGGGAGTTTTCATCTGCTTTTGTTTCTTCTTCGGTGGTCAGGTTAGCCTTCCTTAGTTTCCACCTTGTATGGTCTAAGTGTGAGGCTTCCTTATTCCTATCTCGATGTAGTACCCTTTCAAGTTTTAATAAAATATTTTTTCTGCGATGATCAATTTTGTTGATGCTTAAGCAATGTCCAAAAGTGTGTCAAAGAGTATCGGTATCAGAAGGCCGAACACTATTATAAATGAAAAACAGATGGTAGAACTATTTTGCTCAAGCCTCTTGAGTAATAAACAAGATGTTCTTCCAAGCTCATATCATTTTTCTTATTTCTCCTAACATCCAATGTCATTCAAATTGTTGCACTTTAGGTCTACAGTACAACAGAAAGTGGATATCCTTTCTCATTGAGCCAAAGAAACATTACAAATACAAGATGTTCTAACTAATTATACTTAACGAACTAGAAAAGTCCAAAGTATGTATCCAATCTTTTGAAGTAAATTAAATTCCAATAAGTGGATTAAACGTAGCGAGGATGCAGTCGAACCGGAAGTCCTTTCTCTGGGTATGGCATCATGCCACCAAAAACTCTCTCATTAGGGTCAACCACTTCCCATTTAAACTTTTTAACCAAGTTGTGGATGAAAGCGAGGATCACGAATCGAGCGTATTCTTTCCCAGGACACATTCTAGGTCCTCCTCCAAATGGCACAAAAGTATACAGTGGCATTCTGTCACCTTCCATGAATCTTGACGGGTCGAATTCATACGGTTCCCGAAAGTACTCAGGATTTCTTTGTGTCGTGTTAACGGTCCAAAATACCTGAAAACAAAAATATAGTCATGACGGCAGTAAATTGCGCACAACTACTTTTTCTTCAAAGATGGATCAAATATAGTGATGCAGACAAATTTTACAAGCTACTCCCTCTATTTCTATTTATTTGTTTAAATTTTTACTCTTGTGTGACCAAAAGATATTTGTCATTCAAGTTGACTCTTCAAAAGTTTTTTTCTTTTTTTTTTAAACAACAACTCTTCCAAAGCTGTCCTTGATATCCTTTTTTCTTTTGAAGCAACAAAACAGCAAAGCTAAAGTACAAGATTATACAAATGGAGAAAGTCCATTCTTATTTAATGCCAAAGAGGTGAAGGGTGTTTTATTAGAAAATTTAAAGTTCTTCTCTTAATCATTGGGTCCCCCTTAATAATTAAAAATTCTATACCAGACAAACAAATTGAATGCCAAAGAGTTGCCAAAGTCCATTCTTATTTAATGCCAAAGAGTTGGTGGACTTATTTATATAATCTCTCCGTCCCAAATTGCCTGCCCCTTATGAGAAATCGCGCAGTTTTCAGATAAAAAAAATAAAGTGCTTTCAAGCATCATTTTTAAGTTTCTTTACACCATGTTAAAGAGCTCAAATTAAAGTACTCCATGAGCTCTTTAATATGGTGCAAAAAAATTTAAAAAATTATGCAAGAAATTATTTCTTTTCGTAGGGGGTCAACAATTCGGAACAGAGGGAGTATGATGATGCCACATATACATGATGAATACAGAGTAGCGAAAACAACATTCTAATTTTTTTAATTCTCCATGTTTATATTCTCACCTTCCACCCCTTTGGAACAGTGAAACCACCATATGAAAAGTCGGTTTTGGCCTCTCTGAAAGTTCCTAGAACCGGAGGAATCACCCTCATTGATTCACACACAACAGCCCAGGAGTACTTCATTTTTTGCATGTCGCCCCAGCATAGGAGTTCTTCAGCTTGTTTTGACTTTGAGATCTCCAATTGCTCTAATTTCACAAAAAGAAAAAAAAATAAGTACATTATAATTAGCATGTGAACGAGAAAGCATGCGAAACGACATAAACGCATTTAATGTTTTTTCTATGGAGAAACAATCTCACTATTCATTAGCAGGTTACAAATTTATAATCGATACAAAGCTTCATTTGGACTGAACCATAAGAGTTGATAGTATATACGAGGTTTCAATTAATCATGAGATCTAGCAGAAAGAAATTTGATTCAGATTATCTTCTAAACCTTACTAATTACTATGAATGACAAAATACAATACTAACAGAAACCTTATAGCCTTACTCGTTACACATGACGACAGCTTGATGAATACACTAATTCGTAAAACTGAAACCTTACTCATCAAGCCAACTCCTTGGATTCCCTATTACGTCTAGTTTAATTATCTACCTTATGTTCTTTCTTTTGGTCTAAGGAAAATTTTAAAATGACACTTGAACTTTGCGTCCAATGTCCCATAACACATAAACTTTACTTTATTTCAATTAGACACTTGTACTTTACAAAACCCCCAAATTCAGGCACCTAACCTCATATTCCGTCCATTGTGTAACAGAAATTGCTTATGTGGCAGTTTTTTCCCATTAAGTGCTCTTTTGGCACACAAGGGTAGCCCCAAAAGTTGTAGAGAATCAAAGCATTCATTTGTGCCTTCTACCAAAAAAAAAAAAACCTTGATAGGAGCTCTCAGAGCTGCAAATGAGAAAGCTGTGGAGTTGTTCATTGATGAAAAGTATGTACATGTACTTGTTGAGATTTACTCCTGCAATGAAAGAGTTTTGCTTTCTACCAAAACAAAAGCCTTCATTTGGAGAGAGAGACCCTGATTGTGTCTGGAGGAAAAAGCTTTGAATTTAGGAAGACTGGAAGAGTAGACCCATCTCTCTTCTCTTTCTGTTTTTTGTGAATCACTCTCTTCTCTCTCTCTCTCTCTCTCTCTCTCTCTGTATGGTGTACGAAGAACAGTGTGTATGCCTGATGATAAACGCACTGCCAATTAATTCAGTTCAATTAGGGTTAGATCATTTTCCCTCCAAAACGTGAAGTAAAGGGTGGGGTTTTGATTGTGTGTATCTTCCCCACTTCCTACAATGTGCAGTGAGGCCTTTTAACGGGGAAAGATGCCACATCAGCACTTTCGTGAACAAAATGGACAGAGTATAACGATAGGTGCCTGAATTTGGAGGTTTTGTAAAGCACAGGTGTCTGATTGATATAAAGTGAAGTTCAGGTATTTATGAGAATAACCCCACGCAGTGCAGTTGGTGTGAGGCATTGCTTCCCCAGTGGAGGCATAGGTTCAAGCCTTACCGAGTCATGTTTGGGGTTTAGTACCGATGTTTGGGGTTCAGGGCTATAAACAGCCTCTGAACCCTTGTGGACTAACCAGCTAACTCACTAACTCTTCTAATCTCGCTGATGTATACCGTATGACAAACAAAAAATATTACCTGATAAGATCTTGTGATAAATCTCAGGTCTCTCTCCAACAAATTTCATGAAGAAAGTAATGGTGTTAGCAACTGTACTATATCCAGCCACTAAAACCCCCATTATCTTCTCACTGATGTCCTCATCCGACATCCCTTCAACAACCATCGACGTACACACATCCTGAGTAGGCGCCCCGGAAGCCACTCGCGCTCTCTTCTCCGCTATGACGTCCGCGAGCTCCTTGCGAATCACCCCGGCGGCTTTGACCGCGTAGTGAAACGCGGTCCCGGGGATGTCCAGAGGAAGATTGTGAATCCCGTGAGTCACTTTGTCGAACTGGCCAACGAGTTTCGCAATCCGTTCTGGGTTTTCTAGGCCCAAGAAGAAGCGACACGCGAGGGTCAAGGTTATGGACCTGCAGAAAGTGTACATCTTCACTTCGGCCTTGCCTTCCAAGTGAGTCTTCAACTGTTTTTGGATAATGGAGTCCATACCTGCCAAGCAAGAAAAACTACTACTCAGATCATGCTGTATGAAGATTTTTTTCCCGACAGCTTTGCTTGTATATATAGATCGAATTACCTGCCACGTAATTGACCAACGCCTCAGGCTTCAAAAAAAATGCCATGAACCGCGGCAACTTCATCTCGTCGTTGCTCAGAACCTTATCGGAGTTCTGTACTTGGGTGGAGAAGAAGAGCTTTTGCATGGCCTTGGGCAGGTACGCGGTGAAGTGCTTGTCCTCGTTGGAGAAGAGGAACTTGTGGCCGTTGGGGCCGCATATGATCACGATCTTTTCTCCGAAAAAATTGGTCCTGAAGATGTCCGGAGAGTGTTTCTTCATCCTATCGCTAATGAACTTCTCGGGGTTTACCATGAAATCCAGGGTTTCGCCCACAATAGGCCACCCGGAGCCGCCCGGTGGCAGGTTAGAATCAACACTACTGGATGCATTTCTGAAAGCAAAGAAGCTGATAGTGAAAAAGATAACAAGAAAAGCTATGGCTAGTGAGAAAGCTTCCATGAAGTTTCTGTTTCTGGGAGATAGTAATTAGTTAGGAATCGAGTACTGGAAATCTACTACTCCAGTAAGCTTCCACGTTATTTATAGAGTAATTAAGCACTAAAACAAAATGCTATCTTGTTCAAATATCTTGGACCGGACTTTCTTTTTTTTTTTGAAATACCGGGTATCCCTGGTCAGTTTGTGCGCACCTCGGACTAATTCCTACAGCATCTTACACAGCCGTTTCACACGCTTACACGCGGGGGTGAGGTGGCCCCAGGAATTGTTAGTAAGGAGAATTGAACCTAAGACCTTAAGATGAAACAAACACGTAAGTTCCGGAAGTCCATTTGCCCGACCAGACCTTGTTTAAAGTCACTAGGCCAACAAAGTTGACTGTTTAGGGTTGGTGGGTTGTGTGTAGAAATTAATAAGGGCAAGTAGGTAGTAATTAATTGTTGTGTCCTTCATTGATAATGCAATATGTAAATGGACATGACTGCTTGCCAGAAAAGGTACTTTAATTTAAAGCTCACATTATGAGGTAGGGCTAAATATAAGGAAGGGGGAGTCGAAGAAGTGAGCTACGCCCAAGTAATGGGCTATTGAACTTTTAATTACGTCTCTTGTACTTATTATTGTAGTTAATGCTTTGTTCCGCTGAGAGAATGACCTATATCGTAAAACGAAAAATAAGTATTTAAAAAATAAAAATATTAGTAAAACAAGACCTAAAAAATTGTGGACAGCTTGACTCGACAGAGGCACTGTAAAAACTCCATGGCTGGCACATTGAATCGTAAGAACAGAGAATGTACAAGAAAATAACAGGCGCCTAACAGGTGTTCTGCATTCCTGCCGCTATACCCTTCATGGTCAAGATAAGCGTGTCTTGAAGCCCGGGAGCGTATTCACTAGTGGGGTTAAGCTTGACTGGCTCTGCAGTTTGGGGATCGCTAGATTCGGTTATGCCCTTGGATAGGTGCGGCCTCACCTTCACATCATAGCTGGGGTCACGAATCCACTTCAGCGTGTAGGCCTGGCACACGAATCCGCTTCGTGATGTATGCATCACAAAGACGGAGCCTTTGCTTCAAGTATGAGTCTCCCTCAAGTAAATCCTTGTGACCAGCTAGCGATCTGCAGAAATAAGGTAACAAAATACATTAGTCCTATGTACGAAGAAAGTGTATCCGGAAATCACCCGGAATACACTTGTAGAGGTATTTTATAACCGGTCATAAAATACCTCTAAAGGTGTATTCCGGATATATTTTCTTTGTACCTAGCATTCCTCAACAAAATAAGGATAAATTTAAGCTTTGTTACGTAGTCACATGAGATTAGTACTGGGATGAGTAGTCCCACTAACTACATTTCAACAACCCTAGCTAGAATGCAATATGCTAATGTAGGTTTGTCGGACAGGTGATTCGCAATCAAATGCTGGAATTGCATGCCTCGTGAAAATTTTAATCAGATCCCATGCTCTGAAATGTTACGGGTTTACATCAAAATTCAGATCACTGTCCACGGATGCAAATGCAATGTACCCTATAGATCCTTTCTCTTCCATCATCTTGATATATTGCGATGATTTTTTTTTACGATTGGGTTATGAAGATTGTGGTTTTCAGAGGGAATTGTGCAAATGTTAGTTGAGGCTAAGACAAGGTCACATTGTCTCAACTCCACCAAATATGATGCCGTACTTATTACATTATGGAGACGACAAATGTTGCGGAAACTTAGTTGAGCTGTCCTGTTGTAGACTTGTAGTGAAGAACTCATTGACCGCACATTTTCATGACGGCAGGGGGTCTATTCGCACATTTTCAAAACCACAGATAAGTTATGTGCTTAGTTTTAAATTATGAGGGGAGTATCCGCACATGGCGATAACCACAGGGGGTCAAAGTGGACTTTGCTCTTCAGTTTTATATGCACGTCACTTTAAGGATCTGTTCATCGCTGTTAAAAAACGCAATTACAGCTCAGAAAACAATAACACGAACTGGTTACTAATGCACAGCCATATATGATATAGCTCCCAGAAATTTTACAAAGAGGGAAATCAGGGGAGACTGCAGTAGTTACTATACTCCCAGTGAATTTAAATCTTAAACTTAATTCAGAAAAGAAATACTAAGTGAAGGGAGACTGCACTAGTTACTACACTCCCAATTTATTAAAATGATTAAATCAAGTACTTAATGAAGGAAAGAAACATGTCTAATTTTACTCTTTTTTTCATTCACGCACTCACTCACTCAATATGTTCGGGTCAGCTCAAAATTCCAATAATCTTAGGAGACCGATTCCATCATCCACTAATGGGACTCAATTAAAACCGGAGCGTCCGGCGCAAAGGAGTTAGGTGGTGTTCCACTTTTAGGAAAAAATATTTTTTGAAAAAAAGAAGATAATTTCAAACTCAAATATAATGAAAATGAAAAATATTTTTTCAATTTTTTTTATACCGTTTAAAAGATCTTAATGAGATCTATCAAACAAGATCCATATTGGTAGGAAAATTATTTGCGTAAACAGATAATTTTTGCGCTTAAAATTACCTTCTTTTTTCAAAAAGTACTCTTTCCTTGAAAGTGAAACACCTCCTTAATACTCTCTCTGTACCATATTGATGTTCCAATTCGGTCTCCAAGGCGAAATTTAAATTGTTAATATCTTTCAATCTATAATGTCCGTAAAGATTTTAAAAATTTTGTATAATAGAACTAACTGAGATCTATCATATAAGATCCATATTGTACATAAAAATCATTGTAGATTGAAACATATTAACAATTTAAATTTTGCATTGAAGACCGAACCGAAACTTCAATTTGGAACGGAGGGAGTAGCACTTTTAGTGGTTTCGATCATGGGCCCTCTCTATGTCCCTCCCAGGCCTTGACCCC
Source organism: Rhododendron mucronatum var. ripense (assembly GCA_019656295.1). Lineage (NCBI taxonomy): Eukaryota > Viridiplantae > Streptophyta > Magnoliopsida > Ericales > Ericaceae > Rhododendron > Rhododendron mucronatum. The sequence continues at coordinate 3,101,460 of BPLT01000044.1, read as the reverse complement.
AGACGAACCACCAATGTAACATTTACAAGAAACTTGCCGTTTGTCGAATTCCTTCTCCATGTAAATCCTGAAGAATGTCGAGAAACCGATCCAACAACAGAGCGTCGTACTCAACCAATTTATCATCTTCAGAAACCTTCCTAGGTGCCAAAAGCCTCAACTGCGCATCATTTCTCTAAATTCCGAGTCCCCATTATCTCTCTCACTCTCTCTCTCTCTCTCTCTTATTTGGGCTCGAGTACGGCTTCTGTTAATTTTTAGTTGAACCAAACAAGGAGTTATTAATTAAGCAACGTGAAAGTAAAACTGGGTATCTCAATTTTCAACCACAATCACGGATTAGATAGGGATACAGTAGAATTACCATCAGCAACTATTAGAAGAATCGAGAAGGAGAGGAAAAAAAAAAACAGAGGAGAATTGAGTGGGTTGTAGAGAGAGAAAAGGGGCAGTCTCGTGATATGCATATATGTAAAGAAAGATGATAGGAGAGAATGGGTATCGGATGATTAATACATGCACGAGAAAAAAGCTATAGAGGAAAATGAAAGAGGAGGGAAACTGCTCTGTTTTCTTGAAGTTTCTTACTCGACTTTTGTCTGATATTCGAACGAGGCGTTGAGACTTGAGAGAGAGAGAGAGAGAGAGAGAGAGAAAGAATCTGAAACCACTAGAGTCCAAACATTCATGAGTGTTTTGGGTGGAGCTCAGTTTGTTCGTAAACGAATTATCTTTAACCAGCCGAACTTGACTAATTTACCAGACGAGCCTAGCCAGTAAAATGAGTTGAGTTTTAGAGGGTTAAGCTCAGCTAGTTTAGTAAATGAGTCCAGAATTCGAGCTCGGCTTAATTTTTAAATGAGCCGAGCATTGACGAGTGGAGCCGCGAGCTGTTCGCAAACAGCTCGATTTGTTTACATCCCTAAATTGCTTAGTACACATTAGGTCTGTGCAAAAAAACTCGTTCACCCGCGAACCCGACCCGATCCAACCCAAAAGATCTCAGTCGGGGTCGAACATGTGGTTTGGTCGGGTACGGGTTCAATTTCTGTTAAAAATCAAGTTTAGGTTCGAGGTGGTGTGCTTCTTACCCGACCCAACCAAACCCGACAATTCATAAAAACTAATCCGATTTTTGGTCGGACCCGACCCGACGTAAAAAATCAGGCTCGCGGATGATTCTTACCCCTTGTTCGATTCGGGTTAGGGGCCTAAAATAATTTTACGCGATATGTCGGGTTCGGGGTCAAACCCGACCCGTGCACACCCCTAGTACACATACAAAATGCACAAATTTGAATACAAATGTGTATTTAAAGTTTTAAACGGTAGATGGTGGGCACAAATTTATACTCCCTCCATCTCAATTTATTTGTCTCAATTCTATTCTAACTGGAAAAAAAATTAGTTATATCTTTAAATTAGTAATGAATTTTATATCCAATATGGATCTTATTTGATAGATCTCGATTTGTTCTATAATACAATGTTTTCAAAATCACCTAAAATATTGTAAATTACAAGATATAATCAATTAAACACATAGGATACAGCCCAAATACACGCAGAGAACATTTGTTAATACTGAAAATGCCAATTATGGGATTGTGTCTTGGATTGGACTTCACGTTCTCTTTCTTGTCCCATTAATCTTGGGAAAATGACGGCCCAAGACATGTTTTGATAATTAATACCCGTCAATGACATTTTCAGTATTAACAAATGTTCTCTGCATGTACTTGACGGATGGAGTATTAATTATTAAAACACATCTTTGACCATCATTTTCCCATTAATCTTTGTATCAATTTTGAAGGTTAATTTTTGAAGGTTAATAAAATTTTCTTTTTCGCCCTTCAAAAAGAAAAAAGTGTAAATCAGTTTGAAATGACCCAGGAGAATGAATTGACCCAGCACCGTAGGGCCTTATGGTTTTTGCCAAATTCGGATACAACCACAAAGAAGATCACTTTGTTTGACTTTGAGTTTTGAAAAAAAAAAATTTGACGTAATGAGTGATAATGAGCGAAAAGAAATAAATAGAGAAGTTTATTGAGAACCGTACAAAGAGTACAAAACTTTTCTCAAAGCTTAGTAACTCCTAATTTCTCTGTAATCAGTGCAGTAAGTTATTGCCGGACTTGCGAAGAATTCCCCTAGCCAAAATATTTCATCGGACTATCCAACACTGAATTATAATCCAATACTATCGACCAAACCAAATTCGTGTCCCATTCAACCGGAGCCGGCTAGGAATCAAGATTTTACTTCCGAATCAAATTTGCTCGCGCTCATTTATCTGTTCCCTTGGCCGAAAGTGGCAACCTTTTTCTTGAGAATCCTTGCATAGCAGAAGAAACAAGTGCTTGAAAGAAAGATACTACAAATATGGAGCAGCACGGAGAAAGTAAAGAACAAATTTGGAGTGCAATGAGGACCAACTTATTCTTCTTTTCTTTCTGCCTTGGTATGTTTGTTGCCTATGAGTTCTTCTAAGTTATGTACCGTTTCGATTTGATGCTTCCGGGGTTTAAACATGATTTTATGTTGCTGAAGAATCTGATGGAGGAAAAGCAATTGAATTTCAACCGGCCGCTTCTATCCCTAAGGCGATTTCCATCTACTGTAAGCACAGAGACAGATGAAAAAAAGAGGACCGGTAAGTCCCTCCCCAATGTACGCCGCCTTCCTTGTTACAGACCGGAGCTGAAATCCGGTCCGGTGAGGATCCCGGGAACTGTTCCTTTTGTTTGGGAACAGTATCCGGGGAGACCCAAGGCCGAAAGCCACACTCAAACTTGCTCTCCTATCATCCCCAAGCCTCCGCCCGGGAGAGTTTTGAAGGCTAAACCGACAGTTCCCCGAAACGTTTATGAAAAACAAGTCGTTTCATCGGTAGGAGAGAATGCAGTGGAAGAAAAGGAGTGTTATGATTCAGGAGATGGCAGCAAGGCGCATGTAGATGCGCGCAATACACTTCAGGTATGGTTTCTAATTGTCCATTCCACAGTTCATCTCTCTTATTTTCACTAGCCGAAATTAATGTTGTTTGAATGAGAAGTTGGCTTTCGAATTCTTCCAGCCTACCGGAGTTGCCACTGACGAAAAGAGATCAATTATGTGTGCAACCCTGAAAATGGAGCCGTATGAGTTCAGGGATACGGTGATAGATCATTCCATCCAAGGTCGTTACCGGAGTAATTCTCAGAATTTGGTAGGGTCGTCTCTCTACATGCGTCTACAGGGTCGTGGCGTACCACTCCCGAAGAATGAATTTCCTCAATCCAGGTTTTTTGAAGAAGAAATATTTCTTCATGGGAGTTATGGCTTCACCTCACCAAAAAGATCTAACAGCTTCCGGGTGGCAGAGAAAACTGCGTATGTAGATTTTCTACATAAGGTGGTATCTCTGAAGTCGAATTCGTTTTCTTCAGATGGGACAGGATTACCCTACTCAACAAATTTCGATTCAGAGATTACTGCACTAGTTACAAATGAGGAACTGATATTGCCGAGTAAAAGATTGAATCATGCTGATCCCAGTGAACCGTCATCCTCTTGCAAATCAGATCAGGAAGCGGGGAGGGAACTGCTGAAGGGATTTGGACAAGATCAATATATATCTCAGACGTCAACTGTTTCTGTGAATCCAGAAATGCCCAACAACGGATACGTGGATTTTGAAGATAAGCAGCGGCTTCCAAAAGTTGAAAATGTGAAAATTTGTCGAGGAATTGATTCACAGTTGCCTGTTCTCCCGCCTCTACCGAAATCCCCATCAGAGTCTTGGCTTTGCCATACATTATCCAACATGCCTTCAAGGGATTCATCTTCGTGTTCGCACCTTGGAACACGAATGAATCCTAGACACTGGGCGTCAAACAAACCATGTTCATCCTAAGTGCAGGACGATTGCGAAAACCACAAATGTGTAGCACCAGCGCTTGCGGTCTTGTGAGGTATATCAATACTTTACCTTCATCCCTCCATGTTTATCGGTTTGTATTGACATTTCATTCACAATTTCTCGTTTCTTCTCCCAGGAACCAACAAAACCTGTTTCAGAAACCAAGCATCGAAGCCAGTAGAGGAGCTTTTAGCTCTGCATTTGGTTTGGATGGAAACATAACTCCAATGGGTTATTAACAGTGAACAGACATTCTTACTCCATACCTTTAAGTGGTACAAGGGGTTGGCTACTGTTTTCACTGTAAAATGCAGTATCCATTTGGCCATTTCCCTTGTAACCAACAGCAGATGTGTATTGTCTTATAAAGGACATCCATTTGTTAAACTTCAAATCTATTCATTTTACGTAGCAATGGATCTACAACGTGAATTCTACGTTTCATTCTGTCACAAGTGATCTCCTGCATAGTTTCTCAACCCTTCAAAACAAATAACAAGGTGTTGAGAGAATATCTGAGAGCACCAAATAACTTCTCATGTATTAGAACCAACCAGCTGGTATAAGGTCAGCCCAATTCATCCCCGTCAAAAGCATTTCAGCCTGTTGAGGTTCTTTGATCAATCATCCCGTTGAGGTTCTTTGATCAATCATTGAATTGTGGAAACGTCGATCAAAAAGTAAAAAAATTCAAGGTAATAAATGCACTCAACCTCCAAAGACTAAGGTTCAACAGTGAGATTGTTGGCGGATTCATCCAGTGGCAATGAAGATGAAATAGGTTTCACTCTACCATGCATCTTATTATTGTAGACACTAAATATCCAGGTCTCTCTCAATCAAATCTAGAGTCTTATTTGCATGTGATGATGATCCACAGAAACCTTCAAGAGGAGGTTGTGGTTGATGCTAATTGCTGATAACACCTACATAGGGGATCCGGAACCCTCTACCCAAACGAAAGTACCAAACTTTGGATACATATCACCTGCCTAAGGATATCGAGAGTTCAGACGTCTAGACGCACACCCAATACTCGTTTCCAACTTCCAAGTTCATAAAACAGCATATGAACCACACAATTGTAAATGCAAAACAAAGAATGAGGTGGCATGAACTTCAGCAAACTACAGGGCAGCTTCAGTAAATGAAGAAATGACTTGTGAATAGAGATGATTTCACCAATCAGGGCATGCTCACCAGCTTAAAACAGAAGTGAAACAAAACTTAAGGGCACCACCAGTACATAGAATAAAATAAGAAGTGAGAAGGATTTCTGCTTATTGTAATGAATCAAACAAACGCCGATGATAAGTGACGTTAGCTAGAATCCCTCCAAATCTCCTTGGTGTTCAAATTGTCAATACTGAGGTCACTGCATCGAACTACTATATATAATTCTGTACACGTCAAATGCCTAACTCATATAGCCAACTAAAACAATATAAATGCCATGGTTATTGGCAACTCAACTCCAGAATTCATCTCAAAACTACCCAAATGAAGCGCCAGCTCACGTAAATAAGCAAGAAACACCAACAAAATAGAAAGGAACCTCAAGGTTTAAAGACTCGGCCCTTATATTGTCCTCTCCGAATCACAAAATCATCTGGCAGTTGGAACTCTTCTAACCAAGTCACTTCCACAAGCGTTCCCCCTTCCAATTCAAGAGTACCTTCAATGTGGAAATGGGGAAAAACCCAAAATAATTAAAAGAAAAACACAAGTAATTATGGTACAGTTTAATGAGGTGGCATTAAAACAAATTTCTAACTAGTGATAATAATTGATGAATAATGAGCACTAACTTAGTTTTGGTGTGATTGGCTCACTCTCGTCTTTGTAACAGAACATCAACTTTTGATCAAAAAGCTTTTACCAACTTCATTTGTCTCGACCACAAGTATAAATAAAGTGACAAAATAGTGACCTTTTTTAAACAATTTGGAAAAGACAACATATGACAAAATCCAGTGAATTTTTTCAAGTGTTTGGTTAAAAATTTTAATTTTCAGATTCTTCTTATAAAGACGAATTCTAAATGTATAATCTTAATTTGAGTGATGGAGTAATTCCAACATTGGACCAAAAAAACAGTTCAGAAAAGAAAAAAGATAAACCGTTTTTGTTTAGATACCCCAAACTCAGCTTATCACCTGGCAGATCTCTGGGAGACCTCCGGAAGTAAGTACAGTGTCGTCCATCCTCAGCAGCGTAAGGTGGTGACAGTATGTCAAAGATGGCACATGGAGTTATAGCTTTGAATGAATGAATGTTCCCTCCACTAGCTGGATAGAGGACTGTAGTTGGACATGGGGCCCTCGTCTCACCATTTTTAATGAGCTTGGCAGGTCTAGCTGCAAAGACAAACCATTGAAAGTTTGTCGAAAAACAAGCCAGAAAGAGTATGTAAAACCAAGCAAAGGGAGCAATAGACTATGTGCAATAAGAAAACTGAAGACAACCACAAAATCCTGGTTTCATCGGTGAGATAACAGCAATAAACCCAGGAGAAAAAATGAAAATGTCTCAAAGAAGTGTTGTGCCCGCCAGTTGTTCTCAGTAATAGGAGCATGCATTTTTTTATCCATATAATAAACTCCAAAGATTAACGATCCTGCTTAAGAGTATCCAATGAGTAACGTGTAACTATTACCTTTATCTAATGATTCCATCCAACAAGACTTCCTGAGAAGTATATGGTTTTCAGTGTAAAACAAGAAGCATTGCTTTCTGAAGGTAATGGCAGTTTCACAAAACAAAAAAATTGCGGTGTTTCATGGGAACAATTATGTGACTATTCCACTGTGCCTTTGTAGCAAGTTTTGCATGCGAGATTTGAATAGCAATATGTGCATTGCTTAGAAACCACAAAAGACACTGATTGTTTCATAAGTAGGACTAACCACAAAATACATACACGTCATAAAACATACATAGCGTGGATGGTAGGACCCTAGGAGGTGAGTAGGATGGTAGTCAAGTTCTTAGCACGCTAGACACTAAGATGATGAGAGGCATCCAAAGGTCGAAGGTGGGAGAGTTCACGCGGTCTTACGAGGAGGGCTTGTGTGCTATGCGGACTATCAAGGGAAAGACCAAACAAATCACCGCCGTCTAAAAAGGCATCGTCTTGAGGGATATCTTCAAAAGGAATCCTTTCATATTCCCAGGCGCAGCTGGGCCATCCTGGACTTGAAACAAAGACCTTGCCCGTGAAGTTGTTCTTGTATACGTCCACTAACTCATATATCCCACCGCCCCCACCAGGAGGGTGGCCACGGGTCATAACGCACTCTTCGCATAACAAATCCCCTTTGAAGTTGACTCATTCGATCGGCCAATCATCGGAATGTGTAGGTAAGGAAGATAGGAAGATGCCGAGCAAAAAAAGGAAGATAGGAAGATGATGAATAGTCTCCAATACTAAGAGGGAGATAACTTGGAGATGAAAGTGTAGGAAGCTCATTATAAACACGAGAGTTGGCACATGGTAAAGACAGAAGTTCTGTGACTTCCATCTAACATTCTCTTAGTGACACCACCCTGACTAGTAGCATTGAGATCTTTTAACGCACTCAAGCCACAAAAGCACTGTAGGTGTGCTATTTTGATACCAAGAGGTATGGAGCATATCATGTGTCTTGGTCTAGGTCTCAAACTGAGTCCAAGAAGAGATCTCCTTCTATGGTCAAGGAACAAGTCCCTCAGATAGTGAAATGTGCGCCACGATAAACTCTCGACTGATTCACATATTCGACATGACTCAACCTCAGAGCTGATTATTCACAAGAAATTACAGGCAGTCTGAGTCCACGTTTCCGAAGCAGTCCTAGGTCACTTTCCTTCCAAACGCATTCTCCACACAAAAGGTGGGAGCCTCCACACAACATTCTACAGAAGGGGTGGGCATGAGTTGTTCAGAATGGTTTAGACCCAAACCTAGAATAGAACCAACCTTGAGCGGACACATTCTTGGACCGATAACCGGCAAAGACAGAGAACTAAGCCAACTCAACTAGTGAAATTACAGTTGCTTTTGGTTGGCCAAACTATAGTCTAATAACTCTTTAGAATATTTAACTTATTAGTTATTATCAAGATGACAAGATCTTACAACTCCCAATGATACTAAAAATGACGAATATCCATGCCTACAACTATTTGGAAGTCTCCGTATAAGACATGTAATAAGTCATAACCAATGCCATTAGATGCTAATTAATCAGTATACTTTATAAATTCCTGTAAAACCAAAATACAAGAGAGGTCCGGTTCTTGAGTTAGTTCGGAGATATTCATACTTGGAACGAAACAGCTACTAGAATCAAACCAACCCTATCCGATGAAGGCCATAGTGGTTTGGTTCTTTTAGGTAACTGCTCTCTACAGAATGATTACTAATTTACTATAAATTTATCAAAGTCACTAGGCGCTAGTCGGGCGGCCGAGCACCGCCTAGCGCCTAGGCCGATTAATCGGCGTGTAGACATTAGGCGAATTTTTCATTTGTTTTTATTTTTTTAAAATGTTCTCCTACCCCCTCCCCAAGTTTTAAGATTTTCATTGGGTAGACTAGAAATGTGTGTGTGTGTGTGTGTGTGTATATATATATATCATAGTAAAACTGTAAAACTTCACCAAAGCCCCTTACATTATATTACGTAATTACCATGACACTAAAACTTTTAATATTTTAAAATCACATTGCCTACCAGCCTAATCGTCTGCCTAGCCCCGCTTAGCCGCATAATCCCACCTAGCCAATTAATCGGCCCAGTACCTAGACAGACACTTAGGCCCCTAGGCACGGCGGCGGGGTACCGCCTAACGCCTAGGCACCGATTAATCGGCCGCCTAGGCCGACTTTTAGAACCTTTTTCTTCCTTAATATAGACTATTGCCTTCTCAACTACCTCACGCTGCTACACATCTCAAAGAGCTCACCACCTTTAATCTTTTGAAAAAGTGAAATTTTTAAGTTGGCTCATCTTCCCTCAGGCTAGCACTGTCAGAGACTTACTTTTACTTCTTCAAACATTGAGTTCATCAAAAGACTACATCTGAAGTTCCATAATGGAAACAACTTCCACCCAACCCCTGTGCACTGACCATTTTCAGGCACCATAGATACAGTTAACATGCCAATAAAAAAAATACAATATCCAAATAAACTTAAAGCAAACCTTGGGATTGATCAGAAGGCCCAGGAACATCAACCCAGTCAAATGATTTCACATGCATTGTGCCGTAGAGAAGCTTGCTCAACACAGTCATTCCAGGATGATTATGAAGAGGTATAACAGAGGAAGGTGGCATGCAGAAGATTCCCATCTGGCACAGGGGAAAAAATGAATATCTATGATTTCCTTTCCCAGTATCAATTTAGGCACATTCTAACTTCGCAAAAAATATTTGAGAACTAGGCTCACAGAGAAGCTTTCACACTCGTGTAAATGCAGGTATTTAATGGGTGGAAGTGACTGGGGACTCCCATTTTGCCCAGGCACAGAACCTTTCCACCCTCGTACCAATTTTTCCTCCTGTTCGAGACCGACATCTGCAGGCTTGATTTTTTCTGCACACAAACTAAGTGCTAAGAGGTGCAACACAAGACTAAATGGAATTATGTGAAAAAAGCATATGCAACATAAATCAAGATACTTAAACCCGATGAACATTTAGACCCCAAATTAAAAACACTTATTATATAGAAAAGAAAGCATGTGTGGCATGTGGTTAAGGAGGACAACAAAACCTTCCTATACCAAGTAGAACATCATAAACAGAGAAAAAGAAACAAAGCAAAAAAACAAAGGGGAAGAATATTAAATGGCTAAACGGAAAGTATAGAAGAATATGAAAACCCTGCAAACTTGGCTATAAGCCATTCTATAACCAGTTGTATACACGTTTGACATGGTCTAAATAGACATACACCAGGCAAATTGGCATGAACATTATTGGATCCGAGAGGAAATATGTTTCTATATCAGCAGCCAGCCCCAACAGACTAGATTCCACGACAAAACATACATTCCAATGCCTAATGAGCCTCACGGCTTGCATTATTTTGTGCATCAAGAAGCAAAGACTTGAGATTTAGCTGGGTGCAGTACATTACTTTATTATTATTTTTGAACAGCTGCAGTACATTTCTAATGGAGACTTAACCCCTACCGATGCTTCTATATATTACACAGAACTCTCGAACACTGAAAATTCAACTTATATATCCATGAAATGGTGATTCACAAAGTGTTCCCCATGTGATACCGATGGTGCTCCTCGGACAATATCCTCCATATGTTTCGTAAATTGCAAGGAAATAAGAACAAGTTCTGTCACAGTCAGTATCAAATTATATGCTTCATTAATGCCTATACCCAAAATCAATTGGTTCGCACACGTCCAGTTAACATGACATGACAAGCAACAGAATCAACCAATCAGAATTGAAAATGATCACCATGATTTACATAATCAGATGCAGTTCATTACCACATTTATGAACAAGCATAACAGGCAAAGAAACGATTATATCTCGATACCTAGCAGAGCGCGAACTTTTTCAATAGCATCGTCCGAAACGGGTCCATTGGGAGAAAGTGAAGCCTTACAAGCATTATAAAGCTTCTGTATGGCCGGCATGATGTATAAACGGCAATAACCAAAGGGACTGACCACAACCCACAAATCAGTTCAGCAAAAAGAAACAAGGGTTGATCGCCTATTTTTTAAGCTAACTCTCGAAAAACCAATCAGAAGGGTCTTCCACAACTTTTACAGAAGACCCTTCGAAAAGGTCACAAGTTTCTTGCACAATAGGACAAAGTTAGAGCTGGGCAGCAGTTGGATCTTATAAGATGAACCGTATAGACGATGCAGAACGAGCATCATACTAGCTGAACCCTTTTCTTCGAACCCTTTTCAAGACCTCCTGTTGCACAACAAACATAATCAAATTTTCAGCAATTGGATGAGGAAATTGAAGAGATTGTGCATCTGGGTTGGTGAAATTTTTGGACAACAATGAAAATCCTGGGCTGAAAACCGCGGCTGTAGAGAGTGGTTTAGGGATACCGCTTACCTGTTACTTGCATGAGGAGAGAAGGAGAGAGAGAGAGAGAGAGAGAGAGAGAGAGAGAGGTGTGGTCAATTTGTAACAGAGAGGAACGAGGGGAGATTTTCAGGCATTTTATGCGTTTTGGGGCGTTGGGCTTTTGGGCTATGTTGACCAACCTGGGTCTGTTTTGGACTTTTGGGATCCCACAAACGCACGCACAGATGCACTGTTTCCTCCCCTTCTTTTTCAGAAACAATGATGCTACTTGCACATACATTTTTGCACATATCTTGCACATACATTTTTATGGGGCCCACCTCGGGTCCCACCAATATGATCCGAACCGCTCATTGTTTTTAAAATAATTTTTTAAGAGTTCCTGTAAAAAATCAACTCGATAGGATATCGGTCAGGGCTTTTTTAGAAATCATAGGGTGAAACAGTCTGATTCGCACTACGATTTCTGAAAAAGCACTTACCGATATCCTACAGCGTTGATTTTTTACAGAAACTCTTAAAACATTATGTTAAAAATAATGAGGGGCTTGGATCATATAGGTGGGACCCGAGGTGGACCCCATAAAAATGTATGTGCAAGATATGTGTATAAATATATGTGTCCTTAGCATTTTTGTTTCAGAAAATGACGGCCGATGACTTGTTTTAAAATTAATATTCGTTTAGTACATTTTAATTTTAATAAATATTTTTAATTTACTTTTAGCGGATATTAATTATCAAATACATCGTAATCCGTCATTTTCCCTTTTCTTATCTGGCCACGCACTGTTTTCTCTCGGCAGAAAATGGAGTCGTGAAATTCTTTGGCCTAGAGATCCAGAGGAGAGATTTTTTTTGGGTCAAACCAGAAGAGAGATTTTGTGATCTAATAGTCCACATCCAATTTTGGCGAAGAGGGAGGGTTATTTGCTTAGGGTCGTATCCCGTCCAGTTTCTTTCAATTAGTTTGTTCATTTGTGGACCTCTCGGACTTACAACAATGATCGAAATCGTTCATTTTTTATAGTTTATCGAAAACATATTGCACCCCAAAAATCACGTTGATCTGAAAATTGTTTGATATGATTCGAAATACATTAAGTTTGTAAGAAAAAATTGTGCAACACTGGATTGCAACCCATTTGACATAATTGTCTAAAGATCAATGCATTTCCATATTATATCAAATGATATCCGCTCAACATAATTTTTGGTGTGATCAAATGTTCTCGACGAGCTCTAAAAAAAATAAACAATTTTGATCATTATTGTTGGTCCAAGAAGGCCCACAAATGGTCAAAACTGGATCGGACTAGTTGGAACCTAAGACTTGACGGAATCCTCTTCCATTTGCATGACCTACCCAACTATCCACATAGAATTTCTATGCACAAATTACGATGTTGATACTGTTACGAGTATTACACAAACGATTCGAGTCGTTCGTTAAATTTAAAACAAAGATTTGATTGCCCTTACAAAAAACAACACAATCAAATAATTATAAGTGTTTGATCTAATCTGCCAACTTTTTATTCAAATTTTAGGGGTAGTTATCGAGTGCTAAATCCAATTGGGGTTAGCGATGACAATCCTGGCCGCCCTGCCCTATTCCCCGTCCCAAATTGGTTGGAGATTCGGGGATTTTTTTGGGATCTGGTAGGGGATGGGGATAATTTTTTCAAAAAAATGGGGAACGGGTAGGGGATGGGTATGAGTATGAGTCTGTCCCGTTATATATATATATATATATATATATATATAATAAATAAGTTATAAAGGAGTAGTATATATACATAAGTGAGAAAGAAAGAAAGAAACTAATCTCACTATTAATTAACGTAGAAGTAATTGAATTCACTTACCACGAATAGAAGATTAGGAGAAAGAAGAGCTTAAATCGATAGTTCTAGTCAGATAAATATTGTTCACGTCTGATAAATATTGTTCACGTCGGAAACTCATGATATAACGTCGTGTTGAGAAACTAAAGCTTTAAAGAGCTCTGCGTGTGTTGTTTGTTCTTGGGGTCTTGCTGGAGGGATATCGGATTAAGAACACCGGTTTTGCTTGTGGTTTTCTGTTGGATCCCTGATTCCCCGTGGAGATCCTTGTTCCCCGTTTGGGACGGAGATGAAGGGTAAAAATAATTCCCCGATGGGGATCGGAGAAGGGATGGGGATAAATTTGAGTTCGAGGATCGGGGACGGGAATAGTGGTATCCACCCCTACCCGCCCCATTGCCAACCAAACAAACAAGGAGATGTAAGAGTGTCCACAATGACATAATCAAAAGTGTTAGGTTTTTAAAGTTAGCAATATTTGTGCAAAATATGGCTCACAATACTATCATCAAACTTAGAAACCTCCTTAGCAATAATCAAATTTTGGATTTTGGATAACCAAAATTAACAACATTTTGTCAATAAGCAAATTTAATTAACCTCACATTTTCAATCAAATACACACGATTACAAAAAAAAAAAAAACGTTATATCTCTTGCCTTTTCCCCTCTCTTTCTTTTTCTTTTTCTTTTTCAACGATGTTTAAAAAAAAAAAACTTAAATTTGTTTTTTTTAAACTGTTTGCCCCCCAGAAAATATTTTTTTAACTGTTTTTAAAAATTAAAAAAATTGTTCTTTTTTCGAAAAATTGTTTTGTAGAAGAATTTTTTTTTCTCAAAACCTCTTCTTATATAAAAATTAATTTTTTCAAAAACCGTAGTTACACAAAAACTATTTTTATAAAAAAAATTCAAAAAAGTTTAAAAATTATTTTCTATTTCTAATAAATAGTTTTTATTAGTCTCAAAAATTATTTTTAGGAAAAACTATTTCTATGTTCACAGTTATTAATTTTTTTATAATTTCAAAATGTGATGTGGCAACTTTTGGTTATTCAATTTTGATTATACCATTGTAGACCTCTACATTGCTAATCTTAATAATCTCTTAACTGGATAATCATCAAAAACTGACGTGACAACTTTTGATTATTCATTTTTTATTATAGAATTGTGAATACTCTAACTTTGGCCATTTCGGTCTACGATTTTCCCCAAGTTCTTTCAAAGATATTCAATTGAAATACGGGCAAAATTGGAAAAATGAAAGTTTGAGCCGGCTTCGAAGAAGCCATGAACCGGGCACGGGGAAATTCTTTGAATGAGTTTTTGTTTCATACGCCCCCACTTATGCATAATCCTGGCTACGAGCCTGTCAACTTGCCCTAATTTTGTGTGGATTTGGTGGACTTGTTTGCAGATTTCTAGCTGGTGTGAGTGATTGTGATGTGCTGAAGGCTGCCAGGGCTACCGCAAAATGGCGTTTGCTGATGTCATCATATGTTGCCTTGATTCCATCAGACAAGTAAGCTTTTTCGTGATCGTAATTTCAGAAATTGAAGTCCCATTACAGTGGCAGAACAACTATCATAGGGAGTGCCAAGCGGTGTTCTCTCCTGAGTTCCTCCGCCCCTTCTCCATTGATGGATAGGAGATGGGGTCAGATACGGCATCATATTGCATTTCTCAAACAATCACAACATAGTTTTTTGAAACCAGAAACACATGATTTGTTATTTTATTTGTGGTGCTATTAGGATCTCATATGAACAAGATATATTAGATATTTATCCAGTAGTGAGTTTCTCGGAGGTGCCATAGGAAGATATGTTCAATTTAGATTTTATATTTCTGGAAATTGGCTCATTTTATTTAGCTTTGGTCGCTTGCAATTGAGTGCGTTGTCAAGCAGAACAATGTTGTTGCCAATTGAGCTTCTGACCGTTTGTGCTGCGGCGCAACTCATCTGAACTCGAGTGATTTGCGGTTAACGTGTCTTTGGACTTCAGGAAGTTGGTTTGCGTATTTTGCCTCATATGCAAGTACTTGTATCCCAAGGAACCCCTAATTGGTGAAATTAGACTTGGAGGGAGAGGAAAGTAGGGTTTTGTTCTCCTTAGAAAACTGCGCTGTAGCTCTTTGGAGCATTGATTCTCCACTGATAGTAAAACCTTCTGCCATTTTGACTGCCTTTGGATGGTAGCTAACACTTTATTCTTGTCTCATGTGTGATTGTTGTCTTTCTCTCTCTTTCTTGTGACTTCATGGTGCTTATTACTTCTCATTCGCGATCACCATAATTGTATCTGTTGATGTGGGTCTGTGTGAGTTGTCTAGAGGCTTACCCCGCACAACGTACAATTAGTTCTTCGGTTCTTCCAAAATCAAGGAGGTTCCAAGGCAGCCCTAGGGATAAATGTCTGTCCCTGCCCATTGTGTTGATATAAATAGTTTTTTTTTTTTTGATGTGGGAAGCAGTAGTGGTATTTCAAACAAAAACAATACAAGAAAGGTTGCATGCTATGGCTATATCAATTCTCTTCTATTGGGCAGCACCAGCTGGTAACTTTGCAGGAAAATATAACTGCTGTCGTTCTGTAGACGCTTGGGCTCTTTTCCAATTGTCAATGTATATGTGAATCAATCTGTGGTGGTTGAGGGATTGGCGTTCTTCTCTTATTGCTTCTTAATTGCCTTTGCTTCTTAGTTGCAATTACTTTTGTGCTTTCTGAAGTTTCACTTTTTTGGGGGGGGGGGCTATTCGAAGACTTTTCTTTATCTTGTTCAGATATCAGAGCACATTGAAGGCGCAACTATCTACTTAGATGCGGGATGTACTGAGAGTTTCCAGTTTCTCGGAGCATTCCCTCTGTTACTGGAGCTTGGAGTACATGCTGTTTGCAGCTTGGAAGACATGTCTCCTCTTGATATGGTAAGGACTGGTTACACTATATGCACTTATATACATAAATGTATATATTTCTGTTCGACCAGTTCTGAGTTGTGATGTTACAATTTTAATGTAGAATGCAATTGGAACCTGACATGAGCTATTTCAGTTCTACTACTACTAACGTGTTTATCTTCTGTGGACTCTGGCTTAGTATTTAAAATTTATTCAGTTTCTTTTAGACCCTTGTATGAAGTGAATATAGAACACTTGGGAATGGAATTTACTTTTCTGCAATAGCATCACTTTCTAACTCAGACTCCTAAAGTTCCTGAAGATGAAATACGCTGGAGGTATGGAATGGAAAACCTGCAGGGCTATTAATGCAATAATTGCTTCGTAATTTCTTTCCCTCCCCACTTCCCACCACACCCCGCGCGCCGCGCAATCTGCAATCTGCAGAATAATGCCAGTTATTCTTTCTAACCAAAGCAGGAGGCCTCTTTCTTTTTCCTACCTACTCAACTCTTAAGATGTTTCTTTTGTCCTTGCATCGTAGTAAGACCATGAGGGTGGGATAAGGTATGAAGTGATGGACAACAGAAGGATCAACCATGTTTCGTTCTTGTGATGAGTTTCCGTCAAACCTCCCTTCATAATTTCCTTCCTGCTCAAACATAGTTATGAAGGGAAACTGCCTTCCCTTTTCCAAGGGTGAACTTTTTGATCGCTGTTTATCCTACGACTTCTACATGCCTGTGCTTTTGACTTAGTAGCATTCCCCTGTTTTAATTATTCTTCTAAAATGTAGGTTGTTTTCCACCATCCTATAAATAAGTCAAACAAAACTGCATTATCTCACTGGTATGACATTCAGAACGTTTATTCAATGGTGTGCTGACAAATTTTCTGTTGTTTTGTTAATGAACCACAAGTATGAGTTGAATAATTATGAGTTTGTATGTTCTTTCTCCAGGTGGTCGATTGGAGTCCAAAATCAGATCCTGCAAGAAAAGTTGTGGTCTTTGCATCACGGCTTTTAAGTGATTCACATCGTTATGTCTTACGTTGTCTTAGCACACATCAAAATGTTTGCAATTGCACTATATTTACATCCATCTCAGAGGTGCTTCTCTAGCATTACTGCCTTTTTGTCAAATTTTTAGAAATTTCATCCTTTATTTCCAAATCATTCTTTTTATGCTAATTTCTAAGTAAAATATTTCTCGTGTGTTTGTAGTTTCACTGTAGCTTTCACCAGGTAAATCTAGTTTGGAGATGACAATTGTCATTTTAGTATAATGGTGTTACTTGTGAATGTGAAGTAACACATGTTCTCCTTGGTTATCTTGTCCAATCTATCCACTATATGTGTTGATTGATATGAGTGGAGGCTGAATGGCTGATATATATCATTGTAGAAATAAGTCCAACTAACGTATCACTCCATCATAATTCATAAGATTACCTTAAAAGATATTTTCCTCTTTCGGGAAGTTTGTTTGGTATTTGGGATCACTGAAAAGAAATGGAATCTATTGTTTTCCTTCAGGAGAGTATCTACTTGTGTACATTTGTAAATCAACCCGAAATCACCAATTCTGTTTAGTTGGTATAAAATTTTTGAAGCAGCAGTCAAATGTTGACATAGTTGAATTGTCATGTAGTCATGTAGACATGCTGATCTCGGGGTTTCCATCAAACATGTTAATACTTACTAGAAGTTACCTGAAAAGCTTAAACTAACAAAGAATGGACCCAATGGTCTAAGACAGAGTCTCACAAGTCACACCCTCCTTTTACGCACAATTCACCCTTGCATGAGGAGATACATAATGGCGTTTAAATTTAACTAAACAGTTTCCTTAAAGACACGTGAAACGGAGTGCACGAAAATGTTTCTAATGGAGCAACAAATTGAAATGAGACAACTCGATTTTGATCGAGGACTTCCTAAAACTGAACCTCTAGTACTATATTAGTTACCATCTTCCTGGACAAGATTTAGAATACTATTTTCACCCTCCATTCTAGTGGATCAGTCTTTCTCAGTAGCTTCACAATGAAGGCTTCTGGTTAGTTTTATCTGATTAAAGTGGAAGGGAAGGGAGCATGAAAGGACTTCAAAAAGAAGTCTTAGCATGAGCATGGGGTTCAGCAAGATGGTTGGCGGAGTGGTCTTAAATGACCTTTGGGATTCTCATTTACTTGTTTAGATAGTTGGAGAGCCTAGACTATGGATGAGGTAATGTGTTGATGTCTGAAAGGTAGTTGTGAAGCTAGAAAGTTATTTGTGGTAATCTTCATGTCTTGGTGCATCAGAAAGTGAAGTGAATGGTTTGTATTGGTCCTTTTGGATATTTAAGCGGGAAATGAGGAATCAGAGATTGGTTAAAACTGTTGGTTGTTCTACAGTGTGGCTACGGGTCTTTTAGGAAGTCATGCGGAGAGTCAGATCATATGTGTGGTAAATTCTACATCTGGGTCTCTTGAGGGGATTTTTAATGTTGGGGTTGGGAAAGGGGAGGGAAGATGGTGTTCGATGTGATCCTTCTACACGAACTTTGTTGGACTTTATCAATAGTCGCTTTCTCATGGGTATTCTGATTGTTGTGGTCACAAAGGTGGTCTATAAACCAAGGGTTAGGTTTGGGTGTGATTCTCTAGTTGTTGGAAGAGAGGATCCAATATGTTATTCTCCTTACGGACTTCTCTTGTATGACAGTACCTATTCTACTAGATATTACAGATTGTGAGAAGCAGTAGAGTGCGTCTCTTGCTTTAGAACATACAGGTAAATCAAGAAAAGCTTGTAGATAAGGTGAGGTCCTGGTGCATTTTGTTAGCTACAAGAGAAGCTGATTGTGTGTTTACTTGGAAGTTAAAATTTTGTTGACTAGGGATTGAATAACATCATTAAAGATGCTTTAAAGCTGAATTCTGGTGTTGGAGGATTTCAAGATGAGAGATTCCAATGAAGGACTTTTCTTTGCAAGTGGAGATGGCAAGAGGAGCGGAGGAGATTGGGTACCATGTTCCTGTAGATCAAAATTCAAGACTCACCTGTGTTGCCATCTTTCCACATTTGCAATAGTAACATCCAAAATGCTATGCAAATCCATTCTACAACTCTGTCTTATTTGTGCTGTAAGATTATATTACTGCTAATTTTAGCTGAAAATCTTATTAAATATTTGCCAATTGCAGATAGCTCACTCAGCTTATCCTGATTCACCTCTAGGACCTGATGCTTTTCGCGAATATAAATCCTTGCTTGTCCAAGATTATGAGGAGCTCCTTAAAAGATGTGAAGCAAAATCTAAACAATCAGGAGAAAGCAACGCCAAGGAAAATTTGATAACGGATGATGATGGATGGTCGCGACTCACTTCCAGTAAAGAAGAAACTTTTGCCGTTGAATCAGGTTCAGGTGCAAAAGAAACATATGAAGATGAGCCAACAGGCCATGTCGAAGATGTTGGGCAAAAATTGTTTGTTTCGGTGCATCACTTCCCTCTGATATTGTGCCCCCTTTCCCCCAGAGTTTTCGTCTTGCCTTCAGAGGGGTCAGTTGCTGAAGCATATTTATCTGCTCAGCACGAGAATTCCCTTAGTCCTGGGTTGCCTCCCTTAAGTGCTGGCTTACCTTCTGATGGCGAGGATACCCCTCCTGGGGCTACCCTTACAGCACAATTTCTCTATCATCTGGCTGCAAAGGTACTTGTGTGTCTTATATTCTCAATCACGAGCATACATGTATTCCCACAAGTGTCGTTTTTTTTTTTTTCTATTTCCTTTATATGGTTTTTATATAGTTTTTATATAGTTTTTTTTTTATATGGTTTCTATTCTCAATCACGAACATACCCCCAATGATTGGGGACAACATGGGTTCTGTAGTTGTTGTTTATATGGTTTTTATGATTTTCACCTTCAAAACAACCTGGGTTCTCTTTACTGGATTCTTTCTTTCAGAATTGTTGAATTACAGTTAATGTTGATTTTGAATTTAGGGAAACTCATCCCCAATTACAATTTATTTCTAAATTTCTAATGCATACAAAATGAACACTGAAGCATAGCCTTATGGATATGATTTTCCTTTTGCTTTGTGGTTTCCTTTCTTCCCACTATTTCGTTGATTTGCCTTGATTGTTATTATTCATCAGTACCATGACCTTGAATTCCATGTAGATGGATCTGAAGACGGAAATATACTCTCTTGGCGATTTATCAAAAACTGTTGGGAAGCTGTTGACAGACATGTCCAGTCTTTATGATGTAGGGCGTCGGAAACGATCAGCTGGGCTGTTACTCATTGACCGCTCACTTGATCTTCTGACCCCATGCTCTCATGGGGACTCACTCATTGATCGAATCTTTTCAGCTTTGCCTCGTAGGGAACCAACATCATCTCCTCACATGAAAGGTTCACAAACTCAACTCAAGCATGGCCCTGTTGACTTGCAACGTGCTCCTCTTGATGTTCAGATACCATTGAAGTTTCTCAGGGAAGAAGATTCTACTACTGAAAGTTTCCAACTGTTAGAAAGCATTGAAGCTTTTCTCCATGGGTGGAAATCTAGCGACTTAACTTTTCAGACTGTAGATTTGATTAATCTCAATACTAAACTACAAGATGAAAGCGAAAAAGCTTTTCGTTCTGCGGGCAAGATACTTAATGGATCATTTGTATCAGCAGAAAGTTTTCGTGGAACGCCCTACCTAGAAGCCATTCTAGATAGGAAAACCAAAGATGGTTCCGTCCTGATAAGGAAATGGCTTCAAGAAGCTTTACGTCGGGAAAATATAAAGGTGAATGTGAAGATTCGTCCTGGTTTTGTAACAAAATCGGAGCTACATCCTCTTATTAAAGCATTGGCTAGAAGCGATTCATCTTTAATGAGAAACAAAGGAATTATTCAGCTAGCTACGGCAACATTACATGCTTTGGATGAAATAAATAGTGCCAAATGGGATGCACTTAAAAGTGCCGAGAAAATGTTAAACATAAGTGCTGGAGACACTAGCCAGAGCCTTGCAGCTCAAATTAGTGACCTTATCAATAAGAGTGCTGTAGTAGGATCACATGTAAAGAAAATTGGTACGTTGGAGCCTTCACAGGGGATTCTTTCTTTTCAAGATGTCTTACTCCTCATAGTTTCTGGATATATATTGGCGGGTGAGAATTTTCCAACCTCTGGTTCTGGAGGTCCTTTTTCTTGGCAAGAGGAGCATTTCATGAAGGAAGCTATTGTCGATGCTGTTCTAGATAACCCAGGTGTGGCAAAACTGAAGTTTCTCAATGGTCTAACAGAAGAGCTTGAAGCGAAGTTTAACAAGATGAACTCAGAGGAAGCGAAGGAAGAATCTATGAGCCAATTACAAAGTGATGATTTTGATGATGATCAATGGGGTTGGGGTGATGAAGATGCAGATAAAAATACTAAGAAAGAGCAAGTGTACGGTGACATGCAGCTGAAGTTGGAGTTGCGTGATAGGGTGGATAACCTTTTCAAATTCCTCCACAAGTTATCCAGTATGAGGAGGAGGAATCTGCCATTAAGAGAAGGAACATTTGGGGTAGAAAGTAATTTCAGTGAGGATCTCTACACCAGTAAGGGACTGATTTATAAACTACTGACTAGGATCTTGGGAAAACATGATGTACCTGGTTTGGAGTACCATTCCTCTACAGTTGGGCGCATTTTTAAAAGTGGGTTTGGCAGGTTTGGCCTTGGACAGGTGATTCGCCATTCCCTGTTTCTAAAATAATGATTTTTGTTTTCAAGTATGAATGTTCTGAATTTGGGTTCTTGAATCCTGCAGGCAAAACCAAGTCTTGCTGACCAAAATGTTCTTTTGGTGTTTATAATTGGGGGCATCAACGGAGTTGAGGTATGGTTTCAAGATACAAGTATTTTTCCTCCTCCCGACTTCTCTTCTTGAGGTTTTGATGAGTTTACGTAATGGTTAAAACTAGTAGTAGTGTCACTTATTCTGGGATCCCCTGTACGACTTGGTTGTAGCATATAGGATTGGGAGTTAAGCAGTGCACAGAGACATCTGCACATGCTCAAAACATTTTCAAAATCTTTTATGTTCTTGAGTAATAGGAACCCATATTGGAGTAATCAAATCGATAACATGTGTGATCTATGGATTCCATTGGTTACGTGAAAATTACCTTCTGTGGGCTACTGCAAGTTGGCGAAATTCGTATGTACTATATAGTGCAAAAGCAGTAAATAAGTGTTAATCAATCATTAACTTTGTTGACATTCTCCTCTTCTCCAATGTTTCTTACAAATTGCTATTCCTCACTTGAGAGTTAATTAGTCAAAAACCTATATTATTATCACCTGTGTACTATTACTGTAATGGTATAGCGAGCAGAAACTAATTACAAATGTATTGAAACTTAATATCATATAGCCCTTGAATATTTAGAAATCAAGTTATATGTGCCTCAGTCTTCAGAAGTTGGGCTTCTGACATTGGTTGAGAGTTGTTAAAATTTTGAATTTTTTGTGTTTGATAGTCCTTAATATTCTGTTCTTTTCCTATCTTTTTCCCATTTTTTCATAAACAATGTGTGGAGTAGAATACCATTCACATAAATTTTCGTTGGAGAATTATGATGAATTTTGTCATGTCTTTATATCACTAGGTACGTGAAGCTCAGGAGGCATTATCGGAAAGCGGGAGACCGGATATAGAACTGATTCTTGGTGGAACCACTCTTCTAACTCCTAATGACATGTACGATTTACTTTTGGGTGACTCCAGTTACATTTGAGTCTACCAAACATTCTTTTCTTTTATTGATTGGAGTATTAGAGAGAGAGAGAGAGAGAGAGAGAGAGAGATTATGTATGTTAATTGTCTAGTTTTTGTTAGCCTATTGTATAAGTTGATAATGTTGTGTAATTGGGAATTATAGTCATTAGCACCATACAACCCTCCTGACCGAAGATACAAGGCAAGAAAGGATGCCAAGAAATGAAGAAATACTTGTATCATGGTTTCTCTCTCTCTCTCTCTCTCTCTCTCTCTCTCTCTCTCTCTCTCTCTCTCTCTCTCTCTCTCTCTCGTGTGGAGACAAGATATAGTACTGAACTCTAGCTTGTCCCAGCTTTGTTGCCTATGAGCCTATTTACTACAGAGCCTTTTACGTAGCTGAAGGTGATCCGGTGAAAGGTCTTATGATATGAATGGTCTTCCCATAGTAATCTCATAGTCTTCCCGAAGTACTCGGCTAGGTTTCCTCAGGCTCTATACATCTGGCCTTGGACGGGTTTTCATTTAGTTTCTGTTTCCAGATTGAGCAGCTTAATTTTCGAAGTCTGGTCTTTGTATGGATAGTATGATGTTCTTCTTCCACCAAAAAAGGAAAAGAAAAGATTGGAGTTGTTCTTGCAGACAATGGTTATTTGCTCATTCACAGGTGTTTGTCTCGCCAAGTATGATAACATCCAGTAGTTTGGTGGTTCTGGGTTTGCCTCAGGCTTATTTTCGTAGGGCGGAGTAAAAAAGCGGTTACAGTATTTCGCAAATTCATTCCTATTCCTGGTTAGTTTAGTTGCATGGTTCGGGTATGGAAAAATGGAAATAAACAGCTTGATTTGCAGATTTATGCAACCTGCTGCTCTCTTTTTTTTCAACTAGGAAATAATTATATGAAGAAACATAGACAATAAGTTTTCACCCTATTTAAATTAACATGTATGTAACTCCTACCTGAAAATATAATCCATTTGTTCCCCTCTAGCTTGTCGAGAAGAACTAAAAAATGTAATGATTTGTTTGGAACTTATGGAACTTTTAGCGAAGAAATCTATGTCGGAAATTCCTTTGGGCATACTATGGTTTTCCTCGAGGCCAAGGACATAATGAAATAGGCATTCTAGGATTGTAGTCTTATACATTTTCATATCTTATTGAGCAAAATTCGCCACTTCATGTATCAAAATCTAAACGGAAATAGAAGAGAAGAGCGAATATTTAAAATGAAATTGTGACCAATTGAAGGAAAAATTTTACTGTGCTTCTTTTTGGTCTCAAACCAACGAGAAAATTTTGATTAGCTTCTCCAAGTTCCAAACAAAACAGAAGAAAATTTTGTGGTTGTGGAGAGAAAAAAGAAGAAGAAAAGAGGGGAACCACTCCTGCAAAAGACTTCAAACAAAACCCCTGCCTTGCACCAGCAAAACCTCTCTCTCTCTCCACACCTCCCATGGCGGCCTTCGAGCTCCTACTCTCCCAAGCCCGCCGTCACTGCTTCCCAAAACCCACTTCTCACCTCTCTCTCCTCCTCCGCTCAACATCAACTTCTCCATTTCTCCAATCCCATAGATCACTCTCCTCGTCATCACCCCCTGACCCCATCCCACAACCAGCTAACCCACCCAACGACGAAGAACAACCCACATCAAGAAAACCCCAACCCCCATCAATCCAACCCGTTTCCTACGCTATCAAACCCAAAGACCCTTCTCCACCTCCCCAAAACCCTCCCCAATCAGCACCGCCTCCGCCCGAAACCCGGGCTTGGACTCGGGAGGATATCCGGTACGTGAAGGACGTGCCGAACGTGTCTCCGATCTCTTACCCGACCCGGGTGGCGCCACTGCCGGAGGACCGGGTGACCGAGGAGGGAGGAGAGGTGGGGGAGGAGAAGAAGGGGGTGGATGAGGAGTTGGCTAAAGAGGTGAGTAGAATTCAGGAGGAAAATAGGAGGGTTAGTAGGTGGGGTGGTGGTTTAAGGGGGGTTGAAGAGGAGAGAGTTGCTTTTCCAAGGATTATCAAGCAGGAGCAGAAGAATAAGAAGGTTATTTATGATCTCCAGGAGGCCATTCGGCTTGTCAAGGTCAGTCCTTTTGCTTCTAAGATTTCTTTTAATCACATTTTGTGTGATTTTTGGGTGAGGAGATGATAGTGGGGTTTAAATAAAATGTTCTTTAAGACCATCTAAGTGAACAGGTAAGCTCTGGACAGAGCTCAATGGGAAAATAAGATTCATGTAGCCTACGCCAATTGATTGGGACACGAGGCTCGGTTTGATTTGGTTCTTTGCGACCAGGTTATTTGGCGGGACTTATAGTGAAGGGATATCCCCCATGATGTTTAATCCTATTTGACTAATAGTGATGGGATTAATAATACCACGATCCCCATGGTATTGTGTACCAACATTTTGTGGGAGTATCTCTGTATTGCTTATTTAATCCAGACCATAAAGATTTGAACCAAATACCAAATATGTAGCCCCTCGGAGATATAGTCCATTTTGATGCTCATATCCAGTCAAACCAATGGCCAGGGTGGTCCTAAGGTGGTGCCAGGGAAGACTCGGGTCCCTGCACAACTCCAAATGTCCCCCCGTATTATACTAATTTTCATTTCAAGTTAATCAATGAAAAATTCCATGCGAGTGGCCCTCGCAAGTTCCTTGAGTGGAAATTTTTTCTAAATATTTCTTCATGTGGGGGTAAAAATCCCTACAATTTCAAGTTATCAGTCATTTCTATGGTTCCCTCTATAAAATTAAACGGTGGCTACGCACATAAGGCAATATTGTGTCTTCTTCGGGCCTCATAAGTCACAAGTGCCAACAAATACTTAAAAAAAATATATGTTTTATTATCAATATGAGAATGCATGTGGTTCGGGCCCCTGCAATACACAAATCTTGCATCCACCAATGCCAATGGCCACTAGCATGCGCGGGATCCATGGGAAACTGTTGCCGGTGTATGTTCCTAGACAGCATCAGTTTTTTTGCTTGGGGGAGTCAGGGGCCATGCCATCTGTTCTTGAATCATCAAAACTAATCACACCCCGCACAAAACACCATAAATATTTGCTGAAGTTGCTCTTTCTACTACGTGGTAAATATGGATATTGGAATGGTTTGAACATCTCATAAATTAGGAATACGTGTCTGTAGTATGTGGCAGTCCTCTTGGATTTATGAAGTCACATAAGACTTTTGAGTCTTTAGGCATTTCTCATATAGATCTTACTGGATTCATGAATAGTGTTTATGCTGAATCAGTTCGTCTAGAATACTTGCTATTCCTGCCAGGGGTGCCTCTCGTTCATGTTCCCCCATTTGACAACCCTATCTCAGAATGTTTGGATGATTTGGAGAGAGAATTCTGTGATGACCAAAAAATTTGACCACAACAGCAAACCAATTGATTTCTAGATTTATCCTTCATTGCTCAAAAGAGTAAAAACTGAATAAGGCAGATCTTGGGCTGTTATACTAGTTGATTTTATTAATGTTGGACTTGATCTTGTCGTTAAAATTAACAGCCATATGTTGTTTCTCTGCTCAGAAGTGCTTTACTGGATTTTCCCATTCCTTACTGAAGGTTGCTTGCTAATTTTTCTAAATTCCTTCAACTGTTTTTTCAGGCTAATGCCAAGACAAGTTTCGACGAAACTGTTGAAGTACATGTAAATCTTGCTGCTGAACTACGTCGAACTGACCTGGTATTTTGCTAGTTTAACTGTAGAAACTGTCTTGGAATTTATGAGAATTAAATGGAAAGTGGCTGCCCCTTTAGGTTCTTCAATAGTACTTACGACCACTATTCATGATATACTCCCTCCATCCCATTTTCTTGGCCCATGATTCCATTTTTTGTTGTCCCAAAATATTTATCCATTTGGACTTTTCAGTGAGTGTCAGTGAGTTGATTTTCTATTTTGCCGTTTCCCTCCAAGACACAATCAACATTTAAAAATAAAGCATTCAAACTGTAGGTACACGTGGCAGGTACATCAGAGTTACGTATGGATTTCCCAGAACATTCAAGAGTTTGCTTTTGATTTTTTAGCCAAAAAGTTGCAGGAATTTTTTGCCGCCAAATTTTAAAACATTCTTTTGGCTTTATATGAGATGACAAATCAGGGGTATTTTAGGAAATTGAATTACTTGTAGCTTGTAATTATGATGTTCCTAAAATGGTTGGAATCCCGAAAAACCCAAACATTCTTTTGCATTCGTCATATCGTTATTTCCTCTAGAGATTGAGTTTAACTCCAATCTGTATTGAAATGCAGAAGCTAGATGGTGTCGCGACTTTGCCTCATGGTACTGGGAAGGTGCAGTTTTTTTGCTGTATCTTGTTTTGAGAGTAAAGCAATCTATTTGGTTTGTGTTTTGATAAATACTTTTTTAATTTCAGGTTGTTAGGGTAGCTGTCTTTGCTGAGGGATCGGCTGCAGATGAAGCCAGAGCTGCAGGAGCTGCCATTGTTGGCGGTGTTGAACTTGTTGAGGGAATCAAGAGTGGTAATGAATTTCCATCCATTTGGGCCTCACTGTCATCTGATACATTATCACTTCATTGGATTGGTGTTTTATAGAAACGGAAATCAACTTGTTTTCAGCATTAATATTTCCTTGAACATGTGCAGGCACTGTTAAGGCAGATTTTGATATATGTATTACAACTCATCAATTTGTTCAGAGACTTCAAAAGGTTTGCTCAGTCGAATGTCTTTCAAACTAGTGGATCAAAAAAGTTATTACATGGGAATGAGAAACTATGCTTCTTATTTTGCAGCTGGGGAACGTCCTTAAAAGTAGAATGCCGAGCACTAAAGTGAGTGAAGTCTTTCTGTGGTCTTGTTGTTTCCACTTTGTTTTCTTCTTTTGATCAATTTGTGGCGACAAAATCTTGTGCATTTACATAAGGTATATTCTCACAGCATTTATTGTAAAATATGGCATAGGCTGGGACTGTGACTGATGATGTTGCTAAGGCTGTGAGGGAAGCAAAACGGATTGTTAAGTTAAATAAAAAAGACAAAGCTGCAGTGGTGCATGCTGGAGTAGGGAAGGTATAGTGGGTTTCCTTTATTATATGGTGCTTCATCTAACAAGGTATGTTAATGCTTGATTTCAATTTGTTGGCGCTTTACCGACAGGTGAGTTTTTCGGAGGAGGCTCTACGCGAAAACATTGGCGCATTTGTGAACGCTCTGTTGCTTGCAAAGCCGCCCGGCTTGAAGAAGAGTAAGTAATACTGGTTATTTTATATGTTTGCCGGACTTAAATGCTTGGTGAGATTGAGTGCAAAACCCAATGTTTATTTCTAAACTGTGTCAATCAAGCTAAAATGCGCTATAGGATTTCCTTGTTGCTGGGTTAATGTGGGATCAGGTGAAATCTTTTGCTTATTGGAGTTAATCAGCTTTACATCAGGATGTTTCAGAACCACAGACAATCGGCAGACTTATGGTTTTCTCTTGATGGAGATGAACCAGAGTCGCTGCTAATTACGACATTGTGTCATTTTTTCAAACTCTGATTTGTATTGTTGTTGGTTGAGTTCTCCTAGCTCAGACCAGGAAGAAGGGAGGAAAGTGGTGATAAAATGCAGTACGTGCCAGGGAAATATTTTAAGTATTGGTTTAATGGTTGTGGTTAAGAATTGCTTTTGAGTGCATATAGAAAGCAGCCGCTAGAGTTGGTGTTAGCATAAAAACACAACACAACACCGTGACAGTGTACGGGTGTCCTATGAAGTCTTCTGCCCTCAACTATCATATGCTATTTCAAGCTCCATGGGCCAAACCAGCATTCTATTAATTGTAGAAAGAGGCCCAACCTTTGCACCATGTTCGGATAAGTTTAAAATTATCCCAAGGAAATGTTCACAGTGCTTATCCTATATTGAAATCTTCTGAATTTTCCCCATTTTTTCAAATGGTTATTTGTTTGATGCTTTTGAAATGAGTCCAGTTATCCTTCCTAGATCCAGTGTAACTGGCTTGGCTGATTAGTTAAGTTTTGCTTATGCAAGCTCTAGACTTTTCTATTTCAGTTCAGTTGTGCAATGTTTGAAGGTTTACTTTGATTCCAATGGCTTAGGCCTCCTTTTCTATTTCATTTTTATGGAAAATTTCGTTTTTCTGTTGACGAGCATTTATTTTTCCAGATGTCAATTCAGGTTCCAAATTTGTTTTCTTTGTTGACCATGCATTTATTTTTTCAGATGTCAATTCAAGTTTCAAAAATTTGCTCTAAGCTAAAGTTGGTCTGCGTTTCAGGGTTCTCTGTGTCAGGCTAACATATTGAGATAGAAGTGTTATGCATTCATGGCATCTTCTCCTTCCCTTGACTATTTTGGTTTCTGATTATTTTACCTTGTCCAATTCAGGTTCCAAATATGCTGGGTATATGAACGCTGTCCATATATGTAGCACGGTAAGCGCTTTGTACTTGCTCACAGCTACACTTGGGGCAATCATTGATTTGAAAATTGTAAAACTACCTCTTCTGTTGTCTACACTTCTTCTTTCCCTTGGAATGAGGCGAAGAACAAAAACTAAAATATCAACTTTACAGAAAAGACTATTTTAGTTTTCTATCAAGGCTCCAAATCTACTTATGCGAGTATCGTTGCCTCACGGTAATATGCCCTAAATCTGTATCTCCATCGGGACAGGCTTGGTAAGGACTTGTTCATTTTCTAATTATCTATAGTCAACTTGGAATGACGTTCGAACAAGGCAATGAGTTTTAAAGCACTTCTCTGTTGCGATTGTAAAATATTTATCTAGAAATAACTCCCCCACTTACGCTCTTAAGATTCTGTTGGCCAAGCTTATATTCCAATGTGTTGCTAAAATAGTGTTATGCCTTGATGCAGATGGGTCCTGGCTTCCCTGTTTCTATTCAGTCGTTATCCATAGCCGCTGATCGCTACACCAGATTGCAACTAAATTGATGTCAACTAATCATTTTTTTGGCTTTCAGCTCAGTTTTCGGCTTAGGATCTTCTATTGGAGTTAGTTTTCTCCATTCCTCACAGAACCAGGGTTCTTACCTGGTTCTTCCCCTACTCAGGTCTGGAAAATGGGATTGTGGTGCAGTGATCACGTATCCCGAAATACAAGCATTCCCACATGGAGCTGTGTTCTGTATCATCTCTCTCTTGCTCTATATATTTCCTGGAGCTTTACTCACCAGACGATGATTCTTGAGGCCAGCGCCAGCAATTTGGCCAACATTTTCCGTGAGCAACGCTTTATCTTCATCTGTTTGCAGTTTGCAGTTGTGGACAGAATCTTCAAAATTAGACTTAACAGTTTCGCCGAGTGTCCTTCGAAAACGAGTTTGTCTTTTTTTCTGACTGTATTTAGATTTTAGATTTGTGAAAAAAGAGGGAAAACATTGAATACGTGAGAGACATTTCCCCATCCAGCTCTTATTCCATACTGCTATGCGTATTCTCACAGTTCCAGTAACCAAATCCAGCATCTGATTAAACTCTCGGCCTGGTTTTCGATTTAAGTTTAAAGGTTTGCATCCGGTCTTAATTAGCTGGAATCGCTCTCTGCCGGCTAGCAATTTTTGTTCATTCATCTTGTAGGTCTTGTATTGAACCGTTTGGTTTATGAATATGTGTTTTGTTTCCTGAAAAGAAAAGGAAAAAATCTTGCAGGTCTTGTAGAATACAACATTTGTGAAAACTTAGTTGAATGCATAGGTTTTTTTCGCTCGCTTAAAGAGAGTGGAGGGGGTGATCGGGTAGTTACCTCCTCTGGATGTGATTATAGAGACTCCGACTCGTGACGGTTGTGAAATATACACATGCGCTAAGGCATGTATAATCGTTCTCTTGAACTTAACTCAAATTTGGGAGTTTTGACGTTTTTTTTTTTTCTTTCTAAAAAATGGTTATTTCTCAAAATATTTGGATAAAAGTTTTAAAAAAAATTATTTTTTCAATTCCTCTCGTCAAGATGAATCAGCCTACAAAAAATTAGTGTAAATTAACAATTGTAAAGAAAATTCAAATAAAGACAATTTTTCTATTTAAGTTAAGTTCAAGAGAACGAGTAGCAATGCGTAAATAGAAAAAAGTCTCATTTGACTATTACCACAAACGAGTAAGCTAATCGTCCATTATTCTTTTCCTACAAATAGTTATATTTATTTACGTAGTTACAATTACAACAACAGAATCTGTTCAAAATTATAACAGAAAACTTCTTGTAAGTAAGTGAGGTTCTTAAGTGCAGACCTCCATTTTCCAATCAAATTTCGATGATCCGAATCGTTCAATGTGTTCAGAACGTGATTTAAATGGGTGTTGAAGAGAAATCAACAAAAAATATGCCCGAAAAGTGCTTGATTTGAGTAGTTTTTTTTATTAAACCTTTCAATGTAAACTACTCGGATGAAACTCGTCCCGGTCATATTTTTTGCTAATTTCTCTTAAAAACTCTTAAAATCACGTTCTAATTATATTGAGCTGTACGAATCATCAAAATACGATCGGAATCTATAAGGTCTGCACTTAAGCTAAATAAGAAATCCCTTACAAGAAGCTGACTGATTACCACAATGAAATTAGCACAAATTTATTGTGGGCACGAATGATTTTTTTAATTTTTTCATGACTAAAAAAACACACACTCATGTTCATGTAAAGTCAAAACACTCTCATAGCTGTCGGTATGTGTGACGTAGGGACGTGAATGAGCTGAGTCGAGCTCGAACTCGGCTAGTTTACTAAACAAGTCAAAAATTTGAGCTCGAACTCGGCTCGAGCCCTTATCAAATCGAGCTGAGTCATTTACTAAACGTGTCTATTTGATCGAACCAAGCTTTTGTCGAACAACTAGAGCTCGACTTGTTTACTATACGAGCCGAGCCTAGCCTTAACAAGCCGAGTCAAACTCGCGAACTGCTCGATTGTTTACAGCCATATGTGTGAAAGTGTGAGACCCACACATAAATGTGAATATGTTTGCAAATGCGAACAAATTGTAGACTTTTTTACATGTAAAAAATGAAATAAATATTTACCCAAAAAAAGAAGAAGAAATAAATGGTGGATCCACTTTGAACCCAACGAACGGTACGAATTACTGGATCTAAACAGGTTTGAACTTTGGATACATCCTGGGTTAAGCCTAGTCGTGCCGGTCCGATTTCTAAGAAAAAAAAGGTCATTTCAAAGTTAAAAATTATATATTTGGATAAATAATTTTTCTATCAATATGAATCTTATTTTATAAATCTTATTAAAATCTTTTAAAAAGTACAAAAAAAAAATTAAAAATTTATTTTTCATTTTAATTATATTTGAATTAAAAATTATCTTATTTAAAAAAAAAGATTTTAAGAGAAAACGGAACCTGTTCACAGGTTAAAGCGACACAAGTACAATAGTACCCTCATGATGGCTGGGTCCCACACACCAGGTTCAGACATCGAGGAATGCATTGACTTTTTGTCTTGTTCTCACTTGTTTTCAAACTGCTGTCTCTCGCCCTGTCCAATACTCCAATCACATTGTACGCTCGTGCTAAGATGTCTTCGTTTCCATGCCCTTCTATTTCGTGTAATTTTGCCCAACCCCCACACAGATGAGTGTTTTGGGTAGAACAAGTTAAAGAGATTTTGTTGCTGTTGACAAGCCGTTAGTTGTTTTTACTAACCAATAAATTATTGCCAAATGTCAAATTTTTCTACCAATCAATAATTTGTTGATTAGTGGGAACAACTTAATAAAATATGCTATAAGTTATTGCTGAAATATATGTTGGTGGTAACATGGGCTCAATTTGGCTCTAGCATCCAAATAGCCTTCACTTTGGTCCATTTATTGGTGTATTATGTTCATGAGCCAACGAAAAGCTTTAAAAGCATTGAAAATTATTCTTATCATAAATTAGCTTTAACTGCATTATAAACTAATTTGTTTTTCGAAACATTCTTTCAATACAAAAACGTGTGGGTCCTATGCAGTTGTTAAGGGAAATCAAGTTGTGGACAAACAGGAAAATTTGAGTGTTGAATAAGAAGACCGTCTGATATCATTGGTGAGTCTATACATTTTACGGAGGATGTTCTTTTGGCAGATATAGCTAGGACATATATGAGAAAGTTTAGTTGTGTTTTCATTTCCGGTTGCACCAAACAAAAACAAGTGACATTTTTATCCAAGAAAAACATCTTCAAAAAAGAAAAAATGATTCTTGTGTAGATCCAAGTGAGAGCTTGCAATAAAATTTGAATGAATATTTTATAACTCTCGTCAAAGTTTGTTCTCTTATGTAAACGACTTAAAAAGAAAGTCCCCATTGGTTGATATCAACTTTTGAAAATATTGGAAATTTTTTAATTTTCACCAATAATAAAATTTTTTTTTAATCAATCTTGGTTGTTGACATTCTCATAATATAAATGGAAGTCTCAGAACCCCCCTCCCTCTTGGTTGTACATGATTTTCAATAGGTTTCTCTTCACTTATTACCCTCATCTTTCTACTTCCCTCAAACCATTAACAAAAAACCCCGTTTTTTTCCCCATCAATTCTTTTAGATTACATGGGGTTATGGAAGATGCAATTAAAAGAAGCTAGGGACTGAACCCGAATACACTTCTGTTGTAGGGGAAAAAAGTGCAAAAATTCTCCACCCCGCGGTCCCCACTAGGCCGCTGAACTGGACAAACTATTCTCCGCGCCATAAAACAAACAAACAAAAGACAAAACAACAGTAACCAGAGAACTAAACAGTCTAAACTGGAGAGAGAGAGAGAGAGAGAGAGAGAGCGCCAAAGTGCAAATCCTCCCTCTCTCAAAGTGGGTTCAACAAAACACACATTTTCTAGGGTTTTTTTTTTATAGGGTTTGAGAGGTTTTTTGTGGGTTATTGGAAGCCACTATTATGGAAGAAGAAGACGGGTACAAGAGGAATGAGCGCATAGCTCTGGTTGTAATCTTGGTAATGGCTTCTGTAGCTGTGGCTACTCTGTTTGTGACATTCATCTACTACTGCTACATTACCAACAAAGTCTCCAGGCGTCTGAACAACCGCAAAAGTACGCTTCGATGAACAATTTGCTTAATTCCTCTCTCTCTCTCTCTCTCTCTCTCTTAAGACCGTGGAAACTGTTAATCTTGATGTTTGTGATTTCTTTTTGTCATATCAAAACCCTAGATTAGTTTTATAGTTCTCCTCTGTTTGGCTGCCTGGTAAAATTACGAACTGGAATTCAAGTTTTAGATATTGGAGCATCTCTAGACTCTAGTGGTTGCATTATTGCATAGCAAATGAACGATAGTAGCTGTAATTTAGCAAATGACTAGTGTCAAATTGCTATGCGAAATGTCAATTGGAAATTTTATTTGTGGGGCTCATCCTCAAAGAGGTAAAGATGGAGGCCTGCTAAAACTGCTGTATTCTTAAATACTAGAGGCCGGGCCATCGCGTGTGCAAGTCGAACTAAGACCTCCGTGCTGGTGAAATCAATGTTAGAAGAAGTAGATGAAGAAAAGATTCAAGAAAGGAAGAGAGATTAGCTACTGGACTCGAACCAAATCCAGCCATTCGCTGGAAAGAAAACCTTAATTTTCCTCTGAAATAATCCAACATCGGAAAACATTGTTGCCAACTTCTCAAAATCTACAGAAAAATCACACAGGGGGCAGTAAGAACAGAAAGTGAACAATATTTTTAAAAACGGTAGGATAAGTGAATTTAAAAGACATTACGAAAAAAGAAGATAGTAAAATGGCCTACATTCATACGAAATCTGGTACCCACAAACACAATCTAACCAAATAAAATTGGACATTAGATGTGCTCAAGAACTAACCGTGGGAGCCCAAACAGTAGTTCAATTCATACAGTCCCTTTTGCATGACAACTGATAGCATCTGGACTTGGAAAGAATCTGAAACTATTAACAATTGTTGGCATCTTAAGTTTTTTGTTTGTTTCCGTAATGAAGGTTTTTTAGAATTTGGAGAGAACGGAGAAAAGTGGGAATTTGTGGAGTAAGAGGACATGTAGTCGAGTGGTAACTGTTTTTGGGAAGTTATTTGGTGTTAAAATGTCCAATGTGGCCCTAAAATTAATTTATGTATCCTTTTATACTGTGTTGTAGTTTTTTTGGAGGGCATTTATGGAAAGGAAAATATATGACAGTGCTTCAAAATTGTGGACACCATAATAGTGTTCTCCCTTTATATCAGAATAGATACTGCAATAGGTAATTTTGGCAAGTCGCTTACATCGCCATTGAGAAGCTTGTTTTTGAAATTCATCACAATTTTTAGCACTAGATTAACATTTAGCTAAGGACAACTAGAGAAGTTCTTATTTCTTTTAACTTGTAATGTGTTTCTGGCAACTAATTATTCAGTGGTCTTGTGGCATGGTTATGTGATGCCTCAACACCCTTTCTACCACACATTCCTGTCGGGTCCATACACTTTGTACTAGGCCCCAAATGTGTGGTGAAGAAGGGTGTTGGAGCACTATGTGGTGGTGCCCAGGACCACTAAATAATGGTTCGTTTCTTGCCATTTGTCCAAACAAATTGTTTTTTTCACTCAAACCCAATTCAAAAGATATGGTATTCTACAATTGAACATTCGATTGAACTATTTCATCTATAATGTTATTTTAAGTCAACAATGAAAGCCATAACATTATATTGCCCTGATTTATTTTTGACACGTGGACACATAATTTCTCTGGAAATTATGGCACAGACACGTCAAGGACATGTCAAATGTAAAGTTTATTTGTATTATAGAGGTATGCTATGATTTCATATAAACATCGGAGACTTTTTAATGTGTCCTTAGCATGTTCCAAGAGTGTTTACAACATGTCCTGGAGTATCTACAATGTGTCTAAAAAAGAGAAATATAATAAAAACATTGGACAAGTATTTTGGCATGTCCGGAGAGTGTCGTGTCTGTGACCGACACGTGTCGGGCACGGATACGTGAGGCCGGTAGACATGTCTTAGATCTCTAGAATCCGTTTGCAACTCTTTTCTCAGTCCCTTCCATTTGGTTGCTGGGAAAACTGGGTTAAAAGATGCAATATGAATCAGTGAATGAAGAGAATCTGGATTTTCAGGTCCCTTTTGATGAATACTTTGAATTTTGTATTTTCTTGACTTTGGTGGCTGCAAAGAAGACAATGAGTTGATTTTGCTCTCTGATTGATTGTATTTTCATAGAAGAGTCAGAGCATGAGGGAAAAAGTAGCTCTTTTTGCCATATTCAAGTTGCCACGGAACAAGGACTCCAGGAGTTCACCTTCAAGCAGCTACATTCGGCTACTGGCAGTTTTGGAAAATCTAATGTAATTGGCCATGGTGCATTTGGTTTAGTCTACCGAGGAGTGCTTCAAGATGGTAGGAAAGTAGCCGTTAAGCTGATGGATCAGGCGGGAAAGCAAGGGGAGGAGGAATTCCAAGTTGAGGTTTGATTTCTATTTCCCCTTTTATTTCTAGTTGGGATTATAATACTCAGATTTGTAATTGGATGGTTTACACTTAACAGGTGGAATTACTCAGTCGGCTGCATTCTCCGTATCTACTATCATTAATGGGCTATTGTTCTGACAGTAACCACAAATTGTTGGTGTACGAGTTCATGGCTAATGGTGGTCTGCAGGAACATTTGTATCCCATCAGTGGTACGTGGAATACTGGAATATATATTGTTTTGATAGGTATTACATCTAAAAGTAATAAGTACATGCAGAGTTGCTGCTATCCTGCGGAAAGTTGTGCTAGTTATGAAGATAAATGGGCTATTTGGCTTGGATGCTTCATTAAACCATATGATGAATTTTTGTTGTTGTCATGCTTCGGTAAAGGCTTTACTTGTCCATCACCTTCTGATGGTCTTTCTAATTTGTTGCATTGAGGTCTCATCACCTTGATTGAATCCGAGAGATCTAATTTGGGGCTTTGCTGTCCAAAACCCAGCCTCACCCCAAAAAAAAAAAAAAAAAAAAAAAAAAACACCCTGAAACTAGACAATTTCCATTCACAGAAATCACATTGTGCTTTCAAACAAGGATTTGGATACACCAGATTTGCAGGTGTCTTTTGTTGCTTTTGCACTGGTTTTGTTAATTTTAGTTGGGTTCAAGGCTTCAAGCCTTCCATAGGGAGCATCCTTATCTAGTTTGGCATTGTATGTATCATGCTAGAAAAAACTAGCTACAAAGCAATTTACAAGCTACATATGTGGAGATCATAGTTACTCTCAAATACTCCAATTCCAATAGCCACCTTTGTTTTCTTTTTTCATAATAGGGAAATAACAACAATCAAGTTAATGCTCCAACTAGAAATTTTGATTCTTCCTCCCTACCTGTCCTTTGATGAGGAAATCTTCAAGCACTGGTGATCAACTCTTAACCTCTGATCAGGACTTCAATTACTGTTGAAACTGTTGTGCAAATAATGTTTGATCTTTAGATTTCAGAATGATATTGTACAACTTTATCTGTCCTCTTGCTTCATGCTATTAAATGACCTTAATTGACTTTTTAATCGGGATCATGATAGCTGCAATTCTTAGCATGAGAGATTCCTAGGATGGAGTTTTTATTAGCTTGATCATTTGCTTCATATATGCAGGATCCAACAAGGGTTGCTCAAAGTTGGACTGGGAAACCCGACTGGGAATTGCTTTGGAAGCTGCAAAAGGGTTAGAATATCTTCATGAACATGTCAGTCCTCCAGTGATTCACAGAGATTTTAAGAGCAGCAACATCCTTTTGGACAAAAGTTTTCATGCCAAAGTTTCCGATTTTGGATTGGCCAAGCTTGGATCTGACAAAGCTGGAGGCCATGTTTCAACTCGTGTGTTGGGCACCCAAGGATATGTCGCCCCCGAGTAAGGGTTTGGTAACTCTAAGCTCCAATTAATATCAGATAGTGATTAATTGCAATGGTAGTTTACAGAGGTTGAAAATTGGCCTTATTTGCTATGTAGGTATGCATTAACTGGCCATCTGACAACAAAATCAGATGTTTATAGTTACGGTGTTGTCCTTTTGGAGTTGCTTACCGGTAGGGTTCCGGTTGACATGAAGAGAGGTCCTGTTGAAGGTGTTCTTGTATCCTGGGTTGGTTACTCATCTCTCTTTAGTTGATTTCTAAAAGTTAAGCTGCTGTTTGGTAACATTTATGCAGTGTTAGGATTTTGCATGTGTGGACGGTTTCCCATAGGACCTAAAGGGAACTTAGAGAATAAGTTAGTTTCACAAATCTTTGTTTTTTTCCCGGCACGTATCCCTATATTTGGATCAAGAGTTGGGCTGAGGAAAATAAAAGTTGATCTAACGGCTCACAATGGCTAGATCCTTCAAGTTTTCCATTTCCTCGACTTTTTTCCTTAACCTAAATTTTTTTCCTTAATTAGCCTTAAAAAAATCCAAGATCCAGACACAACTTACGGGTATTTAGATCACTTTCTGGAGTAGAACATCAATCGTATCCGTGACATAATCTTCTTGATTTGGGTTAATCCTTCTCTTTGTTCCGTTGTCAATAGTCCGTTTTATTTTTGTTGTTATCATTGACATGCTGCATTCTCCAATCCCTTTGGCGAATCAGGCTTTGCCCCGACTTACGGATAGAGAGAAGGTAGTAGAGATTATGGATCCAGCATTGGAGGGTCAGTACGCAATGAAGGAGGTTATTCAGGTGGCCGCAATTGCTGCGATGTGTGTACAATCAGAAGCAGATTACCGGCCACTGATGGCAGATGTCGTGCAGTCATTGGTTCCTCTAGTGAAGCATCACAGGCCAACTTCTAAAGGAGGCAGTTGCTCAAACTCCCATCCTAACAACTCTCCAAAGGCCTAGTACTTCGATAAAGCGAAGTGTCAGAAGCTAACTGAGTCTGGTTATATAGGCTCTGATGAGCTTCCTAAGTCAACTTTTGCGTTTTATGTTCAGTTCTTGGCGTTTAGGGTATTTCATAGACTTCTGTCATATGTTTTGAGAAGAAGCTGTACAATGTGGTAGTATTTAATATTTAGACTCAGGTTGGAGAAAGTCTATAACATTGTCTGAACAGTATCTAATCCAAAAAACATGGTAAACCTGCTGGCAAATGTGTTCGTCGTGGACAGAGGTGTCTTATATAAACAAATATGTCTCCTCCCTTGATGACTATACGAAATAGTCACCAGTTGGCCTATATATATCATGTCCTCGTTCATTCTAAGGGGATTCAATAAGATGTTTAGGTCCATATTTTCATGGAGCTAAAGTCATTCATTTTGAGAGAGTACAAAATACAAGGATGTTCAACATATCCACCGATTCTAGCGCGGCTTCTGTGGGCATTCGATTAAGTATTGCTGGGAAGCATCGTAGTAGGGACGAATCTGTCTTAAGTATCAGAGTGCCACAATAGCCTAGATCCCGAATTTGTTTTCATCAATTCTAAGGTTTTGAGTTCCGATTTGATTGGTTTCAAATTATTGGTTTCATCACAAGAAAGTAAACATAAATGCTTACTTATGACATAATTAGCCAAGAAATACAAGAATTTTGACTTATTATTGTTAAAACATTTATTTCTCCTTATATATAGATTTCTCTCTTTTGGTTTTTTGGACGGATCTAATTATAAAACTTTTGTCTAAACATTTTTGTGAAAAAGTTCACTAACAACAGAAAATTCATAAAAAGAGGATCCAACTTCGCCGGCGTCTGGGTTTAGACAATTAAAAAGTGGGTCGAATCTTTTTGTTGCCCGTCCCAACATTTAGTTAATTAATATAGTACAGATTTGTGAAAAATTTCATCTTTTTAAGATATTTATCTCGTAGGTAATAATCTGCTAGCAAATTTTGAATCATTATAAATAGTTTGAGGGGATTGCAATTGAACAAATTCTTCTGCATTGAACTACAGGGAAGCCGGATTAATAAGAAATCAGACGATTACTCAGTTTGAAACTTGTGGAAAGTGAGGGGAGAGAAAAGAAAATAATTAAAAAAGAAAATGACAGGGAGAAAATTTGCTATTCCTATATAACACTAGGAAAATGATATTGACACTCCAAAAATTGATGCAGGCACTCCAAAATCAGTGTAACTCTGAAGCCTCTTTCCTTTGTTTTTTGGAGTGCCTGCATCAATTTTTGGAGTGTCAATATCATTTTCCTAACACTATTTTGCCATTTTCTCTCGTCTTTCCTCTTTCCTCTCAAACTAAATTAAGGAAGGAAATTTTTTTCAACTTTCCTTTCCTTTTCACATCTTCGAAAAGAAGCCCCAATTTGGAAATTCAATAGTGCAGCCCACACTACAGGGACTGTAAGGTAGTTGATCTGGCTATCCATTTTGATACCGGTAGCTCGGATTTAGTCCGAACTTCTATTGATCCTAGCCATCTATCGAAATAGATGGCTGGAGCGGCCGCCCCATTGTATCCCCTATAGTGCTATAGGGATCGAAGGTCCCCATACCGAAATCGCACCGACGGCCGTGCCGGACCATCTCCGGCCGATCTGAACAGTCAAAAAATTCTTAAAAAAAGAAAGAGGGGCTTTTCGTGGGAATCAACGGCATCCGATATGCATAGGGTGTTTGGATCATTTTTCGTGTATATATGTATATATAGCTTGACCGGCGTGCGATTTCGGTATGGGTCCCTGTAGCTTTATTGATTGGATCCCCTTTAGCCTTAGTGGAAGGGGATAATGCCACGATCTAAAACTCTCCTGCCACGACAAAAACTAGTGAATGCCTTATTTACCCCTTCCCCTCATTTTGACCCAGCAGTCGGCACGCCTCTCTCTCCACCGTTTGCTATTCTCTCAAAAAAATTACAGAAGTACAATGGAGAAAAAATGCCATTCTCCCACGTGACCACTCTTTTTTCCTCTCTCTCTTCTTCGGTATTTGACTATATCACTCTCCCTATGCGCCATTTCTCCCCAACTCACCTCTCTTCTTCTTCTCTTTTTTTCTCACTCTACATTTATTTTAACTATTTCTACAGATCCAGACTGATGACTGACATCTCCGCCTAAAATTTTCTTACCCGTTTGATTGCCGCTCGTTGCAAGTCCTTGCGTGATGCATGCACTGATGGGTGTCAAACGATATTGCACTAGTAGTAGTACCATGCGGAGTCTTGTTTCTCAAATGCCTTGAGATTCTATGTAATTTTTACACAATAACGACTTTCAGAAAAGAGAATCAGACCGAAACGAGGGAAATTCGATTCATAGTCACCGTTACAGCCGACAACAGTTTCATTTTAGAGGAAGGTGTTGAGAAGATCAATTATATCCCACTAATCATGGGATAGATTAGGAAACAAATATATTGTATGGGCTGTAAATTCTCTTCTATGATTTAGATTCCTAAACTAGCGTAGGAATTCTCCTGTATAAAGTTATGCTCTCTCATTCAATGAAATCAATTCTTTCTGAAGACAAAATATTTTTCTTCATTTCTTTACATGGTATCAGAGCAGGTTGAAATACCCTTGCTCTCTGTCTTTTTATTTTTGCCTAAACACCCATTTTATCTCCGTATTCACTACAATGGTGACCGAATCCCCCTTGAATGAAAGCAAGCATGAAGCTGCCAATCCTTATTTCCTTCACCATTCCGATCATCCTGGAATGGTGCTTGTTTCCAAACCCCTTAATGGGGATAATTATTCGACCTGGTGTCGAGCTATGACCATCTCTTTGAATGCCAAAAATAAGTTGGGTTTCATAGATGGTACCATCACTGCGCTGTCCGCCAAGAACAAACCAGATGACCATACAGCGTGGAGAAGATGCAATGATATGATCCTCTCTTGGATCCTCAATTCACTCACACCGGATCTTGCAGACAGCGTTATATATTCAACCACTGCCCAGGAGGTATGGGAAGACCTTTGCGATCGTTTTTCTCAGAGCAATGCGCCTCGTATTTTTCAGATTGAGAGGGACATCTCTTGTCTCTCTCAGGATCAGATGACTGTTGCGGCTTACTACACAAAGCTGAAAGGACTATGGGATGAACTGGGTTCTTACAATAACACCGTTTGTTCTTGTGGGGCAGACCATAAGAGACGTAGATTGATGCAATTTCTCATGGGACTCAACGAGTCCTACAGTGGAATCCGAGGCCACATCCTATTGATGAATCCACTGCCTGATGTTACTAAGGCTTACTCTTCCATCATGCAAGAAGAGAAGCAGCGAAGCCTGGGCGCTACACGTGAGGTAATGGAGACCGCAGCCATGGCTGTTCAAAGGGATGAATCGGCAGCCTTGGTTGAATCGGCAGCCTTGGTTGTGAGACAAACACAAGGTTCTTCTTCGCGTTTCAACTCATCTAATCGCAAACCGTTGCA
Organism: Rhododendron mucronatum var. ripense; assembly: GCA_019656295.1. NCBI lineage: Eukaryota > Viridiplantae > Streptophyta > Magnoliopsida > Ericales > Ericaceae > Rhododendron > Rhododendron mucronatum. Next base: position 3,059,584 of record BPLT01000044.1, on the reverse strand, counting down.
TTGCTCTTTCTGTGATCAAGACCATCACGTGCGAGAAACATGTTGGAAATTGAATGGGTATCCACCAGGACACCCCAAAAATAAATCCAACAGGTTCAATCAAGGAAACAATCGTTCTAAGCCCAACAATAGCCAACAGACTTCGGCCAATAATGTCAAGGAGGGTCCAACCGTGCAGGAGATGCAGTCAGTGATAAGTGGGCTCTCTGATGTTCAATTCCAGCAAATATTATCCATCATGAATAGCAAAGGGACACCACAATCTGCCAACTCTAAGGCTAATGCTGCTGGTACTTCTTCAGGTTTGTCACAAGCACCGTTGCGCCTCCATCGATTAATTATCGATAGTGGTGCAACTGATCATATTACTTCATCTCCAAATTTACTTGTTGACAGTGCTAAGAACACCTTTTTGCCGCCGGTTATTATGCCAAGTGGAGAACAAGCTCCGATTACATCTACTGGGACGTTACCCTTGAATTCAGATATTTCTTTGAAAAATGTGCTTGGTGTACCATCTTTTAAGGTGGATTTGATGTCTGTGAGTCGAATTACAAGAGGCCTCAATTGTTCCATCACTTTTTTTCCTACTTGGTGTATTTTGCAGGACTTGACGACGAGGATGACGATTGGTTTGGGTAAACAACGAGGCGGACTTTATTACTTGGTTGCGTTGGCGTCAGAGACACCACAACCTAATAGCCGACCCCCCACAACAATTGTTAGCCGTTCATCCTGTTCTCATGTCATCTCCACCACCGACTTGTGGCATCGTCGATTGGGACATTTATCTTCCTCTCGATTAGATTTTATGTCAAAAAAATTGTTAAATTTTCCATTCAAGCCAAATAATGCTTGTGATGTTTGTGCACTTGCAAAACAGCGTAGGCTTCCGTTTTCTGTTAGTTCAATTTCATCCGTTAGACCTTTCGAACTAATTCATTGTGACATTTGGGGCCCTTACAGAGTTGCCTCTCTTGCTGGTGCTAAATATTTTTTGACAATTGTTGATGACTATTCCAGATTTACATGGGTATTTTTTATGCAACGCAAAACTGAAACACAAGGTTTACTTGCCAATTTTTTTTCTTTTGCTCAAACACAATTCAATGCCTCTATAGCAAATCTTCGGGTTGATAATGGAAGGGAATTCTCTTCTATGATGGATTTTTTTCACAAACATGGCACCAATTTTCAACATACTTGCACTGATACGCCTCAACAAAATGGGGTGGTAGAGCGCAAACATGGCCATATTCTTGCGTCCGCTCGAGCACTTCGTTTTCAAGCCAATCTTTCTTTGCATTTTTGGGCAGAATGTGTTCTCACTGCCGTCCATCTCATTAATCGGTTACCCACACCACTTCTTTCTCGGCAAACGCCTTTTGAACGACTTTATGGGAAGGTCCCTTCTTACTCTCATCTTCGGGTTTTCGGGTGTCTTGCATATGCGACTGTTGTGCATGTTCCTCATAAGTTCGCCCCTCGCGCTCAACGTTGTCTTTTTCTTGGTTACCCAGCCGGACAAAAAGCTTACAAGCTCTATGACCTTACCACCCATAAAATCCTTTCTAGCCGTGATATGGTTTTTCATGAAAATATTTTTCCCTATGCTTCTCCTTCCTCCATTCCTTCTACTTCCCAAAATTCAGCCCCTGTAATTCCTCATTGTGTGTTTGATCCTCCCCTTTCCGACATGTTTTCACCCGTGCAGCCCCATCCACCACCCGATTCGGTTTCTCCTTCCGAGTCTTCTATTCAACCCACTCCCATTAGTCCTATACCATCCCCTCCAACTAGTCCACCCCCCGCACCGGCATTGCGCCGTTCCCAACGTCTTCATGTTCCCCCTCAAGCTTTACAAGATTATGTTTGCAACCAAGTGACGTCTCCCAAACCATTGTTGCCTTTATCGTCCAGTCCACGACCAGGTACGCGGTATCCTCTTTGTAATTTCATTTCTTATCATCGTTGCTCCCCATCACATCGATCCTTTGTTGCTACTATAAGTCAAGATGTTGAGCCTACATCTTATAGTGAAGCATCTTTACATCTCCACTGGCAAACAGCAATGCAATCTGAATTGGCCGCTTTGGAGGCCAACCACACTTGGTCTCTCACTTCTCTTCCCCCTGGCAAAAAGCCTATTGGTTGTCGATGGGTTTATAAAATCAAACGTCACTCTGATGGCACCATTGAGCGTTACAAAGCTCGCTTGGTGGCGAAAGGTTACACGCAGCAAGAAGGTATCGATTATCATGATACTTTTTCGCCCACTGCTAAAATGATTACTGTTCGTTGTTTATTGGCTCTAGCATCTACCGAGAATTGGTCTCTTCACCAGCTTGATGTCCACAATGCTTTTCTTCATGGGGATCTCCATGAGGAAATTTATATGTCTCCACCTCCTGGTCTTCCGCGACAGGGGGAGAACACTGTGTGTCGCCTCAACAAGTCGTTGTATGGTTTAAAGCAAGCTTCCCGTCAATGGTTTGCCAAGTTTTCTAGCGCTATCCAAGCTGCCGGTTTTGTTCAATCCAAAGCAGATTAGTCCTTGTTCACATGTAAGAAAGGCAAAACCTTTACAGCTTTATTGATATATGTTGATGACATTCTTATTACGGGTAATGACCTCACTGCTATATCTACTCTTAAGCAATTCCTGCATAGTCGCTTCCGGATTAAAGACTTGGGTGATTTGAAGTATTTCCTAGGCATTGAAGTCTCTCGCTCAAATAAAGGTATTTCCATCTCACAAAGGAAATACACTTTGGAAATTCTAAAGGATGGTGGTTTTTTTTGGCGCCAAACCTGTAAACTTTCCCATGGAACAAAACATAAAGCTCTCGGATGAAGGTGAATTGCTTAGAGACCCGTCTCAATATAGGAGGCTTGTGGGACGCCTAATTTATTTGACTATTACCCGACCAGATATTACTTATTCAGTGCATGTGTTAAGCAGATTCATGCATGCACCACGCAAACCTCATATGGAAGCTGCCTTTCGTATATTGAGATATTTGAAAAGTAGTCCAGGACAAGGATTGTTTTTCTCTGCTCAGAGTAATTTATCTTTGCGGGCTTTCTCTGATTCGGATTGGGCTGGCTGCCCAACTTCTCGTAGATCGACTACGGGTTATTGTGTGTTTTTGGGATCATCTCTTATTTCTTGGCGGACAAAGAGGCAGAAGACCGTGTCCCTCTCCTCAGTGGAAGCCGAATATAGAGCTATGACAGGCACATGCTGTGAATTATCTTGGTTGCGCTCATTATTGAAAGATTTACGAATATTGCATCCAAGACCGGCATTGTTATATTGTGACAACAAAGCTGCCTTGCACATAGCAGCTAATCCCGTCTTTCATGAAAGAACTAGACACATAGAAATGGATTGTCATTTTATTCGAGACAAAATACAAGACGGTTCTGTTGAAACCAAGTATGTTGCTTCAACAAATCAATTAGCAGATGTGTTCACTAAGCCATTGGGGAAGGAATTTTTTTCTGCCATGATACGCAAGTTGGGAGTTCTTGACATCCACTCTCCAACTTGAGGGGGAGTGTTGAGAAGATCAATTATATCCCACTAATCATGGGATAGATTAGGAAACAAATATATTGTATGGGCTGTAAATTCTCTTCTATGATTTAGATTCCTAAACTAGCGTCGGAATTCTCCTGTATAAAGTTATGCTCTCTCATTCAATGAAATCAATTCTTTCTGAAGACAAAATATTTTTCTTCATTTCTTCTATGAAATCAATTCTCTCAAAAAAATTACAGAAGTACAATGGAGAAAAAATGCCATTCTCCCACGTGACCACTCTTTTTTCCTCTCTCTCTTCTTCGGTATTTGACTATATCACTCTCCCTATGCGCCATTTCTCCCCAACTCACCTCTCTTCTTCTTCTCTTTTTTTCTCACTCTACATTTATTTTAACTATTTCTACAGATCCAGACTGATGACTGACATCTCCGCCTAAAATTTTCTTACCCGTTTGATTGCCGCTCGTTGCAAGTCCTTGCGTGATGCATGCACTGATGGGTGTCAAACGATATTGCACTAGTAGTAGTACCATGCGGAGTCTTGTTTCTCAAATGCCTTGAGATTCTATGTAATTTTTACACAATAACGACTTTCAGAAAAGAGAATCAGACCGAAACGAGGGAAATTCGATTCATAGTCACCGTTACAGCCGACAACAGTTTCATTTTAGAGGAAGGTAATCTTGGGAGCAGAGCAACGATTAGGACTCAAACTTATAGATATAGCGTTTGTTTCGTGATGTCGGTGATTCGATGATCTAGTTGACGATAATTATAGAGATTCAAAAGATTCAGTTTTAGAGAGAAAAGATAATTAGAGGGGCGGTGAGTGATAATAGTTGTCAAGTTAGTGAAACTGGCCGACGACATTCATAGGGGCAAATAAGACATTTCATAGTTTATGTCGTGGCAGGAGAGTTTTAGATCGTGGCATCATCAGTGTAATCCTAATCAGTAATTTCTCTCCCGGGTCCGGTAAGCCCGATACTGTCCGCCCCGTTTTTTAAAGTATACCGATGTAAATGCGAGGTTTATGGCCGAACTCAAAAGGGTTTTCTTCTTCTGGGTTTTGGAGTCTCTCTCTCTCTCTCTGCCCCCTGCTTCCTTGCTTCCCCACAGCTTGTCTCTCTCTCTCTCTCTCTACCTGGTAAGTTAACCTCACTCTACCTCTCCTTACATATACTCATGTACGTACGTATATCTGCATCATTATAATGAAACGCTTTCCTCTAGCGCAAAAGTAGAATCGCTCTCTTTCTTAGAAATGTATTCATACATTGCAACATAACCCCAATCTCAATTGAATTCTAACTTGATAAATTCTTGACAGAGAAAAGAACCGGAAAAATCTGAAACTTGGGGAGAAAACGAGTACCTGATTTTCGCTTTGGTGCACCTGGGTTCTGTCACTGCTGCAGTCCTTGTTGATTTTTGATAGATGGCTGTATCGGTTTCCAGAAGGGTTTTTCGTTCTTTTGGTTCCTTATACGGACATCATCGGTTCGATTACCAAAGGATACCATTTTGTGCTACTGATGGTAAAAGAGGATTTTTTTTTTTTTTTGTGTGGGTTTTTTGTTTTGCCTTTTTTTTCTTTTATTGACCTAAATTGCACAAGTTGTATTTTCTTCTGGCTTCTTAGGTCGTTAATTTTTTTTTTCTTGTTCCTTGCAGCATTGTACTGCCATGATTCCAGTGATAGTCCGTCATCTGTGGAAATTTTTAATTTTGGGAAGGTACATTTTGCTGATATTTATTACTCCTATCTGGTTCTGCTCTCTTTATTTGAATGCCGCTCTCATTTTTACTTGAAATGTTGTCGGATGTGTGAAGTTGGGTTCTCCCTTTTTCCGTCATGGGAATGGTGAGAGCGTGTTGGATTGGGCAATGGGTCTCATTTTGTTTCTACCTTTTTTTTTTTTGGAAATTCGATCATATTAAAACCAACCAACCAAATCAACGATGGGTATAAACCCACAATGGTCAGAAGATATAACTGAAACCTATTACAATCTACATGTAACCCATCAACACTTAGCGATGAGAATTCCCAAAAACTCTGTTCGGAATATTCCAAAGATCCAAAAGTCTTTGATTCTCCAACGTATTGGCAATATGTCGCCATGAACAAGTCCTTAATCTGATGTTATCTGCAAGAGTGGAAAGAACTACTGCAGCACAGGTAACTTTCCCACCAAAAAATCCTCTTATTCCTTTCTATCCAGATGTGGTAAATTCCACCAGCCGAAGCTAGTCTAAACAACAAGGCTTTAAAGCTTTTTCGCCTGCAATTCCTAATAGCCCAACTGAGCTCTGCATCCCAAGAGCTAACGCCTCTATGACGAGAATCTAGACAGAACCTGTTCCCATATGACTCTAGGATAGGAACAATCAAAAAACAGATGTTGTAGAGTTTCATCCAAGATAGAACACAGCGTGCATTTTGGATCTACATCCATTCCCCATTTTCGAAGCCTATCTTTTGTAGAAAGCCTATTTAAGCTAGCCAACCATAAAATAAATGCCTATTTAGGGACATTCTTGGAGAACCAGACAAGGGGAGCCCATTAAACCTTCACACCATGATGCCTAACAGCTTCCCAAGTATGTTTTGTCACATACTGCCCAGTTGGGGACATTGTCCAAACCACTTCATCCTCTTTATCAGCTTGAGGCAGTAAGGTAGGAGGAATAACATTTTGGATGCGCTGGATTAAGTTATTCCTTGGGCAAGGCCAGTGCCATTCACCATTGAGGACAACAGAACTAACCTTAGCCAAAATAGCTCGCCCCAGGATAGAAGTAGGTCTTCCATCTAGCAGCTTGTAGAGGGGACCTCATGGATGCCAGTTATCAAACCATAAAGAAGTACTGTGCCCATCACCAATGGTATGCTTCACAAAATTCTGGCCCAGCACCCTCAAATCAGAAGTTTTCGCATTGTCCAAGAGCAGTCTTGATGCATTTTCATGCCCCAAAAATTCTGATCTTTTATCATATAACTGTGAATCCACTTAACCCATAATGTATCCTGCTTTTTACAGATAGCCCACAAATGTCTTAGCATAGTGGTTTTGTTCCATTCTTTAAGAGACTTCAAGCCAAGACCTCCTTCTGCCTTAGGGGTACAGACTTCCAACCATTTCAATTTTACACTTGCTCTTCTAAGATGACCCCAGACCACAAGAATGCCCCTACTATAGATTCAATCTCTTTTAAGATCTTTTGAGGTAGAATAAGCAAAGAGCACCAATACATTTGCATATTGAAGAGAACAGATTGAATGAGTAGAGCACGACCTCCATATGACAGATCTCTATTTGACCAACTTGCTATCCTTTGTTGTGTCCTTTCCTTCAACTGAATGCAATCTCCATATTGGAGTCTGGTGGAAATAAGTGGCACACCCGAGTATCTAACTGGTAACATACCTTCCGGAATGGGAAGGATGTTGAGGATCTCAGATTTAATTGAAGGATCCACCCCTGAGAAAAAGAATTGGCTTTTCTGGAGATTTGGTTGCAACCCAGAAGAGTGATAAAACTCATTCAAGGTGTCCTTGAGTATCTCAACAGATTGACAGTCAGCTCCAGAAAGCAAGAACAGATCATCAGCAAAGGCCAAATAGGTGATAGACAAGGAAGCACATCGAGGGTGATAAGTGAACTGCCCTTCATTAATCCTCCTTTGGAGAATAGAGTATAAACCTTCCATTATCAAAAGAATTAGGTATGGGGAGATAGGATCTCCTTGTCTGAGACCTTTCTCCCCCTTAAAGAATCCCTCCAGCTCTCCATTAAGCACAACAGAATACATAGCAGAAGAGATGCAGGTTCTAACCCAACCAATAAATTGATGAGGAAAGTTCATGGCTTTCATAACCTCAAACAGAAAATCCCAATCAACCGAATCATAGGCTTTCATCAGATCAATCTTGATAGCACACTTAGCAACACCAGAGTCTCTTTGATAATTTTGAACCAATTCTTGCATCAGTAAAATATTATCAGAGATAGACCGACCTTTGACAAAGGCTGCCTGGGCTTTGTTGATAATGTGGGGGAGGATGGGCTGTATTCTAGATGCCAAGATTTTGGTAATAGCTTTGTAAATCACATTACAACAAGCGAAAGGTCTGTATTCTCTCATAGATTGGGGGCAACTCTTTCTAGGAATAAGAGTGAGCGCAGTAGTATTCACATCTCTTAACACAACACCAGATTTAAAAAAGTGAAGGATAGCTGCAATTACCTCTGAACCAACAACAGGCCAATTCTTTTGGAAAAAGCTGGCATTAAAGCCATCCGGACCTGGTGCTTTGTCACCATTGATTGAAAAAATAGCCTTCCTGATCTCTTCTGGAGTGATTGAGGCAATAAGAGAGGAATGTAGTGAACTAGGGTCAGTATTTGAGAACCTGAGCCTAGAACCAGAGAACCTTTTCTGAGTAAGCTTGGAGCCCAACATACCCTTATAGAATCTCAGGACCTCCATTTTGACATGTTGGGGGTCATCCAATCTGGTACCACTATCATCACAAATGGACAGAATTTTGTTCCTCATTCTATGGCTAGCAATCTTCTTATGAAAGAAACTAGTATTATTATTATCACCCAGACTGAGCCATTGAATCCTGGATTTCTGTTTGCTCCACCCTTCCTCAGTTATACTAAGCTCTTTGAACTTCAGTAGGCAGAGTCTTTCATATTCTAGTAAGATAGGATCACTTGGAGAATAAGCACTTCGATTTTGAATATCGGTTAGTTCCACTCTAGCCTCCAAGACTCTTTTCTGTTTATCACTGTAGAATTCCTTGTTAAGCTGCCTCAAAACCGGCTTCAATCTTCTCAGTTTAGTATACAAGGAAAACATAGGAGAATCACACTCCAAAGATTCAGACCAAGACTGAGAGAGGAGAACAGGAAACTCTTTATGCGTCACCCAAAAGTTGAAGAATTTGAAAGGTTTCCTTCCACCTCTATATGGAAAAATAGAGATAAGAGGACAATGATCTGAAATTCCAGGGACTAGAACTACAGCTGTGGATTCAGTAAATTCAATTTGCCACTGGGAATTTACCAAAGCTCTATCAATTCTACTACTGCAGTGATCACTACCAAGCCTTTTATTAGACCATGTAAACCAAGGACCTGTAGAGTTTAACTCTTCCACACCTATATCATCCAAACAACAATTAAACTCCCCTGCTGATGCAGAACCAAAAGAGGTAGAATCAGATCTCTCTTGCTGCCACCAAACTGCATTAAAATCACCCAAAAACAATCCAAGGTAGATTCCCAACTAACCCAAGCCCCATTCGAAGCTCATCCCAAAGTTGTCTTCTAGCACTAGCTTGATTGAAACCATAGACAAAAGAAACAACAAAGGACTTCTGATTTATAACTACTGAAAGGAGGAGCATCTGCTCAGAAGAAAAAATAACACTAACCAAAAGAGTTCTGACACTCCCATGCCACAATTATTCTAGCAACAGGCCCAGAAGCAAAATTATGAACAAAACTCCACCCATTAGGAAGGCATTTCTTCACAGTTGAATCAAGATTCTCAGGCCTTACTTTGGTTTCAACAATACCAATTTACAAGAGATTATTAGCATGTATAAATTTCCTAATCTCCACCTGCTTAATGGGGTGATTTAAACCCCTAATGTTCCAAGAGGCAAATTTCACCATCTTTTCTTTTGTTTCTTCCTCTTCTTAGCAGCCCCAGGGTTCTTCCCTCCTCCAGACTTCATAGTACTCCCATGTTCCAAAGAACTAAGAGCCTGAAAGACAGCATCAGGGTCTGATAAACCCACATCCAGCTCGGTAGGAAGATAATCAACCCCATTAACCTGCTCAGCAGACCTGCTAGATTCTGGGATATCCCCCACAAATTCAGAGGCCTGAATAACATCAACCTCACTCTTACCAATAGGCAACTCCACCACAATGGAAGACCTAACCCCCTCATCTTCCTGTAAAGCTAAAAACTGATTTACACAAGGCAGAACTTCTACAGGAACTGGAGACTTCTGAGCAATTCACATAGGATCTGGAGTAGGTAACACAGTAGAGACAAGGCCAGCAGCATAATCAACCTTGTTTCCCTTCACAACCCAGACCTTATTAGGGGCAACAGAGGAAGCTTTCACAGTTTCAATCTCACCCATCTTATTCTTATTACATTCATTCGGACCAAACACTCTACAAGAAGCACATTTAGTTGATCGCCATGGGTACTTAATTCGAACAGTAACCACTTTTCCAGAAGCTGTGAGTACCTCAACAGAATTAGGCAAAGTAGCCATAACATCAACCTCCACACTAATTTTAGCGTAGCTAATCCTACTTGATTCCGTCATCGCATCCGCATACAACGGCTTCCCTACAGCACTCGCAAGATAGCTCAAACCCTCCTCATTCCAATACTGAAGGGAAACATTATGAAGTTGAATCCATAAAGGCAATTTACTCAGCCCTTCCTTCTCATAATCCATATCAGCATGCCATTCTTGTAAAACCATCAGTCGTCCAGAAAAATGCCAAGCCCCAACTTCAGATAAATGTATGAAAGCACCTTCCTCACCAAACAGAAGAAAGAAGAAGCCCTTGTCATTCGACAGAACACTCTTAAGACCAAATTTACCCCAGGAATTGACAGCAATTGACTGAACTACCAGGAATGAAAGTTTTTTTATCAACAAAATGGCCAACACTGCAATTTTTCCATTTAACAGAACCCTGGATCTCAACATGCTCATGAGGAGAAACCCTAACTTTCTCCCCATCAACATCGGGAGGAAAGTAGCGCAAATTCATCCTAACTGGAGTCTCTCCAGGAGGAGAGACCTTATCTTTCCATGATGAACCAGAATCCACTTTAACTTCTGGAGCTAGCTCCTGCCCCTTCAATGATTTAATCAAAATGTTCTTAGCTTCTAATTCCTTACGGAGTGCAGTAACCTCCTGCGATAGACCTTTAATCTGTCTAACCGTAGGAGTATCGCCCTCCTGAATCTCAAAATGATCAGTATTTGAGACAGTAACAGCATCCAAGACTTCAAAGAAATTCACCTTACGTGAAGAATTAGGACCAACAGAAGCACACGACATCTTATCTTGATGAATCACAGCCTTAGATCCAAGAATAATACCAGAATTCTTAGAATTAGACACTAGATTATCACGTTTCAACAAAGTCGGCGAGAACCCTAAGTTCGAAGCAGAACGAATCTTAGGGCTAGCTGAACCATTCCCAAAATTAAGAACAGGAAATCCCGTAACAAATCCATGAAAACAGAAGTAGAAACTAACCAGAAAACACAATAAGATCAGAGGGAGGAGACGATCGAGACAGGAGCCAAATTGCCATTCTCTCCGTTAGTTCGTTTCTACCTTGCTCAATCTATCTGGCTTGGATCCTCGTATTCTTTGATTCGGATGAATCGGGAGTTGGTTATTTCATGAACTCATGAATGCAGGGAAAACAAGTTAAGCTTTGGAGTGTCCAAGCACTCTTACATCTTGTTAGTGCTGATTTATGAGTTTGTAGATGTAGGATTTCTTAAATTGTTTGCAAGACCGCTTTAAATTGTCCACTTAGAATTTTAGATACTGAACCTCCTTACACACACACACACACACACACATCTATACGCATATAAATACATGTATGAAACATATGTATACATGTTTGCGTATGTATGATTATATAGTCACTGCTACTTTTAGATGACTTTGTAAAGTAGTCCTATGCATATCGCCATATCCTATACATGATGAAGTATTGAATGCTTGCACCCTTCACAGATTTCTTTACTTTTTTTGTTTCTTTCTTTCGTTCTCTCTGTCTATTTTTTTGACAATCAAGGAATGTAAATATAGTAAAAAGGGTGCTCGGTGTGGGGGGTCTTTGGGATTAACTCATTACAAACAGAATATCTGAGAACAAAAAGAATTTGGACTCTCATTGAATAAATCTTCAATGAATTCAACTGAAGTGTTACTAGATGATGGAACTATTCCCATGTAGTTTTTTTTTTTGAATGCTCAATCTCCTCAGAGTGCTAGACCAAAGAGGCACTATTCTGTAGGATGCTTGACGGCACCTCTGCCCCAAAGTTGACACGATGTAGCTTATTCGAAAGAGGGAAAAATCTGAAACACCTGTACTTCCCTCACCGTTCAATATACTAACAGGTTATATAGTTTCTTTTATGCTTTGCTTCTACCACACCAAATACCAATTTGGAAGCGCCAGCTTATGATCTAATTAACTATGATCAAATCTTCATGAGGCAGCAGCAGCACTAACGTGTAAAGACCTACCCCATGCATGACAAACCTACCTATGGATCATCAAAGATTTCCTAGAGTTGTAAACCATCCAACGACCGCTGACTCAGGTAGAGATACTGTGTGCCACGTGGCTACTTGCTAAGTACTTGCCCTAATGACAACACCATCAACACTTGCAATCAGAGCTCTAAACCATGGCTAAAGTTTTGCAGCCTTGCTCAAGCTTGGGTCAGCTCGATTACCTGTTATTGGGAGTTCTATTATTATAGATGTTATTAGTGTATTTCATCCATCAAAGTATATAGGGTACTTTGTAGTGTCTTTAGATTGGAAGGATGTTTATAGATTACAACTACGGTATGAAATGGTTATATAATTTGAACATTATCATATATGAAGGAGCCCTATTATTGCATGAATGTCATCGTTTGATGCTTTCACTTAGTCTCTCATTATTTTGCAATTCTCATGCGGTGGTGCCTTGTGCTAAGTGGTTTGATGTTGTGAAATAATCATCTTTCCTCACTTTTCAGAGTGGATTCACAGAAAGCTAAATGGCTGTTTGGCTTGTCAAGCATATTAGGGTGGTCCGAGTGTCAAAGTGTGTTAGATATAACCAAGATTGATTAAACTAACCTGGCAATTTACTAGAGATGTTTAATTTACCATCTTGATTGCTATATTTTCTATCTTTGTTTTTTTTTATTTCTCTTTTTCATGTGTGTTGCTTTATTTCTTTGCTTACTTAGCCATTGCATTTTGACTTCTTGTGGTTACACACTTACCATAATTGTTGATATAGGTATACCATGTATGCTGTTCAACATCACGAATTCATTTGCTTTTCTAGTTTATTGTTATTTTATTATTTTGAATGGTACATTTGATTTGTGTTTTCGAGGAACAAAGAAAGTGGAGGGTTGCTTCACCTTTTTGATTATCACTTACAGTCCCATTATCCTGTTTTTCATGTAGAGTGTGTTATCTTTTCTTGGTTGTCGAGGGCTTTCAACTTCTGTCCTAACTCCTGAATCAAATGATGGTGACTTTCCTTCTCAACTTTTATCCACAAAGGGAGTTGTGACTCCAGAACATACACGAGGTATGGGAAACACGTTGATATCTTGCTATGAAAACCGGGCTTTTACTTACTAAAAATGTTGTCATAGTTGCTGCTGCTCAAGAAAGAGATTGTAGTATTGTACACATTGAAATATTTACTTTAACTGGTCTGAGATGAATTTTGGCTGGCATTCTAGCTATATACTCAGAGTGACTTCGTAGGCATGCTCTTAATTATTCAAAGAGGATGGCTAGGAAATGATATACTGTTTGATTGGCACGAGCTCACATTCCAATTCGAACATATCTTGGAATGCCTTCTATTTTTATAGGAGGCAGTTAATGCCACGACTGATCTTGTGGAGCTACGACAGATTCACATCATTTTACCTATTTACCCTCATATCCCTATTCCGTTTGTCATCGTCCATCTGCAAAGGGAAAATCCATTTCCCTTCTTTCTTGCAAACCCATCTCCCTCTCTCTCATACCGAGCATTACCTTCTTTCAATCTCTGTTGCATTTGTTCTCTCACCATGACCTATATGGTCAAATTAATGCAAACGATCAGATCCACCATTATCTATTCTTACCTCTTGAATACTCCTTCAGGCGAGTCATTGATGTTTATAGATCATCCTCTATTGCCATTTCAATCCATTGTCCTTCAGGTTACTTGTATTGCCATTGCCCCACCAAATCACCGAGTCCCAGACTCCCACGACAAGTACCAAATTTCATCACACTTTGGATTGCTTGCCATCATTCCGAAATCAAACAAAAATATTCAACTTGGCAGATGAGTATTTTTTTTAACACTTAAATTTTTGTCATCATGCTGAGATCTGAGTATAAATTAGGAAAAGTTCAACGATGAAATATGTGGGTTTTGCGATGGTTGGCTAGAGGGGGAGTGCTATAGATCAGAAGGGGTGCATCGGGTGACTGTATCTGTGATCCTTGAGAAAGAACACAGAGAAGAGGACAAAGGAGAGAGGAGAAGGCGTGTCTGGATTAAAGGGTAAAAAAGTCAAATATTATGAAGAGTGTCGTGGCCCTAACATAAGTTGTTGTGGCATTAGGGCCACCCTTTTGATTAATCTTTTCCTTGTTGCAAGACTCTTTTTTGGTGCCAGTTGGGTTTCTATAATCCAGTTTGGCCTATTTGGCAGTGTGAAACGGAAACACTGATGATTTACTTGACCTTGTTATGACAAACTCTGAACTCAATTTTTTGCAACTTGACGGGAAAGTATTAGTGACATGACCCACTTCTGGCCATCATAGTATGCCAGTTCCTTAGATCTCTCTCTCTCTCTCTCTCTCTCTCTCTCTGTTTTTAATTGGCTCCATAGATTGAACCTCGTGTCTTGTAGAATTCTTGGTTTCGGGTTACTCTACGTAGCTTTTGTAAACTGAAAAATATGATGAATAACAGAGTCCTGTTTGATTGCGTATGCATTTCTAGATCCTCACAACATAGCATCTAAGAATATCGCTTGATAAAGAATTCGATCAAGTGTTCATGATGTGTCCCTGGACCCATACTTAACTTTTGGAAGGTTCAACAATTGGATCTGCACGCCTATGCTTGCTACTCGTACCCAAGTCCATATAGCCTAAGTAACACCATACAACTCGCTTGAGTAATCCTTGTGATATTAAAACCGGTGGGTTTATCATTGAGAAAATTTGTAAGAATTGTTTGTTTTTATTGTGTTCTCATTCTCGCTATGATTTTCGTGTGGAAGAATGTATTTATCCCTGTAATTTGATTTCATTTGTCTATACTTGCAGTATCTTTTAGTGATTCATTTGATGGATGTTGTAGGACTCTACCAGGACCTGGTGATACCTGTGACAAATTTTAATAATGATGATAAAGGCTTGATGGTGTTGGCTGGTGATGTTTTTGATGTACCTATTAGGAAGGACATTGTTCACCGTGTCGTACGATGGCAGCTCGCAAAGAGACGACAGGTAGGATATACTACTATAAATGTTTTACCGCGGACTGCTCTGGAGTTCTTTTGTAATGTATTGTTGGAAACCTAATAGTGTATGGTCGTGTTGTTGAGCAGATAGTTGAGACCATCTGCTGGAAATAGTGAAATTAAAGTATTATTACATTTGATTTCCATGTCCTTCACCATTTCCCTTTTATATTTTGATGAGAATGAGATAGGTTATGGTGCTTCACTTTGCCAGTCTAAACTCCACTGATGTAATGTTATCTAGTTCTTCCAGTGTAGATGTATTCTGCTATTTCTTCTATTGCTTCAACATGTGTTGGTTGTTCTGTGTCTTCTTCAGTGTAAACAACTCAGTCTCCTACCCATCGTATGTCCCTAACCATCTGCAGGGAACACATTCAACAAAAACTCTTAGCGAGGTCAGTGGGACTGGGAAAAAGCCTTGGAAACAGAAGGGGTTGGGCCTAGCAAGGCATGGAACACTGCGTGGGCCTCAGGTAAGTCTGTTGTTCATCTGAATATGACTCTTACCTGAAGCATTACATTGCATTTGAGGTGCCTTAATACTGAGTGTTAACATAATTGATGGATGGATAACAGTTTAGAGGCGGTTGTATTATGCACGGCCCTAAGCCACGGAGTCATGCTATCAAGTTAAACAAGAAAGTTCGTCGACTAGGGCTGAAGATTACACTATCAGCTCGTGCAGCAGAAGGAAAGGCAAGTCTCTCTCTCTCTCTCTCTCTCTCTCTCTCTCTGTGGGTGCGCGCGCGCATGTGTGTGCGATAAAGAGGTTGAGAGGAGAAAATCAGTTGGGAGAAGTATGGGCTATGATAGCAGTCCAGAACCCTTTTGCTTTGTTGATGTATTCTTGTTTTCTTCATTTTTTTGTTTTCTTTAGTTCGTTTTTCTTTTTACCTCGTTGGGCTTTAATTGAAGGGTTTGTGGCGATCTCCAGAGTTAGGGTAGAGATTATGCCAATCATCATGCTTGTCTCTGGCCGATTGCTATGTGAAAGGTTTATGGGTAATTAGCTACAGTGGAGTTGTATGCCCCACTTGGACGATTATGTCGAAGCCCACATCACAACTATCACTGACGGCATTAGCTAACCAGTTAAATACTTGCTTCTATCAAGCTGTGCATTTCTGTGTTTACTGTTTTTTTTTTATAATTACAATAAATATGGGAAATGTTGTGCCTCTTTGGCTGGCTCAGAGGGTAAATGCTTATCGCATTATTCCTTCTTAGATATCTGTTGATTTTAATGGCAGATTTGTTTCTTTTTTCTTTGTATTTTCTCTCCGAAGCACCAGTTTGCAATTCCCATGCATATTTTGATAACTTCCCTTGTAACTTCTATGTTTGCATATGCCGCCAAACTAAAGAAACTTTCATCAATTTACAGCTCATGGTTTTTGACGATTTGGAGGTTCCTACACATAAGACCAAGAACATTGTGAACTATGTGAAGCAAATGGACGGCACAAAGAAACTTCTGCTGGTGGATGGTGGTCCTCTAACTGAAAAGCTGAAGTTGGCTACACAAAATCTTCATTATGTTAACATATTGCCATCCATTGTAAGTCCTAAAACTTTTGTTTTATTTGTTTCAAGTTGCAACTTAAAGACTCAATTTTTAGTCATCTTCCAGTCTAATCCAGAAGTTAAACTTATATAACTAGCCTGCCACTCTTGGCTATTAACTCCTAGAATTATCAGCCTTGTATTCACTTGTTGTTTTGTTTCTTCTCTCTTGTAGTGGGAGGTATGCCTCCTTTGTTCTCTGTATTTTTTGTTCTTTTAATAAATTTTGAGTACCAGAAAGAAATATATAACTAGCCACTTAACTGTGCTCGCCTTTTGTTGCAAGGGATGTTTCTGGGTCAATTGAGTTGGATTCAATGAAACAGGGTGCGGGGCATGAATTCCAGTTCTGCTCTGCTGTCTTAAATATTACCTCATCAAAAGAACTTTAAATGTTGTTGATAATGTTCAAGAACAATGACTAATTGTGCGGGTTACTCTTACGTGCAATTTGATGACTTTTAAGAGTGATTTGTCATCTTTTTACATCTCTCTTTTCCCACGACAAAAGTACTTATTCAATTTCGTGCGACATCGTTTTTATCAAAATTTGCAGTATTTTTTGTTAAATCCAAGGTTACTGGTTTCATTGGATTTTATGGAAGTCACTTGGGTTCCGTCTTTGTATTGACCTCGTTCCATTTTACTCTCTCGCAGGGTTTAAATGTTTACAGCATTCTGCAACACGACACACTAGTGATGTCTCGTGATGCTGTGAATAGGATTGTTGAGCGGATGCACACTCCAATTAACCGCTGAAGCAGTTTCTTCGTCCCAATCAACTCAACAAGGTTTACCCTTCAACTAGGATTTTGTTAGATCCTCCTTTCACTTTGGAAGAAAACTTGAAAATCACAAAAATAAAAAGTAGCGGGTGTTGTAATTCTCAAGATTCACATTATGCATGGCTGGATGTCATCTTCTTTAAATAAAGTGTCTTAGGAAACTTGTACTCGATGCGGTGTTGCACAAGCGTTACCCAATATTGATTTGGGGCATGCCAACTTTGTAGCTAGATAATTATTTTCTTCATGTGGTGCAGCATATACTCTGAGCTTTTGTTCCTGCTAGAAAAACTTTGTAGCTAGATAATTATTTTCTTCATGTGGTGCAGCATATACTCTGAGCTTTTGTTCCTGTTATTTCTAGCGTTGCGATAGAAGATCCGATGGATTAAACAGAGTAGTCTCCTACAGTTTTGATGACAGTGGAAAGTGATGAAGCTTGTACGCTAGACTTGGGCTCGAATTCGGGTGCTTTTAAATCTTTGATGAAGGGGGAAATGATGAAATTTGTACTTCTTCATATGACTGTCGTATGGAAGAATTCGAGTTGGTCTCTTTTAAGCAAATGTCCTCAAAATCCCATTTGATGCTGTTTTTGTGTAGTTGAAGATGCACTTGAATGCTGCACACTTTGAGGTCAAGAGATAGGGAAATGCTTCAATATACACACCTCGACTTTTGCGAGATGTTGTGCCTATGTTTGGTGATTTTTATGCCTCTTTAGCAAAATGTTACGGTTTATTTTGTTGAATGTTATGCCTTTTTATGATTAGTGTGCATATGGTAGTATGCACCCTTATAAATGTTACGCCGATTGGAGGGAAATATTACGCCTCTTTATGGTGAAATATTATGTCTCTTTTCGGTAAATGCTATGGGTTACATATCATACCCAAAGCAGGGTGTGTATTGTAGCTTGAGTAAAAAGAAAATCACAAATCCTAACAAATCAACTCCTCGGCGAATATCTTCAATGACAAGTTCCATTGCCATAGGACAAGATCCTTTGCAACCCAAAATATGAATTGATGGGGAAGCCAATTCAACCAATCTTATTTGTCATCGGACCGCCATCGCCGCTGAAGGACCATCACCACCACCATTGTCGAAACCCCATAGCGGCACCTTGATGATGAAGGAGAAGCCGAGAGAAATGAAAAGGATAGAAGAGACTATTGAAAGCGAGACAAAAGACCATCACTTATGGGTAGGGGCGGACCCACCATAGGATGGGTGGTTTTGTATACATATTATTTATGTTGAATGCATGTAAAGTAGTTGTTTGGTGGTAAAGTGGTAAGGTTCTGTCCCTCTAAGCAAAAGGTGGTGAGTTCAAGACTTCTCATGCTCTCCTGTAGGTTTCTTTTGCCTTTTTCCCAAAAGGCTAGAAAATGTGTTTTTTTTTTTTTTTTTCCCAAAATGCAATAGAAAATAGTACTGCGTACTTTGTTTTTTATATTATTCTTGGGTTCGAGTCTATCCCCACATTGTATTTGTATGTCTTTTGTCCCCAAAACTGTAATAATAGAGTTAGTAGGCAATAGAAAATAGTAGTGCATACGTTATTTTTTATATTATTCGTGGGTTTGAGTCTACCCCCATATTGCATTTGTATACTTTTTGTCTCCAAAAATGTAATAATAGAGTTAGTAATAGAAAAATAGATGATGAACATGTGATAATGTTGTTTTAATGGATATAGTCAAGGTGCGTAAGTTTGCCCAAGTTGCTAATTATTAAAATACATATATACTTTAAAATTGTTAATTTATCATGAATGCTAAAATTATTTTGGAGCAAATGTGTTTAACTATAACTCGTATATATATTATGATTACAAAAAAAATTGGTGCCCCCACTATGCAAATTTCTGGGTCCGCCACCGCTTATGGGGAAGGAAGAGAGAAAATGACTAGGGTTTTTTCCTTAGAGAGGAAAAGAAAACATTGTACAAAAATGGTTGATTCCAGAAAAAAGAAGTTAACCGATGAAAAAATGAAAACACAGAGGTCCAATAGAAGTGATCAGGGATTTGAATCCCGTACTAGCCGGTTCACATCGGTTTTGCAATTGGGTACCTTAGAACTTCAATACCATTTCAGTTGAAATACCAGTTATTACCGACTGATAGTGGCGAATACGAAATGGTACTGAACTATTTTAACTTTTAATTGTCTTTTTAAATAGATATAAAGTTTTGATATGATAAATAACACTCATAACGATAAATCCAAATCGGTCTGGTATCTCACCTATACTACAAAAAAGGAAAATTGTTCTCTAACCGGTACGACATTAGGAAGTGGCAACGAAAAGCAAAAATTGTCAAAAACGCGAGCTCCTGAGTTCATAGCAATATAGCTGATGCATAGTTGCATGGCTACCTTTATTCCTTTCTTTGTGTCCACCGAAAGTTAACTACGGGAGTATATACTACTAATACTAGTAGTACTTACCCCAAAGGGCCAAAGCCATCTCTCTCTCTCTCTCTCTCTCTCTCTCTCTCTCTCTCTCTCTCTCTCACACACACACACACACACAAACACACACACACTTGATATACCCAGTTAACTTAGAAAATTATACCTGATCCTCTTATGGTAATTGAAATTTCCTGTAGTCCCCACTAGCTTGGTACATTTCCTTTTTTTTTTGATCGGATACATTTGCTTTTTTTTATGAGTATTTATTCAATACTCCTAGCGTATAATACCCCAGCTGGAGTATAAGAACAGTATACTCCCTCGTCTCAAATAACATGTGGGGACCCACATATTATCTGAGAGGAGGAAGTATACTGTTTATATACTGCGGGTGTATTAAATAATTTTTGTTATTTTATTATAGTTTTCATAGAAGGTCAAAACATAGTACGAAGTTATACAAAGAAATTACAATCTTAATGATTTTTTTTATCATTAGCAGTCAATCATGAGTACTTCTCCAAGCAGTATAGATCGAATTATATATCTTTGAATAATCGAAGTTTTTCGAATATATAGCTAAGAAAGTTTTGAAATGTTACGCGTAAAAGTCCCTTTTTTTAATAAACAAAATAATTCCTTTGTTTGACCCGATTAGGTTTGACGGGCTCCAAGTGTGTGACATCTCACTTGTTTTGACAAAAAAAAAAGTGTAACATCTCACTTGTCACTGTGTCATGACGTGCCTTACCTAATTGCCTGTTGAATTGGTGTATTTATCTTTTATGTTATGAAAAAAACAAGTGAAATAAATCATCGTGTATATATATATATATATATATATGTAAATGTAAAAAGGGGAGGATTTTGTTGAACTCGAAAACAAACAAGTAAAATAAGTCATCGTATAGCCGAGCAAAAAAAAAAAGAAGAAAAGTCATCATATATATATGTAAAAGGGGGGGAGTTTGTTGAACTTGAAAGAGTTGGTCTGATGGTCAAGGTTCGGAACTTAAGAGTTTTGTTCTCTTTTAAGTCAAAACGTCCTAGTTGCGAGAAACATCTTCGAAACATTCGTTGCCAGTATTAGTAGACGGTAGGGCTGTAAACAAGCCGAATTGAGTCGAATATTAGAATGTTCAGATTCGTTCATTAAGTTTTTTAACGAACTTGAGCCGAACTCAATAAAAATTATGTTGAGTCAAACTCGAACTGAGTTTGCCTAGGTTTGGGTCGAACTCGAGTTTGTTCACGAGGCTTAACGATTCAATAACATCATATTTTTATGCTCGATCTCATACATGTCTAAAAATGCAAATAAGTTTTTCATTATGTACATAAATATGTTCATATACATATAAAATGATAAAAACATATACATAAGTAAATTTTTAGTAATAATAAACGTTTAGACTTGTATAAGTTTTAAAATTTTCACTATAAATTCCCCATGATACACATATACTCCAGGTTCGCGAGCTTAATAGAGCCGAATACTGTTGTGTTTATATTTGGCTTATTTATGAAAAGAGCCTAAAATTGAGGTTTAAGTTCAGTTCATTTAGTAGACGAATCAAACTCGAACGAGCCTTTACCAAATCTTGAGCCTCTACCAAGTCTCGAGCCTCTACCAAGTCTCGAGCCTCGAACAGTTTACGAACGGCTCAGTTCATTTACGGCCCTAGTAGACGGTGATATTAATCCTCGAAAATTAATTAGTTATACTAGCTCATTTCCTCTTGGATCTAGGCATAGTTGACACTCAAGAAGTTTGACGTCGGTGCAGCACGTAGTAGTTGGAACTTTGAAACTCTAGGGCAAGTGGACCTCACCCACGCAATCTTTTTCCCCAAAAAATCAACGGTTATTAATTCATTCAAACCCAAAAAATGGGAAAAGAGTCAAAAGACTTGGCCCACACCAAATTTTGGGATTTTCTCTTTTGTCAAACCGAAACGACAGTCCTTTAACCCCTTGATATCTTATACTATATGGATATATACGTCTAATATAATATTACTAGGTGTGGTAATAGTCAAACCGTTGTGTCTCTCTCTGTCTATGGAATTTGGAGCAGCATGCATGCATTGCCCTTTGGATAATAAGTCCCAGTCATCTTCCAACAATCTTATCTAACTTAGATCTCCCCAATCTCCTGCATTTTTGGTTTTACCATCGTCAATTTGTGATGGATCTCGAGGTCTGGCTTCCAACGGCTTCTGAAAAAGGCAGAGGTGGTAGGTTCTCGGCAGCAACAGGAGAGAAGGCGACGGTGACGAAACTGGTACTTTCGGCGATCCAAATTGAAACCCGGTACTCTTAAGTGGACTATGTTGGGTTTTCACTACTGTTGCTGTTTTTGTGGCTTTTTGGTTAATTTTTGATAATTTAGTAGTGTTTCTTGTTGGTTTTTTTGTATTTTGATAAGGTCACTTTTGGGCTGTGTAATCATTTTTTTAATTTCAATATATCTGCTCTGGGGTTTCCTAAAAAAAAAAAAAGAATAGGTTCATGTTTCATAATCAGCTTCGCAAAATACTTGTGAAAGTACTGATATATCCGTAAGGTTTTTATTTTTTTGTCCTAAAATTTTGTTGACATACAATTGATTGATTTTTGAGAAAACATATACGCAAAAAATCACTCCCTCCATCCCATTTTCAATTTCCATTATTCCTTTTGTCACTTTTGTGTGTATTGTGTATATCATTCAATCTATAATATTTTTCATGATTTTGACATCTTTGCATTATAGAACAAATTGAAATCTATCAAATAAGATTCATATTACATATTTTTGAAGATTTACATTGAAAGATATAAGCGATTGAAAACTGACACGAACATCAAAAAAGGACAATGAAAATGAGACGAAGGGAGTATAAATTTAAGGCGCTTTAAAGAGTGTCACACTAATTGGATAGAGCGTGTAGTACTCTTCTTTGGCAAGGTTTGAATTTATATGAAGTCAACTCATCCATTTATGGGGTCCTCATCTTCTGTAATTAGGTTTCTTGCTCTTTTCCTCCAATGGAAAAAAGTAAACTCTCACCGCGTTCCAGCAGCAATGTTTGAAACTTTGTAAGTAAATAATATTTAACTTCAAACTCTCTCTCTCTCTCTCTCTCTCTCTCTCTCTCTCTCTCTCTCTCTCTCTGGTTTCTATAAAACGAACACACATGCAAAGCTAATCTGTCATCCACAAGAACAAGCTTTAGAGCTCAACTTTATTCACTCGCCTAGATAAATATTTTGAAGTTTTAGAAGAGCTAAACTTGATCCAATTCTATTCTAAGCTCATGGCCACGTTTAGCAACATGGTTGTTTCAATCTCCATCATTTCACTACTACTGCAGCTTGCATGCCTTGCCAATGCGCAGCTCTCGCCCAATTTCTACGCCACAACGTGCCCTAACCTCAGAGGCATCGTGCGTGTCGCGATGAGGCAAGCGGTTGATAGAGAGCTTCGGATTGGCGCCTCTATCCTCCGCTTGTTCTTCCATGATTGCTTTGTGAATGTGAGATATATATCCGACCTCGATCCATTCTTTTTGTTCATGTTCCTCGTAAATGATTCTAGCAGCTAGTTTTGGACTCGACGTAACACAGTATCACTCCAATAAGTAGTTTATTTCTCACTCATGAACATGTCAAACATATTGATTACACAGTACTGCCGCGTTCCCACTTACAGTAGCTAGTTTTAGTGATGCCATAGCCTTCTCTTTCAATGTTTTTGTCAATAATTGAATGCAAAATAGTTGGGTTCACACTATAAAATGCACAGAGTCTTGAGACGCATTCACTCATTCGGACGTTAAGAGAGTGGGATCCATGCATGCACATTGACAAAAATGTGTTGAGACACGTTCATCCGCGTCTGAGAGTGAAAATAGAATTACGCCGCAAAAGAGTTTTCTAACATTCACTTTGGAATTAACCAAATATTTCTGCACACCATCAAACCTGTCTCGATGTCACCTAGCTTGGTCACGTACTAGATATTGAAGGCTTAATTAGGTCATGTAAGGTGCATAATTAATATTCCGTACTTGTTTGTGTCTTTGGATATTACTTTGGTAAATGAGTTTCTTCGTACTAAGCAATTTCGTTTGACTGGGCCAGGGCTGCGATGCATCGATACTGCTGGATGACACACCGACTTTTACAGGCGAAAAGAATGCATTGCCAAACCGAAACTCAGCGAGAGGGTTCGAAGTTATCGACACCATTAAAACACGCGTGGAAGCCGCTTGTGGTAACACTGTATCTTGTGCTGATATTCTTGCCATTGCAGCAAGAGATGGAGTTGTCTTGGTGAGTAATTGAGTACTGTTACAGGCAAACATATACATTGCATGTCATGTCAAGTGGTGAACTTTGTAAATCGACAAATTAAATAGGAGCCACCACAAACCGCTCGCTGTTGGGAGAGTCGAACTCGAGACCTTCCTATTGTCCCGATTTTTCATTGGTTCAAATCTAAAATGTAGAGAGTAATCCCTGTAATTTGGGCCGACGAAAACCTGCTTCCTCCTGGTCTTGGTGGCAACGCTAAATCTATCTAGAGCCCAAACCTCCATTTCTCCTACCCGTTGGCCCACTTTCAAAAAGAAGCGTGGAGATTTGTTATTCGCCAAGAACTTTTTAGTAAAATTTGGACCAGTGATTGTCAACATGAATCAGCGTAATGCAATTGTAGACACTTTTAGTTTAATAACAGAGAAATTGGGTCCTTTCTATTATTGTGTATGTAAAAACTTTATATCCATCTCAAAATCAATTGATAATGAGTGAAGAAGTTGTCGATAAAAAAAAAAAAGAGTGAAGAAGTTAGAGGTCTCTCATGTTATTAACTGATCACCCATTCAAGTTTCAAGTAATGTGAGACTATATTTTCTTAACATTTCGCCTCACGTGTAGTCGTATTTGAGGTCTGTCTTATGTACTACTTTGACAATTTTGAATCTAAAATGTTATGGTGAAAGCAACAAGAAGTCTCAAAAAATGGTGAAAGCAAAATTAACGGAAATGTATGATCTAACATATATCTTGTCCATTTTAACCATGTATGACAATGACGTCATACATATGTTGAGAGGATCCTCTGATCGTGTGAAGATCTTTTGTGTGATTTTTTATGTGACGTAAAATAAGATTCACAAAAAGATTATTTGACAATTCAATCTATTTATTCGTAAACTTCAACGTGTTCTTACAAAAATCAAGTTGATTGACCATTTATGAAAAATTATTTAATTGAATCGTGTTTTTAGATTGATGGAGTCAGAGTTGACTGTTAATCGCTCCTTAAGACAAATGTTCTTTCTTCAGCATAATATAATTAATAGTATTAATCTTCAATCAATTTCATTCGTTTTTTTTAGACGACGTATACAAAAAAAGACTTTAAAAAATAAACAACCCGAATAATGAAATCTGTAATGCTTTTCTTTTTCCGTCAAACGAGGGATCCATCACGTGTGGTATTTTTGTGTTCGGCAAAGACAATTAATGACATATAGCTAATTAAATAACCCATTTGAATTATTTTTTTGTCTTTATTAATTTTTTGTTTTTGCATTTCTTAGTTTTTCGGCAATTTATTTGTGGATTATTGCTTTGTTATAATAAGAGAAATTTTAAAAAAAATTATAATTGAAATTCAATTTTTTAGAATAAAGGCAAAAATAAGCCAATTTTTCCTTTTTTATTCAAAAGATTTGGGTTTCGATGTTAATTTTTTACTACTTTTTAGATTTCTCTCATCTTAATGACATAATAATTCATAAAAAATTGACACAAAACTAACAAATTCAAAAAAAAAATTGAATGAGAAAAAAAAAAAAAACCACTTTTCCCATTTAGCCAAAATACTGAAAATAGGCAGCTAACCACCGAAAAAGCAAATTAACAAGACGATGACATTTTTATTTTATTTATATTTACCTTCATGTAACAGCTAGGAGGCCCCACATGGGAAGTTCCACTTGGCCGGAGAGACGCGACAACCGCCAGCCAAGCCGCCGCGAACACCCAAATCCCCTCCCCGTTCGCCAACCTCTCCGCCCTCGTCTCCGGCTTTGCCGCCAAAGGCCTGACCGCCCGCGACATGACCGCACTCTCGGGCGGCCACACCATCGGCTTTGCCCGCTGCGCCACCTTCCGCGCCCGCATCTACAACGACACCAACATCGACCCGGCCTTCGCTGCCCGCCGGAGAGCCGCCTGCCCCGCCTTCGCCGGCGGCTCCGGAGACGCCAGCCTGGCCCCTCTCGACATACAGACCCCAAACCGGTTCGGGAACGACTACTACGTGAACTTGGTGAACCGGAGGGGGCTGCTTCATTCGGACCAGGAGTTGTTCAACGGTGGGTCGCTGAATGCGCTGGTTCGGGCTTACAGCGGGAATGGGGATGCCTTTTCTAGGGATTTTGCCAATGCGATGGTGAAAATGGGGAATATTAGTCCTCTAACTGGGATTAGAGGGCAGATAAGGAGGAATTGCAGGGTGGTTAATTAATTAATCAACGTATTTTTAGGGTGATTCTGTATGGGATTCATGTTTCAAGTGCTCGAATTCCTAAACCAAACCAAAACTGAGGTTTAAGTCTCGGGTTCGGCTACATGAATTCTTTTTTTTTTTTTTTTTCTGTCATATGTCAGATGCAACGTCGGTCCGGGATTGCTTGGCTTTCTCTTGTTTTTTTTCTTTTTTCTTTTGAGTGATTGCATCATTTGCATGTCGAGTTATAATTGTATTTCAAATTAAGAGTGTCTGCGATATTTCATACTACTAGTTTTCATTCTTCAATGAAAAATAAAGTTTACTGGATTTTCTTGTCATTCAATGAAGAAACACCAAGTAGTATACCCGAAAACAATTCCAATATTTATGAAAGTTTTCTAGCTGTGGCGTAATTATTCTGTTCCCGAGGAGTTATTCTCATCTATGACGAAATTTACGTAGGAAGGAAGAGCTTAGAGCGCGCTGTAAGACACTCTTTAACATGCATGTGCATCTTATCTTATACTTCGGCTCCGTTTGTTTGAGTGTAAAATGTTTTACCTATTTTTCGGTGTTTAGTTGTAAAAAATGAGAAAAATATTTAATTTGCATATATGCAAAACATTTTTCATTAATTTCATAAAATTAAATGACTTACACTTAAATCTTCCGTAAGTTATTTCCGAAATGAATCCGTTGTCTTCTATTGCAATTCTCACTGCTCAGTTTCCTCAATCGGAAATCATGATCCATGTTCAATTCTCTTATTCTTAGATCTCTCTCTCTCTCTCTCTCTCTCTCTCTCCCTCTCTCTCTCCATATATATATACACACACTATTTTATCGATTTTTGAAAATATTTTACATCGAAACAAACGGAGCCTTCATCACATTGGCGCACATTTAGCATTTGTACTAGTAGAATAATTGATTCTAGAGTCTGGTATGCATGGTTGAACTAGGGCAGGGTACTCTAAAACTTATGGGGTTTTTGAGGGTTTGCGGACCCTCAACTTACACAACATGCAGTTGGGTTTAATTGATTGATGTATAAAAAGTAAAAACCAAGCTCGGTTCCTGTTGGGATCATATATATTTTCTTAGCTCAATATTCATGGCTAGACACAGATCTGGCCCAATAATTTCCGAGGCCAGAATCAAAAATTCCCAAATGGGCCTCTCTTTATAAATTGTACACACAAAATAAAGAAAGTCATACAAAAATCAATGAAAGTTTAAAATCAAAATTCATGAAAAAAACTCAATAAAAACGGGCATTCTCAATCCTAAGAAATCAAGGACAGAAAAACATGTTTTACCAATTTTGCAAAAATCAGAGACCCTATATCAAGCCAATCTTTTTCTAACAAGAATAGGAAAACACGTTATGCCAATTTTCCGGGGCTTGAATTAGGCCTCATTTATATGGGAAAATGACGGCCCATAACGTGTTTTGATAATTAATACCCATCAAGAACGAACTAAAAACATTTGTTAATGCTGAAAATATCCTTAGCAGGTATTAATTATTAAAACATGTCCCTGGCTGTCATTTTCCCCATTTATATAGAGACGGGCTAAAACTCAATTTTTTTATGGACCTAATACGTAAATGGATGAGCTTAAACATTTTGGGGCCCCTCTTTTCGACACTTTTTTGGAGGCCCAAAGCCATGGCTTTCACGTCATGCCATTCTCTGTGGGTCGAGATCTCGTGGAAAAGGAAAGATAAGAAGAAGGGGGGGGCGGGCGGGGAGGGGATGACCCTAGGAGCTGACGTTGTAGAGAGAGAAAGAAGAGGGAAGGAAGAACGTTCCTAAGAAGTATCTTCCCAAATCTTATCAAACAAGAAAGATTCATATTGCATAGCAAAAGATTTTTGAAAATAAACATATAGATTACGTTTTAAGAGATTCGAAATAGTGAAAGTAATGTACACTATTGTGTAGGAGAGTATATGTTGGCGATTCGAAATAGGGAAAGTGATGTACATTATTGTGTAGGAGAGTCCGTGTCAACCATAACGACTAATCACATGCGCTTGATTTTTATGAAATGTATTTCAACCGAGTCGATAACAAGTCAATTTTGAGTAAATTTGATTAGTTTAAGTAACCAGCTCATACTAGGAGGTTATCTAATCCAGCCCACGAAAACTACGTACTAGATTGAAAATGCATTATATAATTTGAAGTTAATCTAATTAAGCTCAACCAAATTACTTGGTAAACTTGTATAATTACTTAAGGCCGGGGTGGTTTAATTGTTTACGATGCCCATCGATAAAGAGTGAAAAAAACAGAGTCCATCGAGAGTGAGGATATTATGGATATAGTTACAGTGAGAGCAAATGTAGACATATATATATATATATATATATATATATATATATATACATACATACACACACACACAAACACACACACACACACACACAATTTAATTGCAGAGAAGTCGGGTCCTCGCTATTATTGTGTACTTGTGTACGCAGCACTTTGAAAATTTTAAATCTAAGGGAATGTTTGGTTCGATGGAATCAAAGTTAGAATGAAATGATCATTCCAATGATATACTTATTTTTATGTTTGATTCACCATTAAATGATGGAATGATCATTCTAATATGGAATCATTATTCACCTTAGTATAAGAATTGTCATTCCATTAAAAAAAAAAAGGAATTGTCATTTTATTTCTTTGTCACACAGAAATTACTA
Source organism: Rhododendron mucronatum var. ripense (assembly GCA_019656295.1). Classification (NCBI taxonomy): domain Eukaryota; kingdom Viridiplantae; phylum Streptophyta; class Magnoliopsida; order Ericales; family Ericaceae; genus Rhododendron; species Rhododendron mucronatum. Next base: position 3,030,683 of record BPLT01000044.1, on the reverse strand, counting down.
GTGTCCCTCTAAGATTCACTAGTGCCACACCAAAATTACTATTGGCACTCCAAAATTATTATTGTCATACCAAAAATTACTATTGTCACACCAAAATTACTATTGTCATTCCAAAAATTATTATTGCCATACCAAAAATATATTATTACCACACCATTCCATGCATTGCCGATGATAATGAATATTCCTAAGCATAACCAAACTTGGGAATGAGAATGGATATTCTAATCTCATTTCCTCCAATAATCATTCTAACTTGAATTTTATTGCATTGTCAATTCCATTTCATCGAACCAAACATAACCTACGTGTTAATGTGAAAACAAAAACCAGGTATGTGTTGAGATCGTTTAAACAATCGTGAAAGAAAAACTAATGAAAGTGCATGATCCAACATATATATATATATATATAGAGTTCCATTCTCCTAAGGACCACCTTAACTTAATAAAATAAGGACCTTCCTTTCCAAATAGAATTTCAATGATCTAAGCCGCTCAATGTGTTCAGAACGTGATTTTAAAGGTAGCCACAAGAAGTCAGCAAAAAAAAAAAAAGACCGGAAAGGCTTCATTCGAGCAGTTTTGTTTGTCTTTTTATCAAACGGTTCAAATAAAAACTGCTCGGATAAAGCCCTTCCAGGTCATTTTTTTTTTGCTGATTCCTTATGGGTACTGTTAAAATCATATTCTGAACACATTGAGCGGCTCGGATCATCAAAATTCAAACGGAAAATGAGAGAAATAGAGAGATCCTTATTTTAACTAAAATAAGGAGCTCATCATTTGAAAATGACTGTATATGTTTATATATATACACACACACTTATTATAAGGTTTTAACGTCCTATCATAATGATAGATAATTTATGTCGAGATAGGATATCAATCCTCTCATATGAAGATCTCTCACGTGACGTAAAATGATATTCATCAAGGTTTTCTTTGACAATTGGAGTCGTTCATATCGTCAAATTCGATGAGTAAATTCATGTTACAAACTAATCAAGATGATTGGACATTGAGGAAAATTAATTAGTCGACAATCATACTTTTTTAAGAGCAATGGGCGATTAGAGTCGACCGTTTATTGCTCTTAAGACAAATGTTGCTCGGTCAAAAAGATACTACTAATTTCCAATCGGGCGCTAAATCTGAAGTTATTCATAGATAAAATACCTATCATGATCTGGAAAAAAAGAAAAGAAAAGAAAAGACAAGAATCATTAAAAGGTAATAACAAGATATATGTTGGATCATGCCCTTTCATTACTTTCTCTTCCATAATTTTAAACGATCCCAATACATACATTGTTTTTGTTTTCACACTTAGATTTAAAATTGTCTAAGCGCTACATAGTACATATAGGTACACAATTAAACTATTTCTGTCTACATTTTCTCCCACTGTAACGACATAAATCGCTTCCGAACTGGTCGTCACCGGAGGAGTACATGGATCTCTACCAGCTGTTAGATTTCTTGGAGGATTTCCAAACTAAAACCAATTAATAATAGGTAAAGTAACCTCTAGAATATATTAATTAAGTTGGGGTGGTTTAAATGAGTGATGTAGGACAAGTCTTACACCAGCGGATTGCAAAGTGGGGGTTGAAGGCGGTGTCGTAAATGCGGGTGCAAATAAAAAGTGGCGCAGCAAGAAAAGCTGGTGGTGTGGCACCGATGAGGGCGGCCGTGTGGTGGGCGGTTAGGTCTTTGGCAGCGGACGGGAAGGTGAGGGTAGAGAGGCCGGAGAATGGGGAGAGGGGATTTGGGTGTTTGTGGTGATTTGACTGGTTGTTGTTGCATCTCTCCGGCCTAGTGGAACTTCCCATGTGGGGTCTCCTAGCTATTGCATGAGGGCAAATATGTCATTGTTTCTTCGAACGGAGAAGTAGGAAGCTAAATCCATGCATTGACGACACGTTACTATATCTCGCGTGACAGGAAATGAAACTCGATCGTTTTATGTTGAGAGAGGATCCTCTATGACTTTGCCATGTGAAGATCTTTCATGTGACGTGAAATGAAATTCATCAATGTTTTCTTGACGATTCGAATCGTGGATTTCGTCATGTTCGATGTGTAAATCCTTGTTTAAAAAATCAGGTTGATTATACATTGACGAAAAATCAATCTGATTTGATAGTCAGGGTTTACCATTCATTATTGTTAAGACAAATATAGTTCGTTCAAAAAGGTGCGAATTAATTAACAATGTCAATAACAATAAATCTAATTTTTTGAATTTTTTCTTAGATAATTTACAGATCAAGCTCTAAGAAAAACAAAAAGTACTCTACAACCACATACTCACTACACAAACAAGCGGAGCTTAGCCCTAGAATTTTCTATTTTTAACTTACAGTAAACAACCATAATATAAAAACAAAGAACTTAATTAAAACGTAAAATTTGCAACAATAGGCATATTGATAACAAGTCTTCAGGAAAAATAAATACGTAAAAGGTAATCGTTTTTGGAAACTTGACGAAGATTAGTAGAGATGCAAGTGTTATAATAGAGAAAGTGAGTACAATTTTTTAATACATTTTATCATGACCTTTATAGATTGGGGGTGAAACTGAAATTATTAAAAATTACAGCGAGGGTCACTCACTGTCTCTCCACCACTGTTTGTGGTGAATGTAGGCTTTTAGCTAAGCAAAGCTACATGGGAAAAAGGAAGACGAAATTCAAAACCAATATTACCATCTATTTACAAGGGAGGAGATGTAAAATTCGTTTTATCATGCCGATCAAAAAAAAAAAAAAGATTTGTATTAACATGCACGTGCATCTCATCTGACATTTCGATCATCTCATATGCCATTTAGCATTTGTAGTGCAATTTTGTGTGAAAATATTGGTTTGAGAATGTGGAGTGATTGAACTAGGACAGTGTAACCCTAACCTGATCAGCTTGCAGTTGGAATTTATGTATAATAACCTAACTTTTGTTTCCCTTGCAAGTCACATATATTTTCTTAACTTACGTGCATGGCTAGACACGGATATTCCTAGTAGGTGAATACGTTGTAATGTGTCATGCCACTCTGTGTGGGTCTAGATCACGCCAGGGTGAAATGTGACACTTAGATACGGGTGTTTGCAGCTTTAACATTATTGTTTTCTGCATATATGTATTTGAATAGGTAATCGCATGGGTGTCCTTTTAAAAGTGATAAAAAAAAATATATGATAAATTTTGAGCGTCACGAATGTCGAAATTGACATACCAGGGAGGGGGTCTAGATCATGCTAGAGTCGGATGTGACACTTAGACACAGGAGTTTGTAGTATGCTCAAAATTTATAATATTTTTTATTACTTAAATAATTTCATCGAATAGAATTGATTGAAATTATATCAAATGAGATCCATATGACATTGTGAAAAGCTTTATAAATTAGATACTATAGATTTAAGACACACAAAGTAATGAAAGTGACGTACATGTCAACTATTGTGACTAATTACATGAGCCTTGTTAACCTAATGTGTTAGATTTGAGTTATGAAATCTTCAACCTTATTGTAAATGAATTTCAACTGAGCCGACTAAAAGTCAAAATCGAGTAACTTAGATTAACGCTTCTCTGCAGTCCCGTTTAGGACTGCACTGCAGTTCGTCGCTTCTGGATCTCTACTCGATAATTAGAGTCATTCATCTAGTATGCAGAACTTGTCAAATAGAACGTCCGCATGAAAATTCAAGTTGATCGAACACCCATAACTATAACTATACTATCATCAGAATACTTTGGTCATGCAAAAAAATTTAGTAGACTTATCTATTTTTCTAAATGAAAGTGTCCCAACGAGGTAGTTGCACATGTCCGATCAGACTGAATTATAGCGAGTACATTCTATTTGACAAGGCCTACAAGATGAACGACTTAGATTATCGAGTACAAATCCGGGATCGGCGAACTATGTTTCGCAATCCCTAAACGTACGGGATCGCAGGGAAGTAATTGTGTCCTTTTAAATACCAGTTCATAATAGGAGCTAGGCTATCAAATCCAGCTCACGAGAACAACTAGATCGAAAATTCATTATCTAATTGGAGGTTAATCTAAATTAGATTAACTAAATTACAAAATTATTTAATTGTTAACGGTTTTCAACTAGCTGGCCTGAAAGGCCGGAGTGGGTTTAATTGTTTACGACGCCCGTATAATGATATGGAGTGAAGAAACAATTAAGTTAATCGTCCCAATTAGTATATATATCTCTATTAACTACTCTCTAAAACACTGACGAGGCACCACCCTATTGGCCAGATGATATTTTTGTTTAACCGTCCCCGCGTGGTCCGGGTGGTCAAGACAAACTCAGGAGTTTGCTCCCTTTTAAGTTGAAGTTGCATATTCGATATCTCTAAGGTGCAGTCGATTTTTTTGGATCAGTTCATACGAATCTCTACTTTGATTTTTAATTGAAACTCCCGCTAATAGCCGATGAGATTAGTCCTCCAAAAATTAATAAGTTGCCCGTAAGCTAATTCGGTCATTGAGTTATTAAAAAAAAATATTGCTAACCAACTTTCACTAGACAGTAGATAATAGACACATATTGCCAAATGTCGAACAAATTATTGTAATAATTCAGTACGTATATCACGAATATCAATTTACTATATACTTCGTCCATCCTATTGTTTGTTTGCACCTTTTGGAGAATCGTGCTTTTCCCCGCATAAAAGATAAGAAATTACTTTGGGGAAAATTTACACCAATTTTTTCTTTCCAATGAAATCTTTAAATTGGTGTAAAGAAATTTTTAAAAAAAATTCGTGCTTATATACTAGAGTATTATCAATAATACTTTCGTGATCACATTTGACTATCAAGTTTAAGGTACCATGTGATGTATTACCAATGTATTAGTGGCTGAACTATAATCGAGCCAATCTAAGTCGAGTTTTGTCGAGCTTGAGCTCGAGCCGATTGAGCTTAGTCACTTAATAAACAAGTCTCTTTAATTAAGCTGAGTCTCGCTTAACGAGCTGAAGTTTTGTCGAACAAGCCAAAAACTCGAACTCGACTTGTTTACTAAACGAGCTAAGCCGAGCTGCTCGCTTAGTTTACAGCCCCAATTGGTGGGATGTGCATCATTTGACGTGTATTGAAGCACATCCTACCAATATAAACCGAACCAAGTTATTCGGTTTGTTTACAACACCAATTAGTAGGATGTGCCTCGTCACATGGTCCAAAATGTGATACTCAAGCGTGGTCACCATCACGTACGCACGGTATATTCGGTCGATAGAGTGAGGATAGATATAGTGAGAGATAATGTAGACAGATGAATTTTTTTTTTATCAGACAGATGAAATATACGGACTACGGAGTAATTCTCCAGCAGGAGTATTTAGAGAGAGAGAGAGAGAGAGAGAGAGAGTAAAGCTGTGTGGCACATGGCCTCGTTGCAGCTGGGACCTCACCATCCTCCAGACCACCACGACCCTCCGAAGCTCGCCCCTCCTCCTCGCCGGCCGCCGGATATGGACTCCGACAAGGTTCTACTTCCACCACTCTCTCTCTCTCTCTCTCTCGTATTCTTATCCCTCAGAGTTAGTCGTTGAGTCGCCCCTAGCTAAGTCTGCTCTTCTTCTCACACGATCTAGCTCGAAACCTTCGATTTTCTCCACGATCTCGCCGTTTCTCACGCTCTATTTCGTAGACGGAGATCGGTGGGAGGTCGCCAGAAGTAATGCACGGAGTTTTTTCCGGCAATCGGACGGGCTTTACCTTTGTCTTGCTTGTTTATTTGATTTGTGAGGTGTTTTGGGGCTACATGCGTACAACTCTGCTAGTTTAGCTTTGATGTTCTTCAGTCTCCTCTTCTAGTTGTTTTTGTTGATTCCTAAATTTTTTTCTATTTCCGTACATGTAGTGGTCTCGTTACTGTAATACTGTGCTGGTACCCTAAGTCACATAACGTGAAAGGTTGTTTTAAAAACGTTGCAAAGTACTAAATTTGCAAGAGCGAGGATTGATAGCGGAGGCGGTGGGCTCGGATTACGTGACTAAGCTAATACTGGTTTCTTTTCATTGGTAATCAATTGATCCAGTAGTTTTAGAAAGAAGCTTTGCTTGTTTGTCAGTTGCGTGATTGTCTTCGGTCTATGGGTTTTAGAAGTTGAAGATGAACCAAACACATGCGATAATGTGAATAACTTATCGATTACGAGAAACTCACCACACAACGACGTGCGTGGTTTGGCAAGGTTGCCTACGTCTGCTGCGCTCCCCAGGTTATGCTGTATCATCAACGAAGAAGAAGAGTACTAGTTAGACAACTACATATGCGGTAGGTTACGTCAACTACTAAATGTGATTACCACAAATTTGTGGTGAATCAGGCTATTGAAACCCAACATTCTTTTCTCTAACTCTGGTAATAGAATTGTAGTAACTTTTTTGCCTCCTTCCCTTTTCCTTAGGTGGGTGTGCTTCCCAATGACTTCCTAGTTTGCTTGATGCTGTTGGTGACATATGATGCTCTGAATATTCACTTGTTTCAAATGCAAGCTTTGTTGCATATGATGCTTTTGTCAAAGTTTTGGTTGTCATAAATCCTTTTCCTAACCATGTCTCGTTTAGATCTTCGCTCTTTTCTTCTTTAAACGACATCTGTAACTATTTAAGCTATTTGTTCAATTTTGGTAATTGTGCTCGACTTTTGATGCTAATTATATTAGGGATAGGGTAGTTAGCTGCTGTCATCATCGTTGTTTTTGGGTGTAGAGGATTTGATCGTAGTTTTGGATTGTACGCTAATTATCTAATTTGGTTTGCACTGCAGGAAATGACATCTGCTGTTATCGCGGGAAACGATCAAGTCACCGGTCATATTATTTCCACTACTATTGGAGGCAAAAATGGTGAACCTAAACAGGTAAGGGCAAAACTTTATACTCCTCCAGCCCTACAGCTTATTCCTGTTGACAAGTAATAAGATGCTTATTTTGGTTTCTTTTTAGGCATGAAATGATATTTGCTGTTAATTCTAGGTAGGGTTTGTATGTTTAAACATCTATCTGCTATCAAGGAAAGAAGTTGTTTTGCTGATAGACTTGCCACCTTCAGTCCTAAGCATTGCCGCATTAAAATAATAGTAATAATAATAATAACAAAAAAGCTAAAAGATCAAGTTATATGGGAGGAGATTCATCAAGTTGTTGCTTTTGATTTTTAATTGAGAGGTTATTTCTTCCTGTAGAAAGATAAATTGAACCAATTTAGAAAGCTAATTTGTTATTCTTAATGTCTTTTTAACAGACCATTAGTTACATGGCGGAGCGAGTAGTGGGTACTGGGTCATTTGGAATTGTTTTTCAGGTACTAAAATTCTGGGATTTTTAAGGACTTCTGTTATCCATGTTTGTCCTATTACATTATTAACATCAATCTCGTCAAGGCTAAATGCTTGGAAACTGGAGAGACTGTGGCCATAAAGAAGGTTTTACAAGACAGTCGGTACAAAAATCGGGAGCTGCAGTTAATGCGCTTGATGGATCACCCAAATGTGGTATCTTTGAAGCACTGCTTCTATTCTACAACAACTAAAGATGAGCTTTTCTTGAATTTGGTCATGGAATATGTCCCTGAGACTATGTACCGAGTACTTAAGCATTACAGTGATGCACATCAGAGGATGCCGCTCATCTATGTCAAACTTTATACATACCAGGTCTGAATGTTTTTTTCCCATTGTTTCCCATTGGTTTTTTTATCCGAAAATTTACTGAGCATGATAAAGGTTAAAAATGATTTCCAGATATTCAGGGGGCTGGCTTATATTCATACTGTTCCTGGGATTTGCCACAGAGACGTCAAACCTCAAAATCTGCTGGTAAGTTGCCCTATATTTGCTTTTTTGGATAAGGTGGTGCATTTATCTGAAGTTTCTGAACATATCTTTATCTGCAGGTTGATCCTCTCACCCATCAGGTCAAGCTTTGTGACTTTGGAAGTGCAAAAGTTCTGGTATGCTCTGTTTGTTATATCTGGGGTATCAGATAGATATTCTTTACCCAATCAATTGTATATTGAGTTTTTTTTTTTTTCGTGGTTGTGTGCTTGTGTGAGTTGTATTTTGGAAATGATTTTACAATCCTAGCTCCACGCTAATGAAGTCACTTGGTCCATATAGAAGTTGAACCATGTTCTAAGTTATGTAAGGTTGCATGATACTCTCTGCTTACTGTAGTTGTCATAAACAGTGACAAATTGGGGTTTTCCAAGGCTTCAACCAATATGTAAATCTTTGTGCAGAACCATTCTGGCTGTGAAATAATTGGATGTGGTATTTATTGCTCCTAAACAGAATATAGGACCTAATTTTATGAGATGATTGCTCTCTCTCTCTCTCTCTCTCTCTCTCTCTCTCTCTCTCTTACATACTCTACCTATCTACCTCTTGTAATCCTTTTTTATTTTCCTGTTCTATTTTTCCACGTGCTGACTTCCGTTGCCGGTCTTCAGCATTTTTGTCTTGACTATTTCCTCTTTTGTATGGATGAGCAGAATAATTCACTTATGCAATTGATATTTGAGTCATATTCATAACTAATTGCATGTATGTCTTCTTGTGTGTTAGTAGTGAAGCTCCATTGTGATCTATTCATAGCGCTAGAGCTTGTCCTGCATCGGTTAATTATAACCTCCAAAACTAGTATCTGAGCCTAAGCGGCCTCTCCGCTTATTGCAAATTGGTATTGAGCTGGATGCTTTAACATGTTATCAGAGCTAGGCCTTCGGAGGTTTTTGGAGAAGACTCTTGATTAATTGCCCTGGTCTTTGAGCCTTAAGCACAACTTGTTTCATTGTTTGTTGTGATTCGTTTGTTAACTATATCCTTTGTTTACCTCTCCACATCCGGGTCAGGGGTCGCCCGGTGGGGTAGTGCTAGGGCTTATCCCACGTTGGTTAATTTTTACCTCCAAAACTAATAAATGAGCCTAGACGGCCTCTCCACTCATTGCCAATTGGTTTTGAGTTGGATGCTTTAACACATAGCATTGATATAATCATGCATTCAGATAACTATGATCTTTTGAGAATTAACTGTTTCTTCCTCTGACCTCTGCTCTGGAAGGTACTGGGGAGGCTGGTTGCTTTTTGCAATTTATCGATTGTTGTTTCTCACTCTTTCGTACATTGTTATGCATTTAATGCAAACATTACCTGTATAATTTGTGTTGTGAGGTTTGTTCCTTCACCGTTTTTTTCTCAACAATTTTCCTGCAGTTTTTTTCCTGAAGTGCAAGTTCTTTTGTGATCAGGTCAAGGGTGAAGCAAACATATCATACATTTGCTCTCGTTATTACCGTGCTCCAGAACTCATATTTGGAGCAACAGAATATACAACATCAATTGATATATGGTCAGCTGGTTGTGTACTTGCGGAGCTTCTACTGGGGCAGGTTTGTGACTTCCTTATCGGCCGAAGTGTTAAACATTTTTTTGTGAGAAGTACGTCAGTTGTATAGTCCAATTTGTTTTGCTTACTTCACATTCCAAATTTTACCATAGCCGTTGTTTCCGGGAGAAAGTGCAGTGGACCAGCTTGTGGAGATTATCAAGGTGCATTTCGTTGTCTTTCATTTTTCTATGGATCTTAACTCTCAGTCATATGGGAACTTGATCTAGAACTTCCTACAGGTTCTTGGCACTCCTACTCGTGAAGAAATTCGATGCATGAATCCAAATTATACAGATTTTAGGTTTCCTCAGATTAAAGCTCACCCTTGGCACAAGGTATACAGTTTTCTGTTTCTTTTCTGATATGTTGATATCTTTGCTGTTATCCAGCCTGCTTAAGTTTGGAATCTGATCATGATGTTCTGTGTTTCAGGTTTTCCAAAAGCGGATGCCTCCTGAAGCAATTGATCTTGCTTCACGGCTGCTTCAATACTCACCAAGTCTGCGTTGCACTGCAGTGAGTTTAGCTTCTTCATATTTGTGGAGTTTTCTCAATTTTGTCTCCAAGGAAGCACAATATTGCCTGAAACCAATTCTGATTGCTTAGAAACTGGGAAGATTCCGAATTTTTCCGTACCATTAGGCTGTTGTAAAATTGGCATTCCTTCACAAGTATTCTAACTGATTTAGCTTCAATATGTTTGGTTAACTGCAGTACTGTATTTTGAGTGCTTTCGTTTGTTTTGTTGTTTTTTTGTGCTGCAGTTGGAAGCCTGTGCTCATCCTTTCTTTGATGAGCTTCGGGAGTCCAATGCTCGTCTTCCAAATGGCCGCCCTTTGCCCACTCTTTTCAACTTCAAACAGGAAGTATGCATCCTAATTCCTAACTAATAAAATTATCATTTTCCGTTTCTCTGCAAGACAAGTATATACTTTTCTTCTTTTGTGAGGCTATCCCTTCTGAATTTTCCTTTCAAACTTGCTTCAGAAGTTCGCTTGTGTTATTGTTCGATTTGAAATAGAAAGTTTGCTAATACTTCATAAATTTTTGCATTCTGCATCGCCAAAAGAGGTGCTTCCATGTGTGAACAACGTGCACAACCTATGCAGATATTAGCAAGCCTATAAACAAGATTTATAAGCTGCATGTGTGTATCACCAAATATTGCTAACTTGAAGGGAAACAATTGCGTATAGCTCAGGCACTGGAATTCATTCTAAGATACCATAATGACATTTTGTATTTGTGGTGGAAAATATATATGTGGGTTCCATTGCTGCATTGCATGTAGCGGGAGACTTCCATCCTTTATAAGGAAAATCCTACATGTGACATGTGTTGTGAAGATTAAGATTGCCCACATGGTCCCTTTGCCATTCCAGCGCATTCCATGTGCACTAAAGTCCAATGTCTATCAATGTTCTAGTCGTATAGTAAGCTTTAGGGTCCAGTTGTGGGGTTGGCAATACAGCTATCCCATCTGGGGTGTTTGTGGGGTAACATTTTTTTCGGCAATGTGTGATTAAATCTCCAATCATTTGTCTTTTCCAATAAGAAGTAGTCGAAAGAACTGTTGATAATAACTGCGTTGTTATTTGGATTCCCCAATCTGTTTGCAGCTGGCTGGAGCTTCACCTGAGTTGATCAACAGGCTGATACCAGACCATATCCGACGGCAAATGGGTCTCAGCTTCCCACACCCAGCTGGCACGTGAAGAAATCGATGTAAGGTGGAAAATCGACTCTTTTGCTGGTCCACTGAACGTATAGTCTCCGTGGATTACGTAGGTTTTGGCCTAACCACCGATTTTCTCGTCCGACAACTGACGTGTATGTATGAATATAGCGTGGCTGTTTGTCTTAACCTGAAATTGGGCCAATCCGTCGACTTTGTCTCATCTTAGCTAAACGAAATCTTCCCCCCACTTCTGTACATTGTTTTTGTTCGTAAAAGTTCTCAGAAATCTACGAGTGCGAAAAAAAAAAAAATCATAAATACTGTGTGTATAGCTTGTCCAATCTTGCCTACAATGCTCTTCACATTTTTGGCTTGTTTTTTGCTTAGCTGGTATTCTTCGTTCTTGTGTGAGCTTTTGGTCGCAAATGTATATTTCTATCTTACGCGAACACTTTTTTCTGTGCTGCTGCTGAGACTAATAATTTCCTTCTCGGGATTTAAGCGTGGTTGAGTATCCGCTTGTTCATATGTGTATATAATCCTAGAAAGCCCTTCCGTGCAAGTTTTAAGGGCGCATTCGACTTGAGAGTTCACCTCTCACTAACTACAATTAACTACTCACTTATTGCCCTTCCACCAAAAAAGGCGCGAGTTCTACCCGTATGTTTGTATGATTTGAAATAGTAAACATTTAAGTATGCGATTTGATGTTTGTATTTTGTTAAGGTTATGTAGTTTCACATTGCTCGAGAATAGAATGGGCAATCGCTTATGGAGGGTATAAACAATTCACGAAAAGAGAAGCTTACCAATTAAAAGCCCCACCAGAAGAGAAAGGGTCTATACAATTGGGAATGTGGTGGTGCCACCAAATTCTCTCTTTTTTCTTCTTTCAAAGTGTTGGGTCGCTGCCGGTTTTAATTTGAAGTCTGGGGTAAAGAGGTTGTGAACTCCCCCCAAAGAGTCCCACGTCATGAGTCTCAGGCTAATATAGAATAACTGCGATTCACTTAGGCTACTTGTCAACTTGAGATTAACCTTTTCAGATTGTGTAGTTCACAAGGCCAGCTGTGGTGGGATCGTTACAAAGGTAATGAATTGTCACTTTAAATAGGCATGTTTATAATCACTTGAATCGCGAGCTGTTGGTGGCCGGTGGGCACGCCAAAGACAAGTGCCTTTGGGGGCCAAATGGCCCCTACTGCTAGTCTAGCCCGGATTATAACTTAGAGGCGTTCGGTGTGCCCCCGGTGGCCCTTAAAATTCCTGAGGACCGAGTGCCTTTCACGCCCGATCGTACTCGTTACTGCATCACGTCTCCAAGGTGAATAGGATGGGCACTACGGTCATCTGCAACAAGCGAGACGAACTCTTTTTGGGTAAATAACAATTGCAAGATATATACCCACACAGGTTTCAAAGCAACAGTGCCGTAGCCGGAAGAGATCCTTGGACTAATGCTTGCCGCCTATCTCATTGAAATCGGCGAGTGTCGGGTGCTCTGCTATAATTTATCTATCAATCACGCTTTCTTCGGATGAAAAAAAAAAAAAAAAACCCCATCACTTTCAACAGGCATGTTACCTTGTCAAAGCTATGACGCAAAACAGAGATTTGCCTAAGCCCGTCAAATGGCAGGTTCAGATGATAGATTTGACATTTGATCAAAAAAGGGAATTTTTTATTATATTTGACAAGCACATACGTGCATTAGATAGATTTCAAAAATCAAAACAAACACAACATTAATTTCCGTTTTCCTTTTTTTTTTTCTTCTTCCTTCGCTTTTTTTTTTTTATCGCCTAATTATGCAAGGTTGATTCACCTTATGAGAGTCATACATGATTACGTGGTGGAAAAGGAATTGGACACCACGTGATCCCGTCCCTAAATCATTCAATGATTTTTGCGATCTTGGAACTGTGTATATGTCAGTTTAAGTGATCTTTTTAAGATACTTCAATAAGCATATGGGGATTCATGTGATCCAAGAAGACTGAACTGTTTATATTGGGGACTAAAATGAGGCTAAACTAATACTTTGGAGAGACCAAAAAGGTCAATAATTCTCTAATCTACTTGCGAGTAATGTTAGGTACAAAGAAAATTTATTCCGAAAGTGTCTAAAAAAAGCAATCAGTGTTTGAGATTCACTTTGATGATTGGGTTCCACACTTCAAAGTGAATCTCAACCACTGATTGCTCTTTTCGGGTTGCTTTCGGGATAATTTTTTTTTTTTTTTTTTTTTTCTATCTAGCATTACTCGTCGAGGAGAATTGTAATTCCGTATGCATAGCCCATGCGGCAACTATTAAGGATGATAGAGTTGTCCACGACCTCTGTAGTTCATCTTTATCAGTAATTTGTCAACCCTAAAAATACTTATCCAAGGAAGGTTAGTAACCACAGCTGGTTCATCCAAAGACTAATAAGAGTAATAAATTGATAATGACAATAATTAATAGATTATACTAGCAAATGCCACAACTGGGTAAGGTAGATCAAAGACTTTGTAAAAATCATTTCTTGTATAATTGAGTAAGGATATCAATAATTATCTATATCAAAATAGAGTGAAAATATGTATACATTCAAACAAAGTAACATACACGGCCGTTTAGATCATATTTTCGTGGTAAGGTTGTAGCTATTATTATTTCTTTTTTTAAGAATACTGAAAATATTCTCCTAATAAATCTAAATTCTTTTTTTTTTTTTAAACGGCAAAGTCTACCCTCTTCTCTCCTTCACTTTGTATGCAATGTTTATCTATTTAAATGTTTCCTTTTATGATCAAATAGGATATCGTTTCAAAGTAAAAAGTGAAGTTATGTGTAGATTGCATTTGTTGAGTAAGTAAAACAGTTGGGTAGAAGGGGCATTTGATGCTTTTTTATGCTCCGACTTGTCTATAGGTACAAACATTTGTTAGACCTAAACAATATAGATTCAACAAGGAAACGAGTACTCAACTAGTGCATTGGGATCCGGGGGGGCTGCGAACGTTTCCGATCATCGGAGCGAGACCGGAGTGGGCCCGGAAAGGGGGGGGGAGCAGGAAGGGGAGCGGGAAGGGGGGGAGCAGCCCCCCCGCCTCCCGCCTCCAGTGCATTGGGCATCTCTAAACAATAGCTTTGACAAAATAAAGAGTGTGATATGTAAAAAAGAAAAAGAAAAAGAGAGACTCATAATATCGAAGTGGATGAATATAATCACTTTATGTTACTCCAATGCGGCCCTACCTAGCTAGTCTCAAATGTATAAGCAAATTCAAAAGTTATTCTTCAGAGCCCTAGAATTGATCGACTGGCCCGGACACCAAATTATCAAAACAAACTTCAAAAGCTATTGTTAATTTATTGTTATTCCTTGCGTACCCTAGGTATGGGTTAAAGTATATACTATCTCACATTCTCACTATAAGTATCCAACTGTGTCACCCCTTTACAATATGCCAGTGTTACCCCTACAGAATCTGCCAATAATAATCCAAACACAACCTATAAAAGTAATTAAATGTGTGCCATTTTCGAAGCCAATTAACAGTTTATGGTTGAGTTGTAAAATCTAAACCTCACCCTGTACAAGGGACGAGATTTTCAAGATTTATTTAGTGAGAGCAACCTTTAAAATAAGGTTGGGTTTCTTTCCGGTAACTATTCTGAATGAGTCCGGCTCCTCTCCAATCCATAAGGAATTGGAGGATCTTCCAATTCCAATTCGATGGTCAAGATTACCTTAGTAACTCAAGCCCCAGAGTACTATGTTATTCTACGGACACCCAATTACTCCCCAAATATTTTTTAATTACATAAGCGTCTTCTCTCCCCATTTTTTTTTTGAACGGCGAAAAAAATTCATTAACCATCGAAATTTATAAACAAATTCATTAAATTTTTTTGAACGGTGTCCTCTTCCCGTTAAACCTGCCTTTGAAATTTTTTTTATATAGCTCATGAGGATTTTTTTTGACCAAATTCACATAGTTCATGAGGATTTTTTTACTAATATTATATAAATAATTTTTTTTTATTTTAGCATGGTTTTTTTTGTTGATGTTATCTTATTATGTAGCTCATGAGATTTTTTTTTACTGTACTAATGTATTTTCATTTGTGCTTCACACTGTGTTGTGTGCTCATTGATGTAGTTGTTCTTGCATGTAAAGAAAATTGAAATTAAATTCAGTTATGGAAATTAGAAAGAAATCGTAAGAGTAAGTAATTGAACAATATATAATTTTTATAGAAAAAATATTTTAGAAGAAATGCAAAAGGAGTCTTTGATTAACCCTGTGAATCTGATAGTTTTTTGAACTTGCACTAATTATTAAAGTTACGAAATGAAATTTTACTAATGTTTGGAATTTAGTAAATTAGTGCATAGAATATAATAATTTGGGAATATTTGGGGAGTAATTGGATGCCCATAGAATACCATATGAGTTTTGGGCTAAAAATACTAGAGTAATCCTGACCATCGAATTGGAATTGGAGGATCCTCCAATTCCCTATGAATTGGAGAGGAGCCGGACTCATTCTGAATAGGCCAAATTTCCTTATAATACAAGAGTATATAAAGGTAAGTCACTTTTGTGGGACCCACATCTATGAGACAACTTCAGCAATCGTCCCGGATAGTTACGACGTACGAGAGAGAGAGTATCCATTTTCTTTTAAGAAAATACGTCTTGTTTAGTACATATACAAGTGGGAAATATTTTTAAGTTCAGAAAATCCTTGGGAATTTCCAAGCTAGGGGATAGAAAAAACGAGACAAATAATAACTGGGAGTTCAGATTCAGGGCAGTATCTCACTTTCCTTCCAATCAAAGCATTCTTAAATTCTCATGCCAAATGATTTATATCTTCTCTCTTTCATTTTACTAATACTACTTGGAAGCTCATCTCAAGGAACCTAACCTGGTAATACCTCAACAAAGAAAGAAAGTCATCTCTCAGCCATTTGCTCGTAAGTATAAATCTTGAGTCATCTTCATTGTGTAGAGCTCTTATTCGATGCTCCGTCGCACGGGCAAAGTTGAAAGATCTGCATAAGAAAAAACGCCCGGCCGGGTTGTTTCATTATTATTATTTTTTGGCTTTTCATATCTCATGAAGGGAAATGTTTTGCCTCATAAACTTTGCTTTTGATGCATGGTATCTATAGTTCTTCCAGTGCAGTTTGTATCACAAGGTTGTTTTCTCCCACTTTTGCTTAAATTTTCTACTTAACAGAATCAATTTTGGAGAGTTTTTTTAGAAACCGTTTTCGAAATCAATAGTAGTCATCATTTCCTTATGGTTTTGTTGGTTTGTTAGAGGAAATTGTTTTCAAGAAATTGAAAACATCTTCTTATAGTCTTTTCTGAAAAAGGGTTCTTTTTCCGAAATCGTTTTTGGAAAACGAGCTTTGTAAACCGTCTGCCGAATAAGTTTCTAAATCGTGTTCTGCAAAACTACTATGAAAACAGCATCCAACAGGACTCAATGAAGGTAACGGAGCTACAAATAGAAAAACCATAAATCTGTGATGCTGTATTGCAAAATGTTTCGCTAGGTTTTGGAAGGAAAACATCATGGAGGTGATTCAGTAGTGGTCAAGCAAAAACCATTGTTGGGTTAGCAATGGAGCCTGAAGCACAGAAACAAGAAGACAACTCAACAAATTCAGTTGTCGGAGTTCAACCTAGAAATGCAACTGAAATTCAAAGCACAGAAGACAGTGATTCAACCACGAAAACTCAAATTCCTCAGACTTCAGAGCTCTCAGGAGAAGCGAAAGCAGTGGAACCAGAGGAGGATTGTGTCATTGATGCAAAGCGCGATGGGAAAGCAGTGGAACCAGAGGAGGATTGTGTCATTGATGCAAAGCACGATGGGCAATCTTCCAGTAGTGGTGGTGGTGGTGAAAGTGGGAGAGCAGAAGACGGCGATTCAACCCCCAAAACTCAAATTCCTCAGACATCAGAGCCATCAGGAGAGGAACAAGAAGCGAAGGCAGTGGAACCGGAGGAGGATTGCGTCATTGATGTTAAAAACGATGAGCAATCCTCTAGTGGTGGTGGTGGTGGTGGTGAAAGTTGGAGAGCAGAAAAGGTTTGCAGGATATGTCACCTGAGTCCTGAGAACTCTTCGGAGAATTCCGAACTCATCCAACTTGGTTGTGGCTGCAAAGCTGAACTTGGTTTCTCCCACCTTCACTGTGCTGAGACCTGGTTCAAGCATAAAGGCAATAGGTAATTTTTGTTCCCCCTCAGTTTTGATACAAAGTATTCTCTTTTTTCTTGTTTCAAAGATTTATTATGGAGTTCAATCAAAGTATTGATGATGCACAACACTTTAGTTTCTTGACACAAAATGTTTCCTGAATTCGCATGTCCCCAGTTTGAGATTAGAGTAGTTCAATTTTGAGACATTCATGAATAAAAGTAGAACTTAAGGGGACCACAAGCATTGGGTATCCCTCAAGACAGGTTGAGCCATAGCCTAACTTCAACACAACCAAGGGCATAATGGCATGAATTGTGTACCCCCACGAGGCTATAACCTCACCGCCTCCAAACTGATTGGGAGTACACTGCTGACCCCCAGGCGGTGGTCCAGGCCGCAATGGTCGAGTGGTAAGGAAACATAAATACCAGTTCCAACATTTGAGTCCTAGAGTGACTCTCAAGATTCCTAAGAGTACTGGAACTTTTTCCCAGTTTCCTCTCGAAACCTATAGCTTCTTTGCTCCAACGCCATGCTATATTCAATTAGAGCTATATTCACTGATCCTCCTATCATTTCAAAGGCAATATGCAAGTGATTTCAAAGAGTGACAAGCACCAAAAAGGAAAACATAGGGTATTATACATGACATGCATCATCAAGATTCACTTTATTAACATAAGAACCACGTTTACGCATTCTTTTCACCCTAAAATAGAGATCATCATCTAATAATCTCATTGAAATCATGTCTGGTATCATTAAATTCTCACCGACCTCATGAGTTTCTTGCCTCAGACGTTTCTTATTTCCTCTTCATGCAGACAATGTGAGATATGTGGCAGTATAGCGAAAAACATACCTGGAATGCAGGACACCAGAATATTCATGGTGGAGTGGAATCAGACAAGGCTGACGCGAAGTGCGGCAGACCCTTCCCGCAATCCATGTCAGTGTAGGAACTCCACCTGCAACTTGTTATTGGCATGCCTTGTTTTGGCTTTTATACTCCCATGGTTCTTCCGAATTGGTCTGTAATGACAACAAGACTTCATGGTGTGGAGTCTTTCTCATCATTTGCACATTCGGCAAGTTTCAACTCCGTACTTGTGAAGGAAATGAAAATTGACATTTGTTATAGTTCTGCAAGCCCAATAACATTGCTGATATATATAATGCAGTTACATGTTGCAACTCCCTACCCATGCAACAAATGACAATTCAGATTCATCGTAAATGTACAGAACTCAACTTATAGTAAATAGACCAATATACAATGCAATTGCCTGTTTGAGTCCTGCAAACACTCACCTAGGAAACAGTTAACATTTCCCATTAGTTGCAGTTCATGTGGTGTTTGGTTGGGAAGATTACTTTTTTTCCCTGGCCTTCTTGTAATATTTTGCTTTGTTTGCACTATTCATAACTCACTGGTGACATTGAATTTGAGCAAAATGTATGCCAACCGCGGCTGTTGGTTATTGTTTTAACGAGGTTAATGGTATTGTTCTGAGTTGAATATTTTCTTCATCTTTCCTAGCTGAAAGATGATCAATACCGTGATTTAATTTTCTAAGGAGCCACAAACCAGAATATACTACGTGGAGCAATGGCAAATGGCAATCCCTGCCTCAAGGGTTAGCCTTTTTGTTAATCCAATTCGTCTTTCACCCTTTCTATGTTGTCCTAATAAACGGATGTCAAACAGATCTTGTAAGAGTACGCAAGCTTTTAAGTAATTTCGATAGATATGGTCATTTCCATAGAAATCCTGCCAACATCAACGATCGAAGCCAATTGCAATAAAGAGCATACCTGATGCTAACGAATCAATCGAAAACATTTGATACAGTACCGAAGAACCATATCCTCTTGTAAAAAATTTGATAATGTTCTCCAGACTCCCCAAGAAGTCTCAAATGCTTTTGAACTCCTTACAGTCTTCGTCTCTCGCCAAGGTGCAACAAGTAGTGTTATCAACGTTTTAGATCTACTAAATCCTTTCCTAAAGAAAAGTTTGTTTCCAAAGCTATCTTTGGAAATCCATTATTTATTCTTTCATTCATTTTTGACAGATAGTACACTAATGTGCAACAAAGACTAGTGTTATTTAACTCTTTCCTTTTCAAAGAGACAACTTAAATTTCAAAACTATTTTCTAAGTTTTGAGCCTGAGTTTGAATGCATTCTTAGAATTCTTGTGGTTCCGAGGATCCAACTACAGGTGAACCAGGAACGGACACCCAAACTTCAACCTGGTCATGGACAGATTACCAAGATTGGCATTCCAAACGCAGGATGGGTTGACAATTCCCTCAGGAGACCAATATTGGTATTTTAAGATTAAAAATCTTTCTCAACTACAGTAAAATTACTTCTAAACAAGTCTTCAGAAATGAAGAAAATGATGGAATACGGAATCTACTATTTGACACCAATTCGAAAAAAATCTTTTGTACTCTGACAGTTACGACTTTTAGATAAGGAATAACCAAATATTAAGATGGAGACCTCCATGTTTTTGGTGCTCTCCCAAACAACTTGAAAGAGACATCAACCAGAAAAATTGTGTGCGGACATCTGGACAGAAGTTCGAAGCTTGCAGGTCCTTGATAGAAAACAGAGACACAGAGACGGAAATACTGATATTATTTCTGAATGAATTACAATGAGGTGAGTACACCTTTAAATAGAGTAAAGCTACACCTAAGAAAGGAAGATTACAAGATTTGATTACGATATGATTACCCTATGATTACGCTATGATTTGATTACGATATGATTACCCTATGATTATGCTAGGATTTGATTACGATACATGTCCTAAAATAGCATATTACAAGAAGATACAGAATATATATTCAAGATACAGAATATATATTCACAGTCCTATCCTTGAGTACATCAAAACTTGGGATAGTATTTCTCCATTTGGAAAAGAACGGTGGTGTTGGAGAGAGAGAGAGAGAGAGAGAGAGAGTTAATCTAGAGAAGTGGGTCAAGGTTATAAAAAAAAAAGGGTCAATGATCAAGGCACACAGCAGTTTAGTTTCTAGATCATCCTTTTAAAAAATATTTTAGGGTATCAGTTTTTCAGAATGAAGGATATTCATAATTCCAGATCTTCTGTACAATGGTACATGGACTGTGGTGGTCATGCATCCATTTCTTGCCTAACTATGGCCACAGTTTCTTAAAAACACTTGACTGCATTACATATTGTGCAAAGGGTTGCTCTTTTTTATCTCCAAGCCACTACTTTTAAGTTTTAACTAACCTTGTACAAGAGGAAGATAATCGAAAACCAACTCACCAGAAAACAGTCTCTTTCCAGGTTACCACTTTCTGCCATTAATACTCAAAAATGCATTATTTCATTCTGCCGAACCTTAGGGCAAGGGGAGCATGGAATCATAGCCTCAAAGATTTTGTCGCTGCTTCTCTTATCGAATCCAGGCGAAGGTAAGACTTCAAAGCAATATTATGATCCAGGGGCATACAATTTTCTTCTAATTAGACTGGGAATTTAGGGTACAGAAATTGGTCAACTAATAGGGCTAATCACCATTAGTGATAAGGCAAAAAAAGAATCCCATACCATATTGAGTCATCTAAACATAGGGAGTTGTTTAGGCTCAATTATTAGTAGAGATGGAGAGATTGCCGATGATGTGAGCCATAGGATCCAAGTGGGGTGGCTCAAGTGGAGGAGCGTTACTAGTGTACTATGTGACAAGAGGGTACCGACAGAATTGAAGGGAAAATTCTATGGAACTGCCATAAAACCAGCGATACTTTACGGGACAGAATGTTAGCCTATTAAGAAACACTAGGTGAGCAAGATGAGTGTAGCGGAAATGAAAAAGTTGAGGTGGATGTGTGGTATGCCTAGATGAGACAGGATTAGAAATGAAACGGTTCGTGAAATGGTAGGTGTAGCACCATAGAGGAGAAGTTGAGGAAAAATAAGCTAAGGTGGTTTGGGCATGTGTACCATAGACCAGGAGATGCAGTAGTTAAGAGAGTGGATATGATAGCTTTGGGTAGCAATGCTATGGGGAGGAGTAGACCTAAATTGACATTAGATGTTGTTGTGTGCAAAGATACGAGTATAATGGGTTTGTGTGAACAAGTGACCCTTGACAAAGCTCAATAGAGGAAAATAATTTATGTAGCCGACCCCAAGTGATTGGGACATAAGGCTCGGTTTGGTTAAACATAGGGAGTTGTTGCAACTATGCAACTGTATTCTACAACTTACCAAGAGTATAGCATGCAGAAATGAGTAAATCTTTTAGGCTTCAAGCACGGTCCAGCACCAGATTCACGAAAGGTTTTCCATTAACCAAAAGTTTCCACTTTTAGGCTTGCTTCATTGTAAGAGAGGATATAAATGGCACCCAAATTTGAGGATGTAAGGAGATTGTTGGTTTGTGGGGAACAGGCCAGGAGGGTAAAACAGAATATAGCCTAGTATATGCTGTGTCTTGAACTATACCCCAATTTGAAGACCAGTAAAATATCAGCATCCTAGCAACCACCGAAGTTTTTTTGTTTTTTTCTACAGGACCACGAAAAACAAAAAGAAGTTCGCAACTCATTCACAAATTCATGCATGTGCTATGTATCATAAACATGCTCGATCAACAAAACTCCGCATACCAAGTAATATCTTTGTTTCCTTGGAAGCATTATTCAATTTTTTGGCTACTATGTCTATGAGTATATCACCAATCATAAAATTTACAAAATACTAATCTCTAAGCTTCCCAAATGTTTCCAACTATATAAGTGTTGCGAAAAATTTGAGGGCAAAAGTACATATTGGTCCTGCTTCTACCTGTTTCTTCAGAGGAATCCTGACCAAAATCTTGTCTGTAGAGACATATATCACCCGTAACGTCGACTTTAAGTATGTTTCCTCCATCTTCCACATTAGTAAGCCACCAAAGCTGGTTCCTTTTGGATAGAGTAAACAAACAAAAGAAGTGCAAACAGAAGTAACATTAGTATTTTGAAAAAGCTGGTGATGGAAAAGTACTACAGATACTCATAACCAACCCTAATGTTTTGGGAACCAAATCTGAGTATATTTTGGTGCTGAGCTATGTAGCACGGACACGGACACAGACACGGGACACAGTATTTCTTAAAAATGGGAACACATACACCGCAAGGGACACAACAAAAATAAATAAATAATATTTATGTCATACCAGTGGAAACATAGCTGGATGCATAAGCATGAAACTTCAATATATATAAACAAGCATCATATATACATCATATTACACTTTTAACCCAAAATATTTGAAGTAATTCACATTTACCCCAAAAATTTTAAAAATTTGCAAATTTAACCCCTGTCGCGTCCCCGCAAAAAATAATTAATTAAATTTACTGGACATGCCACATGGCGTGTCCCATACGTACTTTGCCGTATTCCCTGAGTGTCCCCTTGTTGGACATGGAGACACGTAGGCCTTTACGAGTGTCGCTTCATAGGTGCTGAGATATATGCTCAATGGACAATCTTTATCTAAGAAACTCTGTGCGCAGGAAGGTGTAGTCAGCGGAGAGAACTGACAAAGTTGAAAGGTTTTGCAGAATTTTCTTCTGTCTTAGGAGGAGTTTTTGCGACAGTTTGCAGGCTTTGGAAGCCTGGCTAATGCTTAAGGAAGTTCTGTGACTCCATGAATGCAATCAAACAGTAGTTAGACTAGGCTTGCAACAGATTCCATAGAAGGTACCAAATATGTTTTGGTGCAGCAACGTTACTTGGTTCAAAGGTACTATGGCAAGGGATCTTCTCCAATTTATATAGCTACTGAACGACATACACTACCAATAGACACCGACCACAATCATCAGCTAGACCTTGTACAGCTAAAGGCTTTTTGCATGCCTTTTCATCAGAAAATAAGAATTTGAGTTCTGTAATGGCAGAAAAGGGTATTTCGCATTGAAATGGCCAACCAAGAGATCCATGGAAAGTAATCAACGAAGCTTGGGGAATTCACTAAACAAGTTGGTGCCATTTCATTTATTAGTTTCACAAGAAGTTAAGCCGCAGTGCAAAATTTCATGCCAGTCACTAGAGGAGATGCGAAATCTCATAAGCTAGATTCAGCCCAAATTGAATGACATATTGACATAAAACCCAATGTTTGGTTTTTGGGGGCAAAGCAGTGCTCACATGAGATGGGCTATATTTGCATAGATTTCATTTTCTCCAGGGGTAAGAAATCCTCAAACGAAGTCCACAATGAATAATATCAACCACCTTACCTGCCAAATAATTATACTTAAATGAACCACAGCAGTGCCAAAAAAAATTCTGAATCATCAGATAATATTCAAAATGGCATACATCAAGATTTCAAACAAATTGAATATTGTTGATAAAACTGCCTTTACCTGCAGCTCTAGCACATCCTTCAAAATGTCTTTTAAATGTATAAGTTATTTGGTGTCAACACAATAATTTTGGCATAGCCGGCCCATCCTTCCAAGCATATGGAGTTCAATACATTGTGACAAAATGAAAAGTGGCTAATATTTCATCAACTCTCTTCCAGAATTCGATCTCTGGCATGGCTTGGGAAGGTGTTACACTCTTAACTGAATTTTAAGTCATCATCAAGGTGAACCAAAGCTGTGACGAAAGAATAGCCCTTAATTAATGTTCTTCCAACTTCCAGCAAAATGAAGCTATATAATACAACTCAGAAATGCAAAAGCTTAGCCAATCGAATTTTTGACCGAAGCCTGCTTGCCTCTCTACTATATCCCGAAGAATTAAGCCCCAAGATAACAGCCTTTTGGGCAGATCTAAGTATTTTTACGCCACTTCTTAAACAAGAAAGCAAGAGCTTGGCTGCACTGTGAAACCTCCTAGCCTTGCAAAGATTGTGGACTAAGGAAGAGTACGTAAAGGAGTCCTTTAACTCCATGGATTTGAAAACCTTCATTGCATAGTCGACCTCACCAGCTTTACACAAACCATCCAGCAAGCAGTTGAAAGCAACTAAGTTTGAATCAAACCCCATCATAGTCATGTACCTCAAATGGCGCTCAGCCCCTTCAATATTACTTACTTTGCACAATCCATCAATCAGAATCGTATGTGTGTACTCGTCGCATTCAAACCCTCCCTTCTCAATCTCATCCAACAAGTTATAGGCAGCTTCCAAGTTACCCTTCTTGCAGTACATATTAATCAGAGTGTTATAAGACACCATATCAAGCTCAATGCCATCCGTAACCATATTTTCCATGAGTTCATTTGCCTCTTCTGTCCTACCCATTTTAACTAAAGCACCAATGATTGTGCAATATGCAAAGCCATCAAATGTGTACCCTTTCTCCTTCATCTCTGTAAAGATCTCAAGCCCTTGTTTGAACCTTCTAGATCTAAAGCAGCATTTCATTACAGTAGTATAAGTAATAGCATTTGGCATATGGCCTGATTGTCCAAGCTCCGTTAGTAATCTTCGTGCTGCCCCTAACCTTCCTGCCTTGCAAAGCCCATTAATGAGGATATTGTATGTGTCTATCTGGGGAGTAAATCTATGGCGTTGTAAATTCCTGAATAGCATTAAGGCATTCTCGGTATACCCATTTTTGCAAAGACCACTAATCATAATGTTAAATGTGGTTGTGGAAGGATCAATATTACTCAAGATAATGTCCCGAAACACTCTGTTAGCCTCATCTGGTTGTCCTGATTTGAAGAAGCAATGCATTAAAGAGTTGTAACTCCACACATCTGGATGTAGGCCCTTTTGAAGCATTTCTTCGAACAGATCCAAGCACCGAGATAATAAGCAATGCTTGCTCGCACCAGCTATTAGAGAATTATACGTAACAACATCTGGGTTTATCCCAGCTTCCTTCATTCTATGCACTACTGAATAAGCTGTGTCAATGCCAATAAAACGACAATAGGCAGCAATCAGTGTGTTGTAAGTTACCACGTCCGGTAGTACTCCTAATCTTATACCATCAACTATAATTGCTTCCGCTTTCCCCAATTGTTTCGCTTTACAAAAAGAAGCTATACATATATTTAGTAACTTAGTTGAGAATATACAAACCATTCTTTCATTTGCCCCAACTACGTCATATCTGCAAAATGTCCAAGTATTCATGTCAGATAAATTTAAACATTCTTCACATTTCAGTCTGTATTGAAAATAACCAAAATAAACACAGATCTGAATAACATAAGCTGCCAAAACCTATTCAAATTGTATGAAAGCGTGCAAAAACAAGGGTTCCTTCACCACGTACAATGACCAGACCCTCTCTTTTTTTCAAACCCATTGGATGTTTGATAAGAAACTAGAAAATAAGTACATCTTGCTGAATGAAGTAAAACCGAGGCAGTGTTCCTCAAACCACATGCAAGATCAGACCCTTTTTTTTTTTCCCCTTTTTTTGTCAAACCCATTATGTGTTTGATACTAAGACACCAGAAAAAGTACATGTTGCTCAATGAAGTAAAACTGAGGCAGTGTTCCTCAAACCACAAACAAAGATCAGACTTTTTTCTCGAACCCATTTTGTGTTTTGCTAAGAAACTGAAAAAGAACACGTCTTTCGGATAAAGTAAAACTGAGGCAGCGTTCTTGGATTCTTAAAAATAGCAATGCAATGTCAAAAAGATAAGCTCGACAACTTCCTCGAAGCAAGAGTGTTTTGGGTTCAACCGTTAAAGTTGAATTGATGGGCAAACAAACCATATTAATCAAACTACAGGCCAAGAATTGATTCAAATACTGGGGCTCAATGAACTTATAGTTTGCATATCAACAATCTATGAATTACGTCCACGTATCAGAAATACATCGTACCTCAATTGACACTTCTTTCTTCTGTTGCTAGCCCGTCCATTCAGAGAGAGAGAGGCTTTCTAACGTGACCCGGTTGCCTCCATGAAGGGAGGGAGAGAGGGAAGGAGGTGTTGATCTCGCCCCTTGACCTTTGGGGTCGAGTGAAACCGTAAACGTAGAAGTGAGTTATTGGGTCTTGGCAGCGAAATTCTCCCAAACTCTTTTTCTTGGACCATACCCTATAAGCTTATTTCCAGCAGTTATATAAAAAGAGGCAGTTTTTCGGATGGCCTATTTTCAATTTCGGACACATTTGCCCCTCAATTGCAAACAGTGCTAACGTTGCCACTGGGTAATTTGGTCTTTTCGGCGTAGACAGAATGGGTGAACGTTATTAGGCCACGTTGACCCCACTCCCTCTTCCTTTCCTTCGTCTGCTTCAGATGCAAACAGAGAGAGAGAGAGAGAGAGAGAGAGAGAGAAGGGATTTGCGATTCCGCTTGCCATCAAGTAACCATTGCGACTGAGAATCTTACTGGCACAGCTCACCAATACCGTCTTCAGAAGACTGAGAGCCAAGTCCGAGAGCAAGGTGCGTATAGTTCAGATCTGTTACAATTTTTTTGGGTGGATCACTCGATTCTGATTTCCTTGGGGTGGGTTTTCTTCTTCCAGATCTGGTCGTGCGGCTTGCGTGGATTTTGCTTCGTGTTCTCTCTCTCTCTCTCTCTGTATTTTGACTGTATTCTAACCGTTTATATGTCGAAATTTCGAATTTTGGACTGTGTTCGGATTTTTGCTCACGAACTTTGATATCCGGATTCAGTGTTTTTGGGTTAGGGTTTGATCACAGACTTTGATTTTTAGTTAGGATTTTGATTTTGGGTTTTAATTTTTGGTTAGGATTATTACTGTATATATGGAGTAACTCTTTGTGAATCAAATTTTTGGGTTACAGTCTTGTCGCTAGAGAGAGACGTGGGCTGATGTGAAAAATTGATAGAAAGTTGGGGGTTATTAGATGTGAATATTTTCCTCGCCAAGTGCATTCTTTGTAATTTGATTAGCCTTTGGTTCGGCAGCACAATCTTAGATTTCCTTTCTTGACTTGGCTTTCGCTTGCTCCGCTCTGGTGTATTATTGTATTTTACTTGCAGGCCTCTCTTTGGTGTGGGCTGTCCTTTGTATGAATGGTGATGTAAATCAGTTATATATGGCATCCCCTTTCCATACTAATTATAGAAGTTATTTTGTTCACTTTCAGGCGCTGGATAAGATTAGGTTCCTGTCACTCACAGATAAGGAAATTTTGGGTGAAGGTGTTGATGCTAAGCTTCAAATTCAGGTTAGTTACTTATGGTTTCACTGTCATATAATGGTCTCAATAGTGATGGGTGTAGAACTTTTGTTATCATTGAAATGTAATAGTGTGTTGAAATTGGATTCATATGTAAATATGATTTGTTCGCACCGCTAATCAATGAACTGAAAGTCAAATACAAATTGGATTCCTTGACTTCCTTCCAAAGCTTATAATACGAAAAAAAATATGCAGATTAAATTAGACAAAGCAAACAAGATTCTATCCATTCATGATAGAGGTATAGGTATGAGAAAGGAGGATTTGATCAAGAACTTGGGTGCCATAGCTAAATCTGGAACTTCAGGTATCATTTTTCTGGTTAATGCTGCATTATTTTCAAGTTACAGCATGAAGTTGCCTTCTTTCTTTTGTGGCAGTTAATGGTCCTAATTGTATTCTCCTGGTGTACAGCTTTCATTGAGAAAATGCAGGCAGTGGAGACTTTAATCTGATTGGCCAGTTTGGTGTTGGATTCTACTCGGTCTATCTTCTTGCTGACTATGTTGAAGTCATTAGCAAAAATAACGATGATAAACAGTATATGTCTGAATGCTCTGAAGCCGTATCCTCTTCTTAGTTAACTTGGGTTGTAGTTGCCGTGCAGAAAGTTAGTCATATAATTGTAACTAAATCTTAATCATTGGCTTCCAGGTATGTTTGGGAATCAAAGGCTGATGGCACATTTGCAGTTTCTGAGGATTCATGGAACGAACTACTTGGGCGTGGAACTGAAATCAGATTGCATCTCAGAGAGGAAGCTGGGGAATATTTGGAGGAGAGCAAACTGAAGGTGGGTGAATTAGGCATGTTCTCAATAGTTTTGTGTGTGTGTGTGTGTGTGTGGTGCTTATTTAGTACACATTGGTATATGTTACTTGTCTAACAATGATATTCAATGGAAAAGGAGAATTTTGTTCTGGCTTTCATAAGTTGAGAAGGTTTAAAACCTACTGGAACATTCTCTGATCCACCCATCAAATAATGTCTCTATTTGGGCACCTATAATCTTCTAGCAATGCAACTGCATATGCTTTCAGTGAGCTTGTACCAATTGTGGTCACTTTATCACCGCAATTGCATATCCATAGGAGCTTGCTTTTTCGTTCACAGTTCTCTTTTATCAGTATGGACGACCACCCCACCTTAGCACTGTAGTTTTGTCATGCACTAATTTGCTTGAGTCCCAAATTGATTGCATTAGATATTTGGCTTTGTGTTTCTTAATCATTTTGCTTGAAGTTACTTCTAGATTGGTACTTATAATCATCTCGTGGATTGTTAATATTTAGTCCTCTTTGGAGTTCTTTTTCGCAGATAGAGGATACCTAGAGATTGACTTGTTTCCGTAAGTAGTTCATTTTAGGTGTTAGGATTTTTACTGTATATATGGAGTAACTCTTTGTGGATCAAAGTTTTGGGTTACAGTTTTGTCCCTAGAGAGAGACATGGGCTGATCTGAAAAATTGATAGAAAGTTGAGGGTTATTAGATGTGAATATTCTCCTCATCAAGTCCATTCTTTGTGATAGAAAAAAAGGTTGATTGCAATAATATTCTTCTCATCAAGTGCATCCTTTGTAAAGGGAAGACTAAAAACTAAAGTTGATGTCTTCAATTCTACTAATCAGCTTCAATTTTTCCCTCATGCAATAAGTTATAGATTGCTTCTGTCAACTACTACCATAGGACCTCTGCAAATACCATAATGTATTTGTTTAAAACTAAGGGCTAACTATCTTTTCTAAGAAATCTTCCTGCCTGGTCATTTTAGAGACTAAGAATTAAACATAAGGATTTAATGGGCAAGAGATGAAAATAAGGAATGAGAGGAGTATGCAAATTGGTACCAAAGGCGAAAGGTTTCTTTTGCTTCCATTTTTTTTTTTAATTCTCAATACTCTGCTTTACCACAAAAGTTTAGGACCTTTAGGTTATGTACATGTTCAAGTAATGAGAAAAACAAAGAACAAAAACTAACTGCTTTCTACTTAATGCAGGAAGCCAGGAACAACTTCCACTCCTGTTGCTCCACAAATTAGCTGAATTCAAAAAGTGCCATGTGACACTTAAGGCCTACATGTGCAAAACCTATGCAGGAATCAGCCAGTGTAGATTCAACGTTCACTCAATCTCCAGCGAAGACACTAATGAGGATTTCTGACCAATTTTCAAATAGCCGAAAAGGTAAAAAATTCAGATGGCTGATTTCATCCCCAGTGTGATCTATTGTCTTTGTTGGTTAAAAATAGATACAACTTTATGCAATTGTTTAGCGGTGATGATATTATACATCTCCTTGTCCATGGTATTTGAAAAGTATTAAGCTCTACGGGTAAG
The DNA here is from genome assembly GCA_019656295.1 of Rhododendron mucronatum var. ripense. Taxonomy (NCBI): domain Eukaryota; kingdom Viridiplantae; phylum Streptophyta; class Magnoliopsida; order Ericales; family Ericaceae; genus Rhododendron; species Rhododendron mucronatum. The sequence goes on along the minus strand of BPLT01000044.1, from coordinate 3,000,822 downwards.
GGAAAAGGAAAAGCCACCTATGCTAAGGATTCCTTCATATCTCTTTTTGTAGTTTGTGTTTGGAGTATATAAAATTTTAGCTAATTGAAAATTGGGTGAAATAGTTATGGTATTCCTAGCAGCTTTTACTGTCTGTCTTTTTTTTAAAAATTTAGTACAAAAGTTCTTACAATAAAATTTGACACCTATTTGTCACCTCTCCATTTATAGGGTTTCTTGACCAAATTTATGGGTTAACAGTGGTGGTATGTATGTGATCAGGTGAAAATCCATAACGAATAATTACTTGGCTTCAGGTGTCGCTTTGAATCCTACAATCACTTTCAAAGAACATAAATTAAACTTACCTATTCGATCTTATAGGGGCAACCGATCGAAGAGAGAAACATTGAGGTAGCGATCTGTGATAGAAATGAAAGTGTCAACAATTGCCCTTTCCAAGAGATCCTTTCTTGTTTATGGTCCATTTTCTATAGTCTATTGAGGTCATGATAATGGGCGCGGAGAAAAGATTCAAGATTATTGTCTCAACATATGCAGTTTGAGATGCTTATATATAGTTTATGTAAATATGTACACCTTAGCAGAAGCACATAGATGCAATGTTCTATTTCATTTCCTTCTGGAACAGTGGGTGACATGAATTAGAAACCAATCAAAACCATGCTGATATTTAGCTTAATCCATAAGGAAATGAATTTGATGGAACAATTACAGTTCAAACAGACTTGTTTTGAATCTACTACGAGAAAGTCAGTGGGTTTTTTTTTTGTTCCCAGCTTCATTTTGATTAGTCCTTAATGGAGCTATTCTAGCAAAGTTGCTACATTAGGTAATTGACGTCTCTTTTTTGTTGGATGGATTCTTATTTTCTCTTCTGTAAAAGTTTGAAGGATTAACAAATTTAGCACCTCCGAATGTGTGTTATATTTCAAAATGTGCGTTCTAAAATATATTTTGCTGGTCACTAAGTTTTCCATGTCAGGTCGTAGTGCTGTGGTGCTTTGGATCAAAATCAATGAAGCAAAAGCTCACCAAATTCGTAAGCCCACATTCTTCCAATGAGCTGCGCCATAACAAGGCACCATAACAACATTGGACCGGTACTTCTGTTTATTTTCTTCTTTCTCATATCGACGGACCCTCCAAAGGTATTTTAAGTTATTTAGAAACTATTTCACTTATAATATTCGCTTCCATGTTTTTATGTATCTTGGTATTGTGTGATACTGCAAAAGTAATTGTGCTTAGTGAAGTGGCTTAGAGTTGTCAAATGATAGAAACCCTGGTTTGTAGAACCATTTTTCTGGGCCATCTATATGATTCTTATATTTATCAAAATAATAAAAAGGTGAAGGTCAATGTCATTCCCCTTTTCTATTTATAGATGAGAAATTATATGACCATGTCTCGATAAGCTATATCCTGGTTTTATATCAAAGGATCACATTGGATGAATTGACTTTTGAAGCAAACAACTCTATTCTGATAGGTGTGAAATCAGTTTATTTAGAACAAACTATAGTAATTTTGTACCTTCTGTTATTTTAAATCAGTTAACCTATAATATGGTGGAATGTTGTCTCATTAAATATTCAATGCTTTTATCTATTGGCAACGAAGTTTACGTCAATGTAGAAAAAATTGTGTCATTTGTGGAACTCATGTTCATCAGGTTCATATTTATTATGTGATTGTGTAATGATGAGTAGGTCTATATGCTTAATTTTTCCTGAGTTTTATTTCTAGGGTTACATTTTTATAAGTAACTTGCTATTTTTTTGGCTGGTAGACATCATTTGAACACACCCGAAAACCATCTTATAATTGTGATTGTTTGATTTAGTATGCAATGATATCTTCACTCGATAGTTCTCAAATTTCTCAATTGAGTGCATAATTGGAGATGTTATTCGACGCGACTATGAATGTGAAGTAAGGTTGTGAACACACCCCAAAACCATCTTATAATTGGCTGGTGAGGACTGTTTGTTAATCTGTAAAGCAGAGAAATTATATCAATGCGGTTTTGCTTTTTCCTGTCAAAACTTTTGCAATACAAATAAAAGAAAATTTTATGTATGTTAGTCCACGTACATCAATTAAAATACCATTTAGCATGGGCAAATTGACTATTCTCATTAACTTGAAGTGGAAAAAACATATAGCGGAAACACACCCTTATAGTAGAAACAATGTCTTAGAGAGAGATAGAGTTCGTCGTCTTAAGATATGTCTTAAAAATGTGGATGATTTGCGTTGCCAATGAGTTTGTTTTGTGTGGCCAATGAGTTTGTTTTGTATGCAAGAAGTGTTGTATTTCATGCCAACGTACATAGTAGTAGACTCTCGAGTAATTGTATTTTCTTGTTGCTATAGTTCTTATGATACATGTCAATGATTTCCTGCAGATTGGAAAGGAAAACAAATGCAGAATTGTAGGTTGTTGCATGTGATTTTATACTTTCTTCCAAGCTTCACCAGTTATTAATTTCCCTCATTTTTAGTTTTCCTGCTCTTCTTTGATTTGAGCATTTGGAAGGACTGATTTATTTTCATTAACTAGAGAGATGTCTTTGATATGCTTTTCTGGAATTCTTCAACCTTTATCTGATTTAACCTTACCTTAACAGTCAAACAGCTTCAATTTATCATTCACGGTAATTCATATCATCTTCCAGTAGAAGGAATGGATAGCTAAACTTAGCTTACAACTTTTTCGAACAGATTTCTGATATTTCTGAAGTTGTTTATAGGACATCAGCCGATTGGCTTAGCCACCAATCTTTTGAAGCACTTGGTTCCTTTGTATTGTGGTTGATGGACAGCATCCTTACTGACCTAGCAATCCATCAAGGAGCAGCTAAGGAGTCAAAAAAATTTGTTAAGAGAAAATTTAATATATAGGAAAAAAAAAGGGGGGGGGGGGGGGGGGGGGGGGGGGGGGGGGGGGTTGGTGGTTGTGGGGGGTGTTCTGGTGAAATATAGAAACGACCAATTTGAAGGGAAACTTTCAGAAAATAACTTCAACGAAGAAAGTTTATGCCCGTAAATTATTACCTCGAACAAAAATGAGAGAATTTTGGATCAGGCTCAAGGTAAGGAACTTGGTGGGATTCTGCAAATGAGCTGCACAGTGGTTGAAAATCATACAAAGAAGAGAGAGAAGAGGGGAAAATAAATTAAAGGGCACGCCAGCGAGAGATTGTTCAGGAAAAGTAGTACCTTACTCTTCTTTGATTTGAACATTTAGAAGGACCGATGTATTTTCATTAACTAGGGAGATGTCTTTGATATGTTTTTCTAGAATTCTTCAACCTTTATCTGATTTAACCTTACCTTAATAGTCAAACAGCTTCAATTTATCATTCACGGTAATTCATATCATCTTCCAGTAGAAGGAATGGATAGCTAAACTTAGCTTACAACTTTTTCGAACAGATTTCTGATATTTCTGAAGTTGTTTATAGGACATCAACCGATTGACTTAGCCACCAATCTTTTGAAGCACTTGGTTCCTTCGTATTGTGGTCGATGGACAGCATCCTTACTGACCTAGCTATCCATCAAGGAGCAGCTAAGGAGTCAAAAAATTTGTTCAACAAGCATCTACAAAATCTCATGTAATTTTTACCATTTTCCTCGATTAGCTTTTCGTCGTTTTCTTTGCCTTAAAGAATAAGGTAAAAGCTTGTTGTCATGTTGTGATCGACGTAATGACTTGGAAATTCTATGTTGGTTATTTAGTTACTAAGATTTAATGAATTTGAGGCTTCTGACTTTGGGTCAATGAATACAGCACATCAGAGAAGATTCCTAACTGAATTAAGTGTTTTGATGATTCCTAGGACTGTACAAGTGTCCTGTATCTGAAACTTGAACCTCTTACACTCAGATGTAGCATGGACAGGTTGTCGTCGTGTGATTGTGTTCGTCAATTTAGCTTCCCAAACTTATTGGGTTGTTGTCGTGGGCAAGTTTGAAACATTCTGGACAAAATTTTAGTGATCTATAGCACGTTTTATTGGGTAATCCATAGGACAATTAGGAATGAAAAAGAGCATTAAAAGCTAAGTAATATGTTAGTCATAGGATTGGGCGCTGGTAGTCTTAATTAACTTGCACAACAGCACATGAAAGGCTTGGATCACATTTAGTATGGTGGGATGTGACACATGTTGGTTCTTAGTTTGTTGTTTTCCTAGAATATCTCCTTTAGGAGTATACTGGAACGTGGGAAGTGCTCTTTGAGCATTTGGATGCCGTTCACAAACGGGCACAATTAATTGAAGTGGTAGTGCTCCATCATTATGATGCCCATACGAGGAAAATGGAATTGTTTGGAAGGGCTGAACTAAGTGGCAGTTGTCTGGCACACATTTAATTTGCTTAATGGACGAATTGCTCGTATATTGTCAAGTGTAGGAGTTGATTACTTGTCTAAATAAGGATGGACCTAATAGACCTTCCATATGCAGTTTGAGATATCTTCTCCTTCCGATTATTTTCACTTTTGCAAGAAATATTAGCTTAAATTATTATGCTCTCCATTAAATGGCATTTTTTATGCATGCTTTAATTTATTTTCTTTCTTTCAGAACTGTTTGGCGACTAAGTGCCCTTGCATGATGTTTAAATTTTGTTGAGACATATAACTCCTAATTGATGACATATGTAGAGACTTACATGGTTCATATACTAAATTTCGAGGATTAATTACACTGACGCTGAACAAATTCTAGCACTCATTGTGTGTGTGACTCGGACAAGTAAGCAAAAGAACTAGAGAATGTAATCTGTGACATAAGGTGCATTTATGACATGAACCAAGCGGAAACAAGTTACTATGAGAGTAATTCAGTCTTACCCCAACCCTAATACCATGTTATAGCATCCAAATCAAAATCAATTAGTTGTGAGTGAAGAGGCTCAAAAGTAGGGGGTCCCTATCATACTTTTAATTTGTTTGCTAGATGAATGGCACGTATATTGTGAAGTGTATGATCCAATTATATTTGTTGTTTATAGAAATGAGGAATTGGTTAGACCTTGATCATAGAGATCCCTGACCCATCTCTCATTTGACTCCTGACCTAAATTGTGAGTCTGGTATGTTACTGGCTTCCTGGAGCTGTTATGCTTACGAAACTTTGAAACAATATATGCTTTTGATTGCATGCTTGTATGATCCACTATATTATGCTTCACTATGTTAGGCTTTGAAGCAAGAACCTTTCTCTTCTTAAGCTCATCTACGTTGGATCAAGGATTTGAGAAAATATGTTCACAAGATAATTACGCTGTATCTTCTTTTAATGATCGGTGCTTTTTTCAGAAGGGTTTTGCCCCTGGAACATTTTCCCAGTAAAATTTCCTGCTTCTACAATCTGAACCGTCGATATTGATATAATTCTGGAGCTGATGGTTGCCATATTTGTGGTTTTAGCAATGACATTGCGACGAAAACCTTAGGTGTTGATCAGTCTAATGCCCATAATAAAGGACAATCCGAAATTCCAAGGCCAAGATAAGCTTCCAATCACAATCTGGGTGATTGTTCAGGTGAAACTAGAAAACACAATTCGTTGAATGGACATTTCTTTGTTGTTTTGTTTGAGTAGTTCTCAATCAAGATTCAACTAATTTCTGTTAGGCTTGTCAAGGTGATTCGGTTGTGGGGCTTTACATGTGGGTTTGTTACCTCTTGCTGATGCTGAGCAGCAAATCAAGTTGCAATTTGCAGTCAAGAATTAATTTTACAGTTAATGGAGAGGTTCGAAACTATTGTAAATATTTCAATGGCTGCCCACTTCTCCTTGTTTTATTTTCATTCTTGTTTTCTTGTTCTTGTTTTGGTGTGTCGGGAATCCCAAAACAGTTGTACAGTTGCTGTGCAGATTATTGGTGTTTTTTTTATCAACTACAGTTGGTGTCTTATTTTACAAACAAATCCGGTTTGCCATATCTTTGAACCAGCTTTGCCTTCAACGCTGAACTGTCATAGGAGACAACCTGATTACAGGAGTATTGAATTTGATTCTGCTCTGATTTGGAATCGATACGCAAAAATTATCAACATCCATCCTTCCTTTGTCTGGTTTTCAAGTAATGCTTTTGCTCTTCTTGAAAGCAACACATGACTGGTACACAATTTGATCTCCCTGAGCATGCACTGCAATTGCAGCAGTCACTCACTCACCCTCAGTAGTTTCTAGGTAGTAGCGTGTTTTTGTTTGAGTCCGGTTTGCCATATCTTTGAACCAGCTCTGCCTCCAAATCATTGCCTACCATTTTGTGTTCGCTCTTCTCCCTACCATTGCCATTTCCTTGACTGCAAAGCTAAATCTTCATTTCCCAAACTGATCACGAACATCCAAATGGCAATTCTGTATCACCTCAACTTAATTTTTCCACCTTCACCATCAAAAGCAACATTAATCTTTATCCTAAAACAAAATAGTAAATCCTCTTCAACGGGCACATGATATTCGTGCCTTGCACGTGGCCGCATCTAGTATATCTTAAATAATCCACTTGTTCCCTCCAAAAAGATCAGCAAATACCCACAACCTCTAACCCCTTGAGTCACCCCAAATATTCATCCATGCCTCTGCACTCACTAGCACGATCTTCATCCACCTTTTCCCACAATCGATTGGTGCGATTATTCCCTAAGTTGAGATCCAAAACCTCAATCAGAATCACTACTAGTGTGTGTGTGTTACAAATGAGGAGATTACAATGACCCAAATAGGTTTGTAAGTCTTTTCAACACTTTTGGTTAACGATTTTAACAATTCCAAACAACCCCAAAGTTCAAGGTATGTATATGTTTAAAAATGAAGTACTAAGGGTGTAGGTGAACCTTACACAAAGTACAAGGGTCAAAGTGAAATTTAACCCGTTTTAACTAAAACCTGAAGTACTCCTAAAAAGTTAAAAACTTGTAAATCGTTATTCAAATTCATATCAAATTGAGTTTACTCAAATCAAAGATGGCTCAAAATTTACAATTTTTGCAAGAAAATTGATATTCACGCTCCATTTTTTTACTAATGGCGCTCTACTTTGTTCATGAAATTACTAGTAATTTCACGTTGAAATTGGAGCGCCATTAGTAAAAAGTATAGCGCGAAAATCAATTTTCTTTTTGCAACTATGATGTTAATGATGTTTTAACTAAAATTTAACTAAGATTTTAGTTTATCGAGTCTTTCATTTCAAATGAAGCTTTTGTTCAATTTTTTCTCCAAATTTGAGTAAAGCCATGTAAAGGCCAGAGATGCTCTAACACATACCGAACCAAACCAAACCTTATGTTCCAATCAATTAGCCTGAATGATTTCTTGATGAATTCTTTAAGATGAATAATTTTGATTATTGAAATAAATTTGGAATAGGTCCCTGAAAAGTTAAAATTGAATTGGTCCAGTTTTTTTTTTTTTAAACGAGGGAGAAGCCCTTCTAAGCTCACATAAGTAGTTCGATTTTGGCATTGTAAATACCTACTAAAATTACTAAACATATGCTTCATACCATTTGCATGTCAACCATTCCTATTAGATTATCTTCACAAAAAGTAAATATAAAAATAGTACACTCAAAAGGTTAAAAAATATCTTTAAAATGAGGAGCAGCAAAAAAAAACTGTCAATAGGAGGGAACGGTGACAAAAGATGGAGGGAGAAAAGTCATTGGTGGTTGTTGATAGCCTATTGTGATTCCTAGATATTGCCACCAAGAACTAGGATGAGAGGGCAGGAGAACACAGTGGCAAAAAAGAGGTGGGAGTGATCGAAAGTGGTAGGTCGAGATGACAATAGGCGGAGCGGAGTCAGAGTAAGAAAATCTGGATGTACAAATAATGAACATCAAGCAGGTGAAAGAGTCGAGCATTTATCGATCCCTATGCACAATTATAATTTGCACTAGCCTTGTTCTTTTGTGTGGGTTTTATTAACAAGAAAACGAAACTACGAAGGGGTGTGAAACCATATAGTAATAAATAGATAAACAAAAAATAAAGGGGTGTGAAAACTATTTTCCAGAAAATATTGCCAATTTGTTCTTAAGAGTTTGGAAAAATTAAGAAAAGTAACACGAGGGTATTATTGTCATTCAAGCGCACCAACCAAATCAAAACCCTACTCCGTCCTTCCCTCCCATTCTAGGGTTTTTCTTCGCTCCGCTCCCTCATTTCCTGTCACCCGTCGCAGCGACCAACCACTGCAGCTGCAGCTGCAGAGGCAGAGCCATGGCCTCGGAGAAGAAGCTTTCGAATCCAATGAGAGAGATCAAAGTTCAGAAGCTAGTCCTCAACATCTCCGTGGGCGAAAGCGGTGATCGCCTTACCAGAGCCTCTAAGGTATGAGCATGCAGCACACTCTCATTTTGGCTTATAGGTTCTTACATCATCGTCTTTCTAATTATTGATCCTCCTCCTTTTAGGTCTTGGAACAACTCAGTGGCCAATCTCCTGTGTTCTCCAAAGGTAAAACCTCTCTCTCTCTCTCTCTGTTTTTTTGATGGTAAAAGTTTGTAGTTTGAGGATTATAGGGTAGTTTAGTAAAAGTAAACAACGGAAACTTTATATCCAACCCTAAACCAATTAGCATTTAGCAATGAGTGCAGAGGTCCTTCAGTGATCTCTCATTTTATATCACAAGTTATGTGGGACCATCTCCAACACAACCTCACGTGCAGCCGTATTTAGGTATGTCACGTCTGTTATTGTGGAGTGTGGGCTATTTTAATTCTAATTTGGGATGGAATGAACCCGCTCTGATATCTCTCAGAACTTCATATCTTTCACAAAACCAATTGGGAATGGGTGGAAAGGTCCTTCATACTAGTAACGAATCACTAACGATTGATTATTTTGGTTTCTTTGAGATGTCAGTTTTCACTTTTTTCTGATGTTACTTAAACGAGGTGAATCATTACTAGTTATCTGTTTGTAATTGAGAATTCCGAGTAACTAGCCAAGCTGATGAAGTAGCTAAATAAGTAGAGTCCTGTAGAAAGTCCTGTTCCTAATCTCCAGTGGGAACATGGAAATGATCTAGTTGTAATCTTCAAATAGTTGGATTAAAAGTTTAATATTTAAGGAGAAGTTTGGTTTATTCTCTTCTAAGTATTTGAGCAAACACACAGGGGGTTATGTAAATTATTTTATTTTTATGTTTATCCTGGTTTCTATCTGGTAACCTTCTGTTGCATAATGTGGTTAGCTTTATAAAACGCAATAGACTAAGCTCTTCTCTTTGCGTGCTGATAGAATCGAATCTTTAACGCTGTTTTAGTATGTCTTGCTACATTAATATTACGAGCTGTTAATCAAAATTTTTTTTTGTGTGCGAGCTTATGCTTATCTTGTGTTTGGTTGCTGATCAAATGTTCCTAAAACAGCAGAAATACGAAGATGACCTTTTGATTCTTCAAATCTCGAAATTAAATCCTTTGCGAACAGAGCCGAAAACAAATCGTTTGACATTGTTTAGTTGGATTCTAATTGTTCAAACTGAAACAACTATAAACTGAAGTTTCATTTTTTCTGGCTACTAAAATAACTTCTTCTTTTTTTAATCATGGGTACTAAGATCATTTGTCAGCGTATTTGTTCGCTCTTTTATTTCAGCAGTTCATCTTTACTTCTCCCTTGTTTCTTTATTCCCCTCCCGTTTCTCCCAGTCTTCTGTCATTGTTAATTTGTTACCTTTTTTTCTGTGTTTTTTTGGGTGACAGCGAGATATACGGTGCGGTCCTTTGGGATCAGGCGTAATGAGAAGATTGCTTGCTATGTCACAGTCAGAGGTGAGAAGGCAATGCAGCTTCTGGAGAGTGGATTGAAGGTGAAGGAATATGAACTGCTGAGGAGGAACTTCAGTGAAACTGGCTGTTTTGGCTTTGGTATTCAGGAGCACATTGATCTCGGAATTAAGTAAGCACATTCGTCTCACCATTTAAGAAGCTTGCAATGGTCATCTCGGGATATGACGCTAACAAGGATTCTATGACAGTTGTGTCTGACAATTGTGGTCGTTTCTTTGTTTGATGGCTGCTTGTCTCTCTTTTTTCAGGTATGATCCTTCAACTGGAATATACGGGATGGATTTCTATGTAGTCTTGGAACGCCCAGGGTATCGCGTTGGTCGTCGCCGTCGGTGCAAGGCTCGTGTTGGAATTCAGCACAGGGTCACTAAGGATGACGCCATGAAGTGGTTCCAGGTCAAATACGAGGGCGTGATCCTCAACAAATCCCAGAATATTGGGGCTTAGGTCTCGAGCATTGTAGCATCTTCTTTTGATTGTCGGAAAATTTTGATTTTTTCCCCGTGAACCATAACTTATCACTTTTCCTAATATACGGAGATCAATTTTCAGTTGTCCTTTTTTGCAGTTGTTTCCATGTTTATTCCGTTTAGTTTGCTTGTGAGACTTGGTGTTTGCAGTGTTCTTGTTTAAGGGCCTCCAGGCTTTTTAGTGTTCTTGAAGATCTGCTCGCTCTCAAAATATGAATCACTGAAAGTGAGCCGAATGTCCCACATTGCGCACCAAAATTCCGAGGAAGCTTGCTAAGACGAGGAAGTTCATACACGGTGAGACCAGTGCACGTGATTGAACGTGTTTTTTTTTTCCAGCGTATATGACTATATGTCATTGATGTTTTTGTTCGGAGCAGATTGAGGTCACGGGGAACGGTATCTAGACGTGCAATAGCTTTATTACCAAGACCACTTTTCTGCAACTGTTTTTGTGGAAACAGTTGCTTGGGCTTATGCAACCCTTAAATCAACTGGTTTTTTTTTTTTTTTTTTCTTTTCCTGGATTTTTACACACTTCTGTACGATGTTTTGTTGTGCTATCCCACGGGAAGTGCAAGGATTGGATAAGATAACACTGTTGGATAGGTAACTTTGATCACAAGAAGAATATGGCTTTGTAGTCATATGGAATATTCTTCCATTCTTTTTACTTTTTTTCTTTTATCTAACTCAGGTGTTCGGGTCAATTCACACCTCGACTACTCGTGGGACCTAATTTGACTGCCCACTTGCGGGGAGCCTAACTAAAGACGAAGCAAAACTCCACATGAACTAGCTCCAAGGGAATTCATAACACTTGAGAGGTTTCAAACTTGAGATATTAAGAAGGAACAAACTCCTAAGTCTCGGGGTTAACCAAGGCCAACCCGTGGGGTTAATTCTTTTTCCTTTGGTAATGTGGAGAAAAAAGAAAAAAAAATTATGCACTTGAAACTAGTTGAATGAGATTTTTATGCGGTGGAAAAGGTGTTTGAAGTGAAATTATACAAATGGTATGGGAGTACCGTCTTGTAGTACTCCGGAACACTTTATAATCACACATTCCTGTGGAGTTTACCACTAAATGTACAGATTCTATAAGAATGTGTGGTTGAGTGGTTCAGAGCATCACGTGGCGGCACTTTTGGATTATTTGAATAATTACTTGTGTTTGAATTAGTTTATATATGTCCATGTCAACTAATTTTATTCCTGATTCAGGCGAAGGCAAACCATTCACGATGGGACTAAGAAATTTGTTCGTGATTCGGGTGAAGGCAAACCATTCACGATTGGACTAAGAAAGTCACAAAATAACTTCTACTCCTATAAAATTGTATAGTCTGGTTCAAGTCAAGACGTTCAGATTTTGTGTTACGTTCGGACCACGACTCAGTCGTTGGATCGTATTTTCAATGGGCTGGATCTGCGGAAGGTTTAAATTTTTCAGATCCGGACCATTGAAAACACAATCCAACGGTTGAGAGCAAAAGTCCTAACCTAACACAAAACCCGCGCGCCCTGACTTGATCCTCCCTTTAACACTTATCTCGGAAATTTTTGCCACTTGAGTTCCGAGCGCCCTGACTTGATCCTCCCTTTTACACTTATCTCGGATATTTTTGCCACTTGAGTTCCCTTTGGGTAAGTTGGGATTATATCCAGTGCAGTGTCGTTTGTTCATGGATTCCCAGCTAATCCGGTTTCTCTGCAGTTAACTGTAGAGAAGGTTATGGGTTCAATCTAAACCGTTCATCTTGAAAATTAATGGTTCAAATTTGTTGAATCTATTATTAGTAAAAGTCTTTTATTAACGGTAAAAAATTGAAAAAAATTTGAACCATTAAAAAAACAACCCAACAGTTGCGATCGTTTGTAACTTTGTATGGCGGCTCCGCAGTCCTCTGCAGTCCTAGACAAGCCAAATTCATTCCCAGCCTACCTTATTTTATCCAAACAAAGAAAGCAAGCGTTGACCACCAAATTCACATCAATTTCTCCCTCATTATTCACAGACAAACTTTCAAATGAAAGCCACTGAATTTTTACCCACAAAAAATCATCACCGAAAAGTGCGAAATCTATATCACAACACAGTACAAAAACATACTAAAAGGAAAAAGAAAAAATTCAAAAACTCTACCAATTGGTGTTCATTATCTAACAGTAGATGCAACAGTTTGAGCCCAAATCCTAAGCTGATCTTTAATTTCCATTTCATTGCCAAGTGATGGAATTCTCCAATCCACCACTGGATTAATAATCTCCACCTTGCTATTCCTCTGCCCAATACTCAAAACATGATCCCATGCTTCAGATAGATAAGGCCTAGGAACATCAACCTCAACAACTTCCTTCACTTCATCTTCTTCTTCGAAACTGCTCCCGGATTTTCTTCCCAGTCTCTGTAACCCCGGAATAATCGAAACCAAGCTCGAATTTACCTTATCCTCTTCAGAGAAAACAAAACCCAAGTCCATAAACCCTTTTAGCTCCTCGAATTCAAGCTCTGATAAGCTCTTACTACTGCTAACAATTCTCCCCTGTTTTCTTCTCCTTTTCTTGATTTCACCCCCTGTTTTCTTGATCGACGCCTCGATCGCTCCTTGTTTCGATACGGGTTCCGAGAATTCTCTCACGTCTTTGCCGGAAAGTATCTTCTGGAGCCTCGGAGTGTTCAGGACTGATTGTGGAGAGAGAGAGTCTGTGGAGCTCAAGCAGTGGTCACTGAGGGATCTACTGTGGAGGGTGGGAACGGAAGAGAGCTTTGAGTTTCCGTTGTTTTCAAGAACTGGGTTTGGTTGAGGGGTTGGAATGGGAGGTTTCGAAGTGAAGACTTTGTATTCAAACCAGTAGCAATCGAAAACAGAGAGGATTTCTTCCTCGGATGCCATTAACGAAGGGAGAGAGAGTGAAACAGAGGTTTTGTTTGGGAATTGGGAGTGTTGACGAGGTGAAGATATATTTCGAGTTAAAGAGATGAGAAGAAAGTTCGGTATATATATTGGCTTCATTACCTTATTGCCCCTCGTTTTATGTCCATATTGCATTGTTGGTGGTGGCAATTAATTTGTGAATTGGAACGCCTTGAGACACGTTTTTCTCAATGTTATCAATAAATCTTTCATTATCAAAGTCGATCACATGTATCACGTTGTGAGCTTGGATCGAATTGATGATATTTTTTTTATAACGAGATGTCCGAGTTAGCTAGATCGCACCTTATTTAATTTCGGAGTCCTGAACGTATCGATCGGGCAAACTTTCAGTAATTCTAATATTTGAAATGTTTTGCCTTTGTAAGATTTGAACTGACGACCGCTTTCTTATGCTCACTTTGTTGGAACTATTTGAGATTTTTAAATGATGATTTTCACCCAAAAGATTTATGGTCGTAATCCTACTGTCACTTTTAGTTACTACTTGAGTTACATAACTAGTATAATTGATGATTACGAAAAATCATGTCCTTTTTTGAATTCAGAAGCAAAGTATTTTGTGAATTACTATTTTTTGCACCAATTTATAACTCAAAATACTTTTCAAATTAAGGCAAAAATTCAACAAATTATAAGCTGCCCCTAATCGTTATTTATGTTGTCAAGCATTTCAACGATCTCAATTTGAAATTTTTACTTTTGTGGATTAAATTTGAGTCTATATCAAAAAGTCTTGTTTTTTATAAGTAAAAAATCAGAGCGAAAAATTTGTAATATCCTTAAGAGTTACTAATAACAAAAAAAAATTGTAACCATTGAACTTTGAAACTGGCGCGATGCTTTATCCAGAAAAAAATCTTGTTCTTTTTTTTTTTTTCCTCTCTCTGTATCTGAAAATTAAGATCCAAATAAAGTTTTTTTTTCGCTTTGAGGAATTGGAAAACCAGAGGGGTATTAGTGTAAACAAAAAAAAAAAGAAATGCGCTCCGAATCTTCTGATGCTTTAATTTGAATGGGTCCAGGTTTCTGATCCAACTTGGATGCTTAAAGTCGACGAAATCATTTATTTACAATTATATATAGTTTTCTGATGACCCCACGAGTGAGGAAAGAGTCGTATTCCTAAAATGCCCCCAGCACTTCCATCGTAACTCCAAAACTACCCTTAGCCTTAAACCATTGCAGTATGAATCTGGAAGGGGCATTTGCGGAATAATGGCATACACATCAACTTCAAATGTGAACGGCAGGTTGGTGAAATGATATTTAATGGAGCCCCCTCTATTACTCGTTGTTGCTTTTTATATTCCGAGGAACATATAGCACTGTAATCATGTCAACTTCACAAGTTGCATGGTTTTAAGCATTTATTTAACACCTTCCAAATTGAATCAAGTTCAATAATTATTGAAGTCCTTAAAAAGAGCATGGAAAATATCTTGCTTAAGTCTTTTTTTTGTCAACAATATCTTGCTTAAGTCTGTTCCCATTGTTTTTTTCTTTTACTGAAAAGGACCCGTTACGATCAATGAAAATGGACTGGACCGTCAAGTTGGCCTGTGGGTCTTTTTCAGATTCTCTTTTTGTTGATCCAAATCATTCACATTTTAGAGCTCATTGATAATATCAATAGCGTAAAAAATCAGGTTGGTTAGATACCGGATTGATATATTTTTGAAATACATTTGTTTAGATAAATGGGTTAAATAGTTTCGATTCGCTGTTTCTAATCTTGTTATGTACTATGCCAGATGTATTTTGAAATCATACCAAACAATATCCAGTCAAGTTGATTTTCCAGAGTGATTGTGTCCTCGACAAAACTCTATAATATGAACAGTTATGATTATCCAAATGGATTGAGAAAGACCCACAAACAGGCCAACTGAACAGTCTGCAGAGGAGCCGGTATTAGTAACTTTTTTTTTGGCAGACGAGGTCTAAGATGATTGGCAGCAATAGTAACAGGAACTGGTAAAGCAGCCCAAGTGTTGACAAAATTAGACAAATGAAAACAATTAACTTGTGAGACTTGGTAGTTATTATTTAAGTTTGAGGGAACTCAGTCTTTCATAATTTCGTACGTCATTGACTCGATGTGACGTGTTGCTGAGTTGGTGCTGACAGGGCACCGAAGAGGCATAATATAATTCGTACATTTTTTTTATTTATAGAAAAATGGCTATATACTATAAAATGAATTTTGGCTCATTCGGTGAAGTGCTAAAGTATAAACCAAATCAAAATTTTGCACACATTTTTATATGGAAAGCGAAATAGGATTTTCACAAAATATACTTTGTTCCCTGAATTAGCATTTTTCAATGTGTGCATAGCACAAATTTTACGCTAGGAGATGTATTTAACTCAAAGTGGCGACTTCAAGGAATTGTCGAGGTAGTCATTCATAAGTTTAAATGGTATATGATGTATTCAAGATATATATCGGGGGTGTTTGGTAACTCCATGTTTTGGCTTTTTATATTTTGGTTATTGAGTATTTTGCTTTTTGAATTTTGGTCAGAATGTGTTTTGAATACGGTAGAGTGTTTGTGAGATATGTACAGAATGTATTTTGCAAAAGAAATAATGTTTGAGAGATACGTGCAGAATACATTGTGTAGGCCTTTTTGTTAACCAAAATAAAAAAGGGCAAATTTTTGTAGTCGTCCCTCTAATTTTATGGTTGTCTCAATTTTGTCCCTCCAGTTTCAATTGCAACCAAATAAACCTTGTAGTTTGTTTTATGTTCCAAATTGGTAAAATCGTTCACACTATGAATGAAACTGACAGAAAAATTGGTTTTAGTTTCATGGCTCTCGTAGAGTGCCCATTGAAAGGCCTTAGAGCTCAAAATTCATTATAACCATTTAAAATAAAATGATCAGGAAAATAAGATTTTTGCACCGATTTAAATAGATTAAAAATTAGAACACTTAATTTTTTAACTTAATTTTCTATTATATAAACGGTGTAAAAAAAATAAGTGTAATTTAAACTCCAAGTAAGAATCTAAATGGAATTCGTAAGGATAAATTAGGGGACGCTTAATCACTTATGTGAACATTTAGGCGCTTATCAGTAGAATTTTTGCTTCCCAGAATTTTTGGTGCAATAAAGCAATATGGCCAAAGTTGCTCTATTAGTGCATCTCCACTCCTTACTCAAATCCTTACTCAAACTCAAATTTGAGTAAAAAATCCCAAAATTCACCTTCACTCCTTACCCAAACCTATACAAATTTGAATTTTACTCAAATTCTTCCTCAAATTTGGTATTGAACCAAATCCTTCACCAAATTTTCAGGGCGGCGACCAGCGGCGAAGTACTGTGATTAGGGCTTCACCAGTGGGTCGTCAACTCGTCACCAGCAACTCGTCGTTCAAATCCCAACTTTAAACCCGAGTTGTTGCAGCTCCGGCGGAGGACGGTGACGTCTCTCGGCCTGCAGACCAAATTCACTCAGGTTTCTCCACCTTGGTGGTGGTGGTGGTCGGCATTGGTGGTGGTCAGTGTTTGTGGTCGGCGTTGGTGGTGGTCAGTGTTTGTGGTCGGCTTTGGTGGTGGTTGTGGCTCTAATGGGTGGTGATGGTGGTGAATGGATGGAATTTGAGTAAGAGCACCCATAATGTAATAATCAAAATTGGATAATTAAAAGTTGTCATATCATCTTTTGATTATTCATTTAGAGGTTGTTAAAGTTAGTAATGTCAAGTCTCACATTTTTACTCTTTGCCCATAATCAAAATGGTTTAGCAAAAATTTAAATCTAACGGTCATTTTTCCTTCTTCTTAATCTAATGGTGTATATTGATTGACATTCTAGTAAAACAAGTGAAAGTGTAGAGCATTTGTTAAGATTCATAAAATGATCAATATTGTTAAATGCACAACCACTTGTCAAAGTGGAGAGTGAGTTTTACCTACCAATAAAAACATTTGCTTTATGGAGAGTGAGTTTTACTCTCCCATGATGGTTGTACTTGATTGAGAAAATGTGGAGTCCAATAAATTTGATTATTAACAATATGTTGCTAGTTTTGATTATCTAAAGACTAAAATTTGAAGAGTTGCTAAGAAATTACTAAATTTGGTTATTACAAATGTAAGTATTTTTTGAGTACACAATGCTAATTTTAACAACCTTTTAATTTTGATTACTATTACATTGTGGATGCTCTAACGGGTGTAGACGCTCGTAAGGAGATTCAGCAAATTTCTGTAGGACCTCCACCGCACATGTCGGTAGGACCCGTACTCATTAAAGAGTTGTGGTGGGAAGATGGAATTTATTGCGTGTGGACGTGGTGGATTGATTGCCATGCAAAAAGTATTGTGATAGGTATATTTATTTGGTTGGTGGGGAAAAATTTTCACTGCCGAGTGAGTACCACGTGATGTCCCGCTTGCACATTTGAACCGTTCATTGTGTGTTTGAACCACTCAGATTTGAAGAGTGAAAAATGAGAGAAAAAGTGTTGGGATGGGAGGAGAGATGGTTGGTTTCAATTTAAGCCATGCAAAAATATATTGGATGACTCAGATGCGCCGAGCGAGCACCACGTAGAATATATCTGCTTGGTGGAGGTATGGACCCATGGAAAGAAAAGGACAGATCTTTGGATAGAAAATCAAATGGTCAGGTTATGGCTGTTGATCGGACTGGCTTGTTCATAAGAGAGATACAAAATTCATCTATTATTACGATCCCGATCGTCATTTGAGGAACTGAAATGCCGTCGTAATCTCTTGAGTATATTTTTATTCATTTTTTCCGTCTTGTACCCTTTTTGCGGTATTGAATTTGTGTACGATTGTTGGATTTTGCGAAAGATGGAACCCACACACCCGAGCTGCATGAACAATGGCATGTTAGAAGTCCCTAGCGGGAGCATGAGTGGTTAACCAAGAACCAAATCTACTCTTACGGTTGCAGTTAGACTATGTCTCTGTTCCGGTTCGAACGACGGTTTAATAAAATTGAGATAGTGACATTTTACAAAGCCTTTGAAGCAAGGAAGATATATTCGGATTAAAACACAAATAAAACTTGATTTTGAACTGAAACGCTAGAACACTTGCTTTTCCAATGCAAGCTGCGAGAGCAGTGTGGCTTGATTCGCCTTTACGTGCTGTGGTTTCTTTTATGTGGAACTCGTTCAACTTTATGGATTGGTGGTATTCCTTCTCACATAATTCTCATGTGTATGTTGCATTGATGGATATGGGTGCTTTTTGTGCTTCTATTTGCTGGTTCACTTTGAAAACTCAAAATCAAGTGCATTTTGACGGCCTTAGCTAGGATGGTACTATGATTCTGGACAACGCCTCATCCCTTTGTTCTGAATTTAAAGTTATTGAGGTTGTTGGTCATTCTCTCCAAAGCTCGGTTACTTCTGCGAGTGTTCCTATGTGGCGACCACCTCCTGTTGTTGTGGTAAAATTTAATGTTGATGGGGCTGTTCATCGGAAAAATGGTTCACTTGGGGTGGGCATTGTGGCTCGTGATCATTTGGGGCAAATTGTGGGCGTAATGGCTCGATCTTTTCTTGGACTTTTATCTCCTAGAGCTGTTGAGGCTATGGCTTTCCGGGAAGCTTTGGTTTTTGCTGCTAATAGAGGCCTTTCAAAATTTGTCGTGGAAGGTGATTCTCTTGAAGTCGTTCAAGCACTTATTCAATCAGAAAAATCTTTTGCAGATTGTAGTTCTATTCTCTTGGATTGCTTAGTTCTTCTGCTTTTATTTTCCTCTTGTAGTTTCGTGCATGTTAATCGTTCTTGTAATAGGATAGCCCATTTATTGGCTAAGCGTTTCCTATTAGGCATTAGCCTAGAAAATTGGGGGTTCCTGTCCCCCATTGGCTAGCTAATCTTGCTTTGGTAGATGTCCGGTCCTTCGACTGGGTTCTCTGTTAATAATATCTTCTCCTTTTTTGTGAAAAAAAAAACCAATTTTATTAAAACCACCAAAAACTGCCAAACTGAATTCAAACTCACACACAGTCACTAACAAAATACTGCGATTAGTTATATAGTATTAGCATGAAAGTATATAACGATTGAGTCTCTTCATATGTAGTATTATTCACATAAATTACAAATTAAATGTACCTCTATAAAGTTGCGGTTCGGAGCGAAAAAAGTGACCATAAATTCATGAGCAAACTATTTGATTCGGTTTATCATTTTATAAATTGGAAGTAAACCACAATAATATCATTTTGAATCAAATTGGCTGGTTTGGATTGGTTTGGCCGGAATTCGCAGTTCGACAGTTATTTTGCTCATTGATAAGTCCTCCCTTTCTTTTTCACCGCTTCCATGCTCCGACTTCCAGAAGTTAATTTATGCTGAATTGAAGAAAGTATGAGAAAAGAGAGAAAATAAAATGAGAGAAAAATGAAAAGAAAATTGTCCTGTGCACAAATTTAGATTTTGTTTTTATTTTTTTCATCTTTCTCCAAATCAAATAATGAGAGAGATTTTTTTTTTTAAATTTTCTCCCTTCATTTCTCTTCTTTCCATAAGTTCCAAACAAACCATTATGCTTTCTCTGAAACACGTGGAAAAGAAAATTAACAGAATTTTCCTTTGGTTTAGAAACAAGTGAGAAGAAAATTAACATACCATTTCCCTCTCACTTAGTTGTTTCTCTTTTTTCTTTCCATAGTTCCAAACACATTTCACCCCGTCATTCTGCGCGGAAACGATTTTGCCCTTTTATGAACTGCTATTTCTTTTTCCTTTTGAAGGCAATGGCACACGTTGGCGAAGATACGGCAATGGGAAGAATACCCATCTGGAAACAAGGATTCCTAGGTTCTTTCTTGGGGTCCATTTCTCTCCTGCCAAAAATCCTGTTCATGGGGTAAGCATCACTCAACACAATTCCGATTATGCATTCCGTATAGAGAAATTCGGATAATAATTGGTGATAGGGTTAATGAGTGGGGAGAGATAGAGAGAGAAATGAAAATAATGATTAGAAGTATAGGTAATGAGTGTTTTTTTGAGTTAGAAATTTTTTTTTTCAAAATTGCATCCAAACATGGCATAAATCTCTCCTACCCTTTTGGCATTTCTTCAAGCAAATTCAATTTTCTCCCGTTTTTTTTTCCTTTTAATTTAGCAAATATTGCCCTCTTGCATTGTTTTATCCTTATGGAAATAAGGCTGCGTTCCAGAACACCTTTTTAAAAAATATGTACTTATTTCACATTTTTAAACTCAAAAATAATGTAAATGAAAAATAATTTTTTGATTTTTTTTTAACGCCGTATAAAA
The DNA here is from genome assembly GCA_019656295.1 of Rhododendron mucronatum var. ripense. Taxonomy (NCBI): domain Eukaryota; kingdom Viridiplantae; phylum Streptophyta; class Magnoliopsida; order Ericales; family Ericaceae; genus Rhododendron; species Rhododendron mucronatum. Next base: position 2,980,295 of record BPLT01000044.1, on the reverse strand, counting down.
GATCTCAATAAGATCTATCAAACAAGATCCTTATTGGTAGGAAAATTATTTGCATAAACATGTTTTTTTTAGCTTGAAATTGCCTTCTTTAAAATACTTACTTATATTGAGTTTCGGAACGGGACTAAATTAATTGAAGTTATCTGTTGTTTTGACCGGATGTGGTGTGTGCTTGATCAAAACAATTTAAAATCAAATTTTGTTAGGAATTTTTGATTCTGGAGTGGAAAATTACTCTGCACCAACAAGATAGTACCTAATTTGGAGTGCATTCATGGCTTTCCACATTCCCCCCCACCCCAACTAGTACTAACTAATACTAATTACTGGTTTTCTTTGGGGTGAAAATCTTAAGTTCTAGTCAATTAGGGATCAAATGTTTAGGAGTTATTAGCTTCAATAAATTTGGGTACCTCAGATCAATGAAGAAGACGACGAGGGGAAGTGCACAACTAAAATTTTTCTGCTTAGATATGAACTATAGTGGACTAAAGCTGATGTGGGTCCCAATTCAATTTTTCGGTTTAGATGCATTATGTGGGTCCCAATTCAACTTGAATTTTCCAACAAACTACTGTCACAGTAACTTCCTTTTTCATCCCGGAATCAAGAAGGGCTACAAATCATGCATGACCTTATCTTTGATTCACACTTTTTTTTTTGCGAAAATTTGACTTTGTGTATAGAAAGCTGGTTCATGATTTCTCTGGAAACCTTCTTGATTAGACCAGGAAGAAGAAAAAAACACAAGAAAACAAAATTGGGAAAGGTGATATGGTGAATACCCTAAGAAAAAGAGAGGGAGGCTCGTATCAAAAAAAAAAGAAAAAAACGAGAGGGAGGCAAAAACTATGTGGCTGATACATGGCCTGTTAAGTTTGGGTTGATACCCATATTGATAAATAACTCAAGTGCATGACCTTCACTTGAGGAACACTCAAGACTATATACCTCCATATTCATAGAGAGTTTCCAATACCCAGATGGGTTTCGCAATGGCATCTTTGCCATTTCACCTCTCTCTGTGTTTTCTTGTTCTTTTGTGCTTAGGCTCTGGCTTTCCTCGAACAGCCGGAGCGGTGCTCGGTGGGAATGAGACTGACCAATTAGCCTTGCTTGCATTCAAGGCCGAAATAACCAGTATTAATCCCTTTGGGGCTTTGAGTTCGTGGAATCAATCTTTCCTTTCTGCCAGTGGAGTGGTGTAACATGTCGACGTCGGCACCGAAGGGTCATTGTGCTAGACCTTGATGATCAACACCTATCAGGGTCCATTTCGCCTCACATTGGAAATTTAAGCTTCCGTGGGGAGATATGGTTGGATAACAATAGCTTAAGTCATCAAATCCCCCCGGAACTTGGTCGTTTGCAGAGACTGCAAATATTGTCTCTGAGCAATAATTCAATTGGTGGCAAAATTCCCGCCAATATATCTGCTTCTTCTTGCCTTACTAGGGTGCACTTATCTTTAAATAGGCTGGAAGGGCAAATCCCGGAGGAGCTTGGTTCCTTGTCAAACCTCAAGGTACTGAATGTTGAAAAAAACAATCTAACAGGAGTTATCCCGCGTACTTTAGTCGGGGAAGGCTTTTGCCGACTAAAATGCCTACAATTGCCGACTAAACCGTTAGTCTGGAACGGTGTTTTTTCTTGTAGTGGAAGCACATCATTTTGCATGGTTTGGCCATAATAAGTTAAATAATCCATGTCCATATATTTTACGGGTTCCCAATGCCTCATGTACTTTTCTATGCCCTAAAGCTTATGCGTGGACAAGTTTGGGGCATTTCTTCTTGAAGGGGCCATATTTCGCAAATTGAACTTGAAACCTAACATCATGTGTTACCTAGTGGATTAATTATGTGCAGGTCTTAGTTCCATGAACTTACTTTCTCCCAAGTTGGTAGATTTGAACTTAATTACTTATTTACCTCTAGGTTTGAAGTAATGACATAACTTATGGGGAATTGTCTGAGTTCAAAAGGTGCAGAGAATTCTACGTTCTGCAAAACCACAATTGGGGGACAATAGATAATTCTGATTTTTCTGGACCTGTACAATGCTCCTTCAATTTTAATTCGCGAATTTTTGTCTTCATGTTTTAGTCAAGATCTGGGAGCAGACTTGTCTCCAGTGCCCGTCCTGCTACGGAGAAGTTTGGCACAGAATAGTCTTGGTTAGAAGTAGTAAAAGCTTGGAAAGGTTGTTTAAAGACTTGGAAAAGTAGTTTGAGACTTGGGCAAAGGAAAGAAATGAGAAATTGAAAACAGGTGCATGACCTTACACTTAAGAAACACTGAATACAATAAGGAAAAAGAATTCCAGATTCATAGAGAAATCCTTCTCTCCCATGGGTTTAGCAATGTTGTATTCATGGCCATCCTCTTTTGCCGTGTATTTTTTTGTTCTCTTGATCTTTGGTTCTGGCCGTGCTATTGGCAGGAATGAGACTGACAAACTGGCTTTGCTAGAATTCAAGGCTGAAATAACTAGTGATCCCTTTAGGACTTTGAGCTCATGGAACGAATCCATCCACTTTTGCAAGTGGAGTGGTGTAATATGTGGACGTCGGCACCAGAGGGCCGTTGCGTTAGATCTTAATGGTCAAGAATTGGCTGGGTCCATTTCGCCTCACATTGGAAACTTGAGTTTCCTTAGGGAAATCTGGTTGCGCGGCAATGCATTGAGAGGGAAAATACCTCCACAAATCGGCCGTTTGCGCCGACTGCGAATCTTGAGTTTGCGCAACAATTCGATTACAGGAGAAATTCCTGCCAATTTATCGAGTTCCTCTAGACTTACTGTGCTCGAGTTTCACACAAATAGGTTGGAAGGGAAAATTCCAGAAGAGCTCGGTTCGTTGTCAAACCTCGAGGTACTCAGTCTTGAGAAAAACAACTTGACTGGAGTTATTCCATCTACTTTCGGGAATCTATCATCTCTCCAAATATTTGGTGCCCTCCAAAATAATATTAGTGGCAATTTGCCTGACGTGCTAGGTCAATTGACAAACTTGGGAGCTTTAGCATTGGGAGTTAACAGGTTTGTTGGAACGATTCCTTCCTCAATCTTTAATCTGTCTTCTCTGCATGTACTTGATGTGGGAATGAACCAACTTCATGGGAAGCTTCCTTCAAACCTAGGACTAACTCTTCCTAATCTCCAATTCCTTGGAGCTAGTGCTAACTTTTTTACAGGTTCAATTCCTTTTTCACTTTCTAATGCCTCCAAACTACAGAGTGTTGGCATCGCAGGCAATCGATTAACTGGAAATGTTCCTCATCTAGAGAAGTTGAATGATCTTCAGAAATTAAGCTTTTCCGGTAATTATCTTGGAACTGGGGAAGCTGATGACTTGAGTTTTCTCTTGTCTTTAACCAATGCCAGTAGTTTGTATGTTTTGGCTCTAAACGTCAATAGGTTTGGAGGAGTTTTGCCTAAATCAATCACCAATTTCTCCGCTGTTTTTGCTCAACTAATCTTGAGTAGAAATGAAATATCCGGGAACATCCCAACTGGGATAGTGCATCTGGCTAATTTGGTACAGATTGAATTGTCATATAACCTACTCACCGGCGAGATTCCGGATGATATTGGGAAGCTTCAACAGCTGCAACTTTTGAGTCTCTCAAATAATAATTTCTCTGGGAGAATCCCATTGTCTTTGGGAAATTTATCTTTGTTAACTCAACTCAACTTGGCCACAAATAAGTTGTATGGAAACATCCCTTCAGATCTCGGGAAATGTGATAGTCTGAGGGCTTTAGGTCTTTATCAAAACAATCTTCATGGTACCATTCCTAGAGAAGTTACAAGTCTCACATCATTGCTGTATTTCAGTGTATCTGAAAATGATTTAACTGGTTCCCTTCCGGTTGAACTTGGAAATTTGGAAAATCTAGAAGTACTGCTTGTTTCTGAAAATAGGTTGTCTGGTGGAATTCCAAGCTCCCTTGGTAGTTGTGTAAAATTGAAATTTCTATCTATGAAAGGGAACAACTTCCAAGGGATCCTCCCTTCCTCTTTGAGTTATTTGAGAAGTATCGAGGAATTAGATCTTTCTCGCAATAATTTTTCAGGTGAAATCCCAGAGTTTTTGGGGGACTTCAAATACCTTCAAAGATTAAATCTATCCTCAAATGATTTCTCTGGTGAGGTACCTGAAAGGGGCATCTTTAAGAATGTCACTGCCCTTTCCGTTGAAGGAAACAATAAGCTTTGTGGGGGCATACCTGAATTACAGCTACGCGCTTGCAACTCCGAAGGGTCTAAAAGGAAAAGATCTACTCTTGCCTTGAAATTAGTAATCCCAATAGTTTTTAGCCTTGTTGGACTACTTTTGATGGTCTTTTACCTTTGTCATTCGTGTAATAGAAAAAGAACAAATTTACCCTCTTTCCCAGTTTTTGGGAACACATTTCAGACCATATCATATAAAAGTCTAGTTAAAGCTACTAATGGTTTCTCCCGGGCGAATTTGATTGGGGCGGGTAGTTTTGGATCGGTGTATAAAGGGATTCTTGATGAGGGTGAAAAAGTTATTGCAGTGAAGGTACTAAACCTAGAAGCCCGAGGGGCATCCAAGAGTTTCATAGTTGAGTGCAAGGCCTTAAAGAGCATCAAACATCGAAATCTTGTAAAAGTGCTCACAGCATGTTCAAGTATTGACTATCACGGTAATGATTTCAAAGCTTTGGTTTATGAATTCATGGCTAATGGAAGCCTCGAGGAGTGGTTGCATCCAAATGAGAACGAAGATGAGACGAATGAGGATTCAAGGCATTTGAGCATTCTACAAATGTTAGATATTGCCCTTGATGTTGCTTTTGCACTTGATTATCTACACAATCATTGTCTGGAATCTATTGTCCATTGTGATCTAAAGCCGAGCAACGTTCTTCTAGACAATGAAATGACCGGACATGTTGGTGACTTTGGGTTAGCAAGATTCCTTTTAAAAGCGTCAAACACTTCTTCAAATCAGTCAACCTCTATCAGCGTAAGAGGCTCTATTGGTTATATCGCTCCAGGTAATTCAACATCTTCTTTATTTTCCTTTCATATTCACTTTCCAATATGTTCCAAATCTGATTCACAGACACTGAGTCCACTCTTGTCACTAAAATAGTGCCGAAGAATTTTTGCGAAACTCCCAATGTTATTGTGCCTTAGAAATGCAGAAATTGGGTTGTGCAGGGTCGAGGCAATTCCTTGGCTCATGAATTGGCCTCCTGGGCTCTCAGAAACAAGTCCTCTTGTTCTTTGTTGACAAATGATCTACCTTTGCTTTTTTCAAAAAAATGCCAATTCCTTGGCTCATGAATTGGCCTCCTGGGCTCTCAGAAACAAGTCCTCTTGTTCTTTGTTGACAAATGATCTACCTTTGCTTTTTTCAAAAAAATGCAGATTTGATATGCTTGAGTCATAAGATCGAGTTTTGTTTTGTTTGTTTTGTGTTGTCTTTGATCATATTCTCTCTTGGTTTTTCTCGTGCATTGACCAAAAAAAGGGGTTACAATTATATTTAAGTCAGGTAGTATTCCTATAACTGAGTATCAAACTCTTTCTGGCATCAATGGAACTATGCCATATATAAATATCAGCCCAATCTTAAGTCCATTATGTCCACTAATCTGATCTTATTACTTCTATTTATAGTATTAAGTTGTTCCTTATTTGCAAAGTATTGCAATGAGAAAAACGAACCGTTAACCAAAATTCTTTTGTAAGTCAATATTCAAGCTGATGGGCACAAAATACCAGCACAAAGATCGATCATGCGGTTTTGGTTGATTACTTGTTTTTGTTTTTGAATGACCAAGTGGATGTAGTAGTTGATATCATGGGGGATTCAACTCCTTAACAATTTATTGCACTTGAAGTAATTGGTTGTGACTCGTGATAAAGGACAAGGAATCATGTTTTCTCATAAATTGAAAAAAGGGCCAGAACTATGCAAAAGGATTGTCTGTACAAAAGGATTGTCTGTGAAAGCAAAATAAGTATTTTTTCTTTAAAATTATAGGTTAGGGCACGAATTGCAAGTTTGTCCCAAGTGTAGTCTCTCTATTTGTGTTTTTTTTTTTTTTTTTGAACTTGGGTTTCTTTTGTTGCTGGTTGTAAACAAAATGCAGAGTACGGTCTGGGAAATGAAGTGTCAGCATCTGGCGACTTGTACAGTTACGGAATTCTCTTATTAGAGATGTTCACGGGGAAGAGACCCACGAATAACATGTTTTCCGATAATTCGAGTCTTCATAACTTTGTTAAGATGGCTTTGCCGGAACATGTAGCACGCATCATTGATCCAAGGCTGCTTCAGGATCAGAAGTTTGCTAGCAGTAGTGACAATATCGTGGAATGCTTGATTTCCATATTGGAAGTAGGAGTCGTCTGTTCAGAAGAATCGCCAAGAGATCGAATGGCCATTAGTGATGTTGTTGCTCAGTTGGGTGTGATCAGAAAGACCCATTTTGGAAAAAAATGAAGCTCTACATTGAGGCCGAAGACAATTGCATTGCATCCCTGAAACCGGTACAGCCCTCGGCCTGGTGCGAAATTGGTTTACGGCAACATTTCTCGACGCATATATATTTTCCTGGAACAGAAACTGATTGCATGTTCTAAGTGGCCTTTAGCCAAAAGAAATAAGAAGTAAGAACTGGGTGCAGAACCAGCATTTGTGTAACTCTAAAAGTTTGACTATTTTACATGTTGTGTAGCTTTTATGTTATAATAAATCTTGTTTGATAGATATTAATTAGATGCTCCTGAGCTGCGTGGCTTGATTTCGTATGGAGAGATCATTAATAAATGTGAGCTTACCAGAAAAGATACTTATGTCTTTTCTTGTTAAATGTGTATGTGACCCACGTGTATGTGAGGGATTTTGTTTGATATTTTGTTCGGATGATTGTGCGCCTAACATCTCTCAAAACTATATAAGCAAATCAATTATCTTCTAAAACAACAAATTAGGCAAATTGACGGACTGATTGATCGGATTATCAATCGGTAGTCAATCGAAACCTTCTAACATCTTTGAACGTAACGTGGGACTAGAAATTAAAAATGATGTCAAATAAGTATACTTTGAGTGTAAAGTATACAAAGTCCTAGTGAATAATTGGAGCCAGTGGGGTCAACATACCTCCGCCCGTGGTTATGGTGGAGCCAGGGAATAAAAGAGAGAAGGTGAAATGGAAGAGGAGAGAAAGTGAGAAACGAGAGAAATAGAAATAGTACTAATAACATCTCTAACCTATTTTTATAAGTTCAAAATGGAGAATGAATGTGATATATCGGAAGAAAATTTTATACTAATTTATTCTCATTTTTTGCATTTATGAGAGAATCTAGAAGGAACCTATCGTACTTTTTAGAAATTGTCTCCAAAATGGGAATAAGGTGTCCATATTTGGAGAACCAAAATGCAATTTAGAGACCCAAATATCTAAATAGTACAATGAATTTCTCATAAATTCTCTTATAAAGTGCAAAAAATAGAAATATATTATAAAATCTACATCCAATATGTCACATATATTCTCCATTTTAAAGGTTAGATGGGTTGGACATGCTCTAATATGTTGCTTATCTGTTCTGGACAAATGTGTATTTTTGTTAAACAGAGAGGGACAAAATGGGCAACTCAAATAATCAACATTGCCCACCTTTCCTCCCTCGCGGAATTGCACCAAAACTGGCGAGAAAGGATATGAATGAGGGGTTTCTTCTCTTCATTTCTCACCCTCCCCCACCATTTCTCACCCCTTTGATGATCCAAACATGGTATGGAATCACTTTTCTCCCATTTTCTTTTCTTTTCTTTTTCTCTCGAAATCTCTCAATCCAAAGGAGCCCTTAGCCACTCCTTCTTCCTTTTCTACCACATCTTAATCACGCGTGTTTGTAGCTTCTTCCACAGAGTATGCCAAGTGTTCACGGCCATTCTTTTCAGAATTTGCTCTGCAACAGGAGCACAAAATTTGTCAAATATGCGGATATATATAAGAGAATTTTAATAAATTGCTAAAAGAACGAACATATTTCTCTTCTCTCACCCAAGCCAGGGATCATTTTTCTCTCATATCACTCTTGCTTTGAAAGCAAAACCCTTTTTGTTTTTTTCCCCTTCCCCATACTGATTGCTTCTTGTTATTATGGTCTTGTTTTACCATTGCAGGTGATGGAGGCTATAGGTTTCCTTGTGCTTGAAATGTCGCCCCTGTTCAACTTTTTCAGATGCAAGACTCGATTAAGTCAAGGTGCTCCGTTCCGATGATCTTACTTTGAACTTTTGCTGGTTATATATTGGGGTGCTAATCAAGCCACTCGATAATTTTTGACGACTAATTGTTCAAGCTCTGCTCACATTAAATGTTTTTTGATCGTGACGAGCTTGGCTTGTGAAATACATAAGTCAATCTCGAGCTTTCAAACCTGAGCTTAAGCTCGTGAAATTTCCAGCTACCAAGCCTGAACTTAAGTTCGTTACTTTCCATGGAATATTTTTGTAGGATTTGATGAAGCCTGAATTTCTATATGTCTCACTTAACGTTTTCAATCTGGATGCAAAAGTATTGGAAATGTAGTGGTGAAAATCTGCAAATGGAAAGAATGATTTCAAATATTTACGATATTTATTGATTTATCCTTATCTTTGAAATATTTATGGAATGACCTCTGTTTATAAGCCTATCACACCAAACACTCATATGCTCAGGCTGAATTTATAAACAAATGATATTAAAAAGTGATTGAGCTTGGCTTATAATTTGTTTGAATGAGTGCAAACGAGCCGAAAGTCAAGTCAATCTCGAGCTGAGCTCAAGTTGTTTGGTTCGTTTAGGATCCCTAGTTATCTAGATTATGCCTGTTAGAAAAATTGGCCAAACCGACACACGCATGCAAAGAACAATCAAGAACGAAGAATATGAACGCAACAGATAGTGATTTTTACGTGATTCCTCAACTGTATAGTTGAGTATATTGGCTCACTCCAGTTTTGACAAATGAAGAGAGTACAAGTTACATTGACTGCTGGGTATAACTGTCACGACCCTAACCCGTCCCTATAGGTCTTATTCATAACCAAGCACTGGTGAAACCATCACCAAGGCCATTCCATACAAAAACTTTGTTATCGTATAATTTAAAGGGACTAGAGTACGTAACCAACACATTTCTATGTGGTCCAATATAACTACAATGGACACACACATAGGGACTACAACATCCAATGACTCCTCAGAGGCATGCATAGTTCAACACTTTATGAGTGTCCTTAACTATTACAAGAACGTCAAACTAATAGTTAAAATACCTCTTTCATAAGAACAAGTAAAGATAGAGATCCCCACATATGCTTCAAGTCCACACAAATGGAAACCACATCATCCAATTCTTCAATTCCTGAAAGGTGGAATATTTTCATAAGCCGCAACTTTTATGAATGACTAATGCATAAATCACATGCTTTTCATGGACAATGATAAAACATTTCAAGAGAAAGCTCATTTCATAGAACATAGCTTTATAATGCACATTCTCCTATCCTCGTCATTTCATGTTATCAGGCGTCCCTGGCAATAGATAAGCTTAGATGTCTTTGCATTATCCCATATCATATCATATTCATATCTTGCTAGACTTTTAGCATTGTCCACCTTTCATTGATATTCCACGGAGTTCATATAAGAGTACAAAACATGTTCGATAAAGCATTGACATGGAAAACTTGTATAAAATCATGTAATTTGTGTATTAAGTCACTCACCTCGGTTCATGTAACCACGCGGACTACCTATAATAATTAAGCAACAAAAATATGATTAGTCAATGCCAATGTGTCTATTCATGCTTAGAATGAGGTCCTAGGAATGGGGAGATCAAACGTAAATCGTAAACGATGCAGAATTTCTCCAAAGTATGCAGGTGCTACCGGTAGGAAAAAAACCCTCCTGTTAGGATAACCAAGAATCCCAGTTCTAGAGTGTTGTTACTGGTAGGGCCAAAAACCTGCTACTGTTAGAGACTGGATTTTCCTAAAAAGTGCAGTTCGACTTTGCTTCGATTTCCAACCTCCCAAACCACTTCGAACACCTCATCCCGCTCTAAAACCTTACAAATTGATAATCAGATGGACTACAAGATCAACCCACAACATAAGGAAAATCATGTTCCAAAACAAACCTTAACACACCAATCAAGGATTCAAGGTCTAGTTCTTGAGCTCCATATAAATTCAATCCCAAAAGATATTCTCTTGAATGAAACCCAACTCAAGCCTACCTCCATGGCTTCAATCAAGTGCGATCTACAAGTAGAGTACGAAATTCACTACTTAAAGCATAGAAATTACCAAATCAGGTCTTCAATTACCAAGCTGGAACCCCTCTCTCTCTCTCTCTCTCAAATGGTGTAGATAAGAACACAGACGTAGAACCCCCTTGTTTTATTAGGCTCGTAGAAAAATTATTGTTTGTGTAAGCCCATGTATTATCACGTGCTCCTACCTTCAACAAATAGGGTTAAGTGATTAAGGCAATAGCTCACGTAATTCGTCAAGACACAACACTATGATCGAGTCACGCAATGTTATGAACGTAAGGTCCATGTTATTGTTAACAGGTTCGTTTAATTTCTAATAGGTGAGTAAACAGATTTGATTAGTTAACTTTATTTATTTCTTGATCTGATGCTCGAAATGTGTGAGAAGTTTATTTTGTTATCTGCATGAATTGGATTGACGCCAGACATATGCTCATGGATGATGCTGACAATGAAAGCTTCTATTGTTCAAGCAAACTAAGTTTTTTCATTGACTCTGATGCGTTGTAGATTGAACGTAGAATATATATATGCGGATATATACTTTGTTCTATCTGAGTGAGTAGCTATTGAACAGGACGGCGAAGTAATTAGCTAACAAGTTCATACACTATCGGCTGTGTAATTTCTGTGTACTCGTACTTCCCATCATAATCCTGTTTTCTATTGTTTCCGGTTCCATCAATTTCCTTGGTTTTTCCTTTTGTTATTCGTAATGAACTCATTTTTTCACATTGTGTTCATTTTTGCGCGGTGATAAATTTCAGAATTCAGAAAAGAACTCTCTGGTGTTCCATGAGAATTGTTTATTCAAATAGAACTTCCTGAAATAGCAGTCGGAAAAAGTTAGCCAGACAAGAACGGGCATTTCTTCCAAACAAGCAACAAACCAATAATCCGTAAGACCTGATCACAAAAGAGAATCATAAATTTTGTTTGCAAGTTATTCAGTGCTAAGTACAGGAAGTATACTTGTCTTTTACCCGAATTGCTGCTTTTCATCTGGGATTAGAAAGAACTGATGCTTGCATAGGATTTGAAAGAACTGATGTTTGTAGTGTTCCAGAAACATGGCCACTGCCAACAGAAGCAGATCCCATTGCATGGGTGAAGTCGTAGCTGATACTTGGATCCACTTCCATCACTCCTTCCAAAACCTTCACCACGGTCGACATGAGAGGCCTTTTTGTGGGATCATTTTGTAAACACCAAGCTGCAATTCTTATCATTCTCAACATTTCTTCTCGATTTTCAGGCATCTCCTCATTCAAATGCTCCACAATGTCAATTAATTGATCCTCCCTTGCCTTTTTCTGCATCAAACTGAGTAGATGTTTGCTCGATTCGGATCGGGTTCCATCCAAATTTCTCCTCCCAGTAATTATTTCAAGGAGAACAATCCCAAAACTGTAGATGTCGACTTTTGTTGTGATATTTGAATGGCCACATTCTGGAGCAATATACCCAGGTGTTCCTCTCAATGTGATCAGCACCTGGCTGTCATCCCTGTCTACTAGCTTAGATAAACCGAAATCCGAGATTTTGGCGTTGAAATTTGCATCCAAGAGAATGTTTTGTGGCTTTATGTCAAGGTGAATGATTCTCTGTCTGCATTCTTCATGCAAATAGGCCAACCCTTTGGCTATCTGGTGAGTAATCTTCTTACGGGTTTCCCAATCGAGACAAGGGTTTTGCCCCCTATGGAAGATCCATTGGTCTAAAGACCCATTACTCAAGTACTCATATACGAGAAGACAAGATTTATCTGCAGAAAAGCCAACCAATCTCACCAGATTAAAATGGTGGATGCTTCCAATCGTTTCAACTTCTGCTAAGAATTCTCTAACTGCGTGGCCCATTTTATGTAACCGCTTCACTGCGATCTCGGTGCCATCCGGTAACACTCCTTTGAACACCGAGCCAAACCCACCACTTCCAAGCCTCTCCTTGAAATCCCTTGTTGCCACACGAAGTTGCTCGTGCGTAAACATAACGGGCATCCCCGGAACTTGTCGCATATACTCCTCGACATCCTCTGTGATTGTCTTGCTAAATTTCTTCCAGAATATCAGTATTGAAAGACAGAAAATCAATAGGACAGCAGAACCGGAGCCTGCTATTATCTCTATTAGTCTGTTTTGGTTTTTCGGTGCCGGTTTCTCCACTTTAATATATGCTATTGATGTGAAATTGTAATTTGGAATTTCTCCTTCTCTTACGGACAAGACCTTTGATGGAATATAACATAAACCATTTGATTGATTGTTCTTATCATACCTGTAGAATGCAGCTTCACATGAACAATTATTGCGACAAGCTTCTTTACAGCTCTCTAAATCTGTGATGTTTGAAGCTGCTGCATTTGGATCAATGAAATTGAAGTAACTGACATTTTTCATTTCGAACAGGTCTGCTTTATCAGAGGGAGCTTGGCACAATTGGGTAGTCCTGGAGCATCTATCATTTTTCCATTTAAACCCTTTGACTCCTTTGGGACAACCACATCTCCCTTCATCGCAGAAGCCGAAATCCCCGCATTGGCGAGGATGTTGACAGACTCCGAGATCTTTGGTAACCATATCGACAGTCTCATTTGCCCTGGTTGCTGGTTCGTGCCTGTATAACTTCAAACTCCCATCGCTATTTAGTCGTACGTACTCAACAGACAAATCCAACGGCAGTTTTGACCGGTTTGATCCCATGTTCTCGAGGAATCCTTTGGTTTGGAGCTCTGCGTTATCCGAGGTATTGACTTCGATTTTCGTTAAAAGAGGACACCGGCCTCTCTGTGAACTTTGATCCGTGGTATTCGGCTCTGGTTTCAATTGGTAGTACATCTGTGATCCAGTACCATTGCCCACCAGGGTAAATGCAGCTAGTCCAGAGATTGTTACAGTGGCATAGTACAAACCCGACACAAGCCTTTGATCCTCGTACAACCGTTGTCCAGCCATCAATGTATCGGTTGGGTAATCAAAAGACTGCCAAACAACAGCTCCCGTCTCATTAAACAAAACCAAGTTTCCCAATTCAGTTAAGTTCATTCCCGCCACTGAGATCCCTGCTTTTCCGGTCGACCACACAGTCGATCCATCTGGATTCCGGAGCACTAAACCCCCCTCTCGAGTCAGTGTCAGGTTCGCGTTCTCCCTCACCGGGTTTTCCGGGTTGTCGGGCTTTGCTGACCAAACCATGGCGGGATTGCCTCCACCAACAACGGTAATGCCGAAGTAGTAAGAGGTGCAGCTGCCAGTACTGCAGTAGAATCCACAGACAAAGCCGAGGCTCCTTGTTCTTGATAGAATTGCTCTTACTTTTGATCCGTCGGTGCTGTTTACGTTCATGTTGATCGAGTTGTCGTTTAGCCATGACGTCGGTTCGCTCGAGTCGAGGAGGATTGTGGGGCTGGTTGCGGCCAGAGTGCAGGCAAAGAAGTAAGGTAGAATGAACAGGAAAATGGAGGAGTCCATGGTTACTGTGAAACAAATGTATTGAGGATCTGTTTACGGTGGTGCTTGATCAAGCTGAGTGGAGAGAGCGAGCGAGAGAGAGAGAGAGAGACCTACAAGTCCAAGTCAAGATTGGAGACTACTCTGGCAATGCTTGGGAGCCATACGTTAGGCATCTTTGATTAGTAAGAAAGAAACTTCCATCCCTCTACCAAACGCATGCCAGGGCCAGTGAAGCTCAAATTCTTGTCGTTTCTCATTTCCATTTAATGTGGTTTTTGGAAACAAAAACAAGAGTTCAATGAACCAACTGTAGTTACTCGTGGTTTTTTTCACAAAGATAGTTCTCGGAAATTCGATATAATACGACTCGGAAGTATTTGGCAAAAAATGAGTGTTTGATCGTTTTCAAGAAAAACTACACTGGATATAATTTCCGCAAACAATTTGTCGTATTGTGTATCGTGTTAGTTTAGTTTCCGTACTGCTTCCGGGTTTTAGAATATGATAGTAACCTCTCAGGAAAATGATAAGAATGCGTCAGCGACACAGTCTTGTATTTTCTTTTTTTCCCAATAAGAACTGCTCTGAAAATGAAGTTCCTGATTAGCATACCCTCAATTGTTATTGAGGTGCAACTAATGGATGAGGAAGAAAAACAATTTATCGATTTAATGCCTGTGGGTTTGGAAAATTTTTGGGTTTTATTTTTGGGTAATGAGTGAGAAAAGAAAATAGGATAATGATTGGGGATATGGATAATGAGTGGAGAGAGATAGAGAGAGAGAAATGAGATTAATGATTGGATATAGGAGTAATGAGTGGAGAGGAAAATGAAAGTAATGATTGAAAATATAAGTAATGCGTGGATTTGGATTTGGATTTGGGTTTGGAAAATTTGAAAGTATGTTTCCATTGCTTTTTCGTTTGCCAAAATTTTCATCCAAATTCATTCTGGTTACATGTCTTTTACTCTCGGGAATATGTTTAGACCAAGTGCATTGAATGATAATCCGAGGAGTTTGGCCAAGTGAGTATGAGAAAGTAAATGAGTGTTTGTTTTTTATGAGATCGCATTTTCAAATCCCAAGGAGGCCAAACATTCGAAACCTTAGGACAACTGGAGGGTTTGTCTTCAGGGTCCAAGAATTAATCAAGATGCGCGTATGCTGGCTCGGACATGCAGTTATTAAAAAAAAGAAAGTGCACAGAATGATCACCTTGTCGTACAGGGAAAGGTGTTGGAACGGTATACTTTTCTAGCACCTTGTACAAGTATAAACTTTTAGAATTACTAAAAACTTATTTATGTATATATTTTTATCATTTTATATATGTATGAATGTATTTATGTACTTAGTAAAATTTTATTTGCATTTTTAGACTAATATGAGAGCATAAATATATGATATTATTGGCTTGTGAACAAACTCGAGTTTGATTCAAACCTAGGCAAGCTCGGCTCTCTAAATCTTAATTGAGTTCAGCTCGAGTTCGAGTTCACTTAAAAACTTAACGAATGAATTTGAACATTCTAATATCTGGCTCAATTCGGCTTGTTTATAGCCCTCAACTCCTCATTACATGTGTTGCCGAGCTTGATAATATTTGAGGACTAATTGTTCAAGTTCGGTTCACATTTAAAGTTTTGTGATCGTGATAAGCTTGGCTTGGCTTGTGAGTCAATCTCGAGCTATACTACATACCCCACTACAATAGCCCCTCAACTTCTGCTGGCACATAGTTTTGTGATTGTGATAATTTTTGAGGACTAATTGTTCAAGTTGTTTGGTTTGTTTAGCAGTTCCAGTTATCTAGATTATACCGATAAGAAAATTTGGCCAAACCGACAAAACACATGCGAAGAACAATCAAGAACAAAAAATAAGAACGCAAGAGAGAGTTATTTTTATGTGATTCCTCAACTGTATAGCTGAGTATATTGGCTCATACAAGTTTTGACGAAGGAAGAGAGTACAAGTTACATCAGCTGCCGGGTATATCAAGTATATAGTTGCCATCAATTGCCTTAATATATCTATCTAGGTCGAATCTGACTAGTCAGCGAAGTGCAACCCAAACCAAATCGAATCAGTCTTCACAATCCCAACGCTATGTATGTTAGTGTTGGATATATCTGTCCTTATCCCTCTATTCTTTGTTCTGTTCCTTGTTTGTTTGGCTTGTATCTCTAAGCTTTGAAACTCTCTGTATCTTTTACTTTGTCTCATATGATGCTCTCTTCCAGGCCACCCATAACATGCTTAGAGCTTGAATGATAGGTAGTTTGCCGACCTTTGATAAGAGAAGTACGTAAGCATGGAAATCTAGCACAAACCCAGTCTACTTGGGGCTTCGTATCCCCAGACAGACACTACAGTTACTGTCACCACAAAGCCCAACTTCCCCAAAACTTATAGACAATATAGAAGTGAGTTATGAGTTTTGTCTTGCTTCCTTCATCTTCGAAGCCCCAACCCCTACAGGGCAGAAGAACAAGCGACGACCTTCCGAGTTGGAGTTCCATTGTTCAGTCCAAAGTGACAGCTAACTCGCTTCCTCATTTCCAAACCCAAGCCGAAACGACTTAGGAGATGGCTGAAACTGAGAAAGAATCAAGAATTGAAGAAAATATGAAATATCTCTTTCATTCATTGCATTTCTTACTGATTACAATGCTCTTTATACACATGAGCGCATCTTCTAGAACTGTCCACAGTTTGTCACCACATATTGATAACAACCTAACTTAACTGACTCTGTAACTAACTGAAAGTGGAAGTGATCCAGTGTACCAGACATACACTTTAACTAATCTGGAGCTGCAGCTGTTGTACTAGTATATCACAAACAGAAAACTCTGACACAAGGAATATCAGAGGGTGCGCTCGTTTTCATTGCTTGCCTTTCAGCTGGTTAATTGGTGCTCTTCTGACGAAGCACGATCAACTTAGCTTGCGGAACATGTAAATACAATTGGTTTTGATGAAAATATTGGTAAAGGGAAATGTTGGTTATAGTTTTACAGCCATTTCTTCCCGCAGTTTCAACTTTCAACTTCGTCAATTTATTATGTTTGGTACGCGTAATGTTATGAACGTGAGGTCCACGTTATTGTAAACAGATGCGATTAGTTCACTTTATTGATTTCTTTGATTTGATGCTCGAAATAGTGTAAGAAGTTTATTTTGTTATCTGCATTAATTGGATTGACGCCAGGGATAGGTGCATCGATGATGCTGAGATGGAAATGTCTCTCAAGTACTTATATTGTTCAAGCAAACTAAGTTTTTTCATCGACTCTGATGCATTGTAGATTAAACGCAGAATATACATGCGGATGAATACTTCGTACTATCTGAGTGAGTAGCTATTGAATACGGCATTGAACAGGACGGCGAAGTAAATTAGCTAACACGTTCATACACTATCAGCTGTGTAATTTCTGTGTACTTATACTTCCCATCATAAGCCTGTTTTTCTATTGTTTCCGTTTCCGTGAATTTCCTTAGTTTTTCCTTTTGTTTTTCGTAGTGAACTTGTATTTTCACATTGTGTTCATTTTTGCGCGGAGATAAATTTCAAGATTCAGAAAAAAAACTCTTTGGTGTAGCATGAGAATTGTTTATTCAAATAGAACTTTCCGAAACAGTAGTAGGAAAAAGTTAGCGAAACAAAAACGGACGTTTCTTCCGAACAAACGACAAACCAAAAATACAAAGACCTAGTCACAAAAACGAATCATGAATTCTGTTTACAAGTTGTTCAGTGCTAAGTACATGAACTATACTTGTCTTTTACCTGAATTGCTGCTTTTCATCTAGGATTAGACAGAACTGATGCTTGTTGGGTTGCAGAAGCATGGCCATTGGCAACAAAAGCAGATCCCATTGCATGGGTGAAGTTGTCAGAAGCATGGCCATTGGCAACAGAAGCAGATCCCATTGCATGGGTGAAGTTGTAGCTGATACTTGGATCCACTTCCATCACTCCTTCCAAAACCTTCACCACGGTCGACATGAGAGGCCTCTTTGTGGGATCATTTTGTAAACACCAAGCTGCAATTCTTATCATTCTCAACATTTCTTCTCGATTTTCAGGCATCTCCTCGTTCAAATCCTCCACGATGTCCAGTAATTGATCCTCCCTTGCCTTCTTCTGCATCAAACTGAGTAGATGTTTGCTCGATTCGGATCGGGTTCCATCTAAATTTCTCCTCCCAGTAACTATTTCAAGGAGAACAATCCCAAAACTGTAGATGTCGACTTTTATTGTGATATTTGAATGGCCGCATTCTGGAGCAATATACCCAGGTGTTCCTCTCAAAGTGATCAGGACCTGGCTGTTGTCCCTGTCTACTAGCTTAGATAACCCGAAATCCGAGATTTTGGCGTTGAAATTTGCATCCAAGAGAATGTTTTGTGGCTTTATGTCAAGGTGAATGATTCTCTGTCTGCATTCTTCATGCAAATAGGCCAACCCTTTGGCTATCTGGTGAGTAATCTTCTTACGGGTTTCCCAATCGAGACAAGGGTTTTGCCCCCTGTGGAAGATCCATTGGTCTAAAGACCCATTACTCAAGTACTCATATACGAGAAGACAAGATTTATCTGCAGAAAACCCTACCAATCTCACCAGATTAAAATGGTGGATGCTTCCAATTGTTTCAACTTCTGCTAAGAATTCTCTAACTGCGTGGCCCATTTTATATAACCGCTTCACTGCGATCTCGGTGCCATCCGGTAACACTCCTTTGAACACCGAGGCAAACCCACCACCACCAACCCTCTCCTTGAAATCCCTTGTTGCCAAACGAAGTTCCTCGTGCGTAAACATAACGGGCATTCCCGGAACTTGTCGTATATATTCCTCCACATCCTCTGTGATCGTCTTGCTAAATTTCTTCCCGAATATCAGAATCAAAAGACAGAAAATCACTAGGACAGCAGAACCGGAGCCTGCTATTATTGCTATTAGTCTGTTTCGGTTTGAGTTTGGCATTTGGTTTCTCGGTTCCGGTGGTCTACCCCCATCTGGTGCACCAGCTGGTTCATAAGCTGGTATCTCCACTTTAATAAATGCTCTTGATGTGAAATTGGAGTTCGGAATTTCTCCTTTTCTTATGGACAAGACCTCTGATGGCATATAACATAACCCATTTGAATCAGTGTTAGTATCATACCTGTAGAATGCAGCTCCACATGTACAATTATTGAGACAAGCTTTTTGGCAGCTCTCTAAATCTGTGATGTTTGAAGCTGCTGCAGTTGGATCAATGAAATTGAAGTAACTGACATTTTGAATTTCAACCAGCTTTCCGGGAACAATGGGAGCTTGGCACAATTGGGTAGTCCTGGAGCATCTGTCATTAATCAATTGAAACCCGTCAACTCCTTCCGGACAACCACATTTCCCTTCATTGCAGACTTCGAAATCCCCGCATTGGCGAGGATGTTGACAGACTCCGAGGTCTTTGGTAACGATATCAACGATCTCATTTGACCCAGTTGCTGGTTCGTGCCTGTATAACTTCAATCTCCCATCGTCATGGAGTCGTACGTACTCAACAGACGAATCCAACGGCAGTTTTGAGCGGTTTGATCCGAGCGGTTCTTGGGATGTACCCATGTTCACGAGGAATCCTCCGGTTTTGAGCTCTGCGTAATCCGAGGTATTGACTTCGGTTTTCGTTATAAGCCGACATTGGCCTCTCTGTGAACTTTGATCCGTGGTATCCGGCTGTGGTTCCAATCGGTAGTACATCTGTTTTTCATTTCCCACCCGGGTATATGCAGCTAGTCCAGAGATTGTTAAATTGGCATAGTACAAACCCGAGCCCGACACAAGCCCTTGATCGTCGTACAACCGTTGTCCGGCCAACAATGTATCGGTTGGGTGATCAAAAGACTGCCAAACAACAGCTCCCGTATCATTAAACAAAACCAAGTTTCCCAATTCGGTTAAGTTCATTCCCGCCACAGAGATCCCTGCCGTTCCGGTCGACCACACAGTCGATCCATCCGGATTCCGGAGCACTAAATCCCCCTCTCGAGTCAGTGTCAGGTTTGCGTTCTCGCTCACCGGCTTGTTCGGGTTTGCTGACCAAACCATGGCGGGATTGCCTCCGCCAACGACGGTAATGCCGAAGTAGTAAGAGGTGCAGTTGCCAGTGCAGTAGAATCCAGAGACAAAGCCGAGGCTCCTTGATATTGATAGAATTGCTCTTACTTTTGATCCGTCGGTGCTGTTTACATTCATGTCGATCGAGTTGTCGTTTAGCCATGACGTTGGTTCGCTTGAGTCGAGGAGGATTGTGGGGCTGGTTGCGGCTAGAGTGCAGGCAAAGAAGTAAGGTAGAATGAACAGGAAAATGGAGGAGTCCATGGTTACTGTGAAACAAATGTATTGTGGATCTGTTTACGGTGGTGCTTGATCAAGCTGAACGGAGAGAGAGAGAGAGAGAGAGAGAGAGAGAGAGAGAGAGAGAGAGAGAGAGAGAGAGAGAGACCTACAAGTCCAAGTCAAGATGGGAGACTAGTCTGGCAAAGCTAGGGAGCCATACAATAGGCATCTTTGATTAGAACAAAGATAGAAACTTCCATCCCCCTACCAAACGCGGGAAATTAATTCGATATAATACGCGCGACTCGGAAGTATTTGGCGAAAAATGGGTGTTTAATCCTTTTCAAGAAAACTATACCGGATGTAATTTCCGGAAACAATTTGTCATATTTTGTTTCGTGTTAGTTTCCGGGATTAGAGAATGATAATAACCTCTCTGGAAAACGATACGAACGTGTTAGTGACACAGTCTTGTTTCTTCTTGTATTTTCTTTTCTTTTTTTTTTTTATAAACAAGAACTGCTCTGAAAATGAAGTTCCTGATTTGCGTACCCTCAATTGTTGTTGAGGAAATAATTTGCAGTGCAATTGATGGATTAGGGAGAAAAACAATATATGTATCGATTTCTCTTTACAATATGAACGTGTGATAATTTCCATTGCTTTTTTTGCTAGCCAAAATTTTCATCCAAATTCAGTATGGTCACACGTCTTTTACTCTCCGGGAATAATATGTTTAGACCAAGTACATTGAATGATGTCTCTAACTCTCCGGGTATAATATGTTTAGACCGAGTGGATTGAATGATAACTGAGGAGTTTGGCCAAGTGGGTATCAGAAAAGTAAATACAACAATAGAATTCATGTAGTCCCTAATTATTGGGGGTATGAGTGAGGGAATATTGAAGACAGACCTAACCTTTGGTAATATGTACAAAGTGATTGATCTTAGAATACCCCTGAAACAGTGACCCCCCTATACCTATGTTGCCGCTGCATCATGCTCCAAAATCAATGCCAAATGACATTAGAGAGGGCAGGCCTAGAGACCCAATTCAATTTTTGTGAGTATTACTATACTTTCTTCATTGATAATCCAGAGTATCGGTATGCACAACGAGTGTTCGAATATGCATCGGTATGAATATTCGAATCCCACGGAGGCCAAACATTCGAATCCTTGGGACCACTGGATGATTTGTCTTCAGGATCCCAAAATTAATCAAGGCATGCGCATGCTGGCCCGGACACGCGATTATTGGAAAAAAAGTTCACCGAATGATCACCTTGCCCTACAGGGAAAGGTTTTTGGAGGGTATACTTTTCTCCACAATTGCTTTTGAACTTTGTGAAGACCCCACCCGGCATTGACTCGTTGAATAGAGACTTATCTTAAGAAGATTTATCAAATCATAGCCAACCCATCATTCACGCCCTGCCAATTTCAGTCATTGATTTTATGTGGGTGCAAGTCTGCAACTGCAATCTCAGATCAAAGTTTGCTTCAAGATGGGAGAAAAAAAAAAAAAAGGGTTCGAGACTTCGAGTATTTCACCTAAAGGCAAATATTGAACACGGGAGTATGGTGGAATTCAATTTTGTATTTTCCGTTTTGCATCAGAATTATTGGTGTCGAATAAGCCGGGCCGTGTCGGTGCGGTCTACTTATTTATGTGCCAAACCTACCTCGTCTTGTGCTTAGGTTCCGTTCTGCTAAAATTTGTATTTTTTAATTACTTATTTCTCGCTTTACGAGTTAGGTTATTCTTTCATAATACATCACCTTTAATTCAAAAAATAAAGTAGTTTAGTCGGTGAAACACACACTTAGTCCGTTTCATTTATTAATTAGGTTGTGCCTTTACTGTCCTATTTGTTAATGGTCATAGCGTGCCATGCTAGAATATTCCAAGCCGGGTCCGGATCCGGATCCATGGGCACGCTAGAGTACGTGCCTGTGCCTGTGCCGTGTCTATTGGTGTGCCGGTGTTGTATTGAGCCAAAGCCCAAACCGATAGTTACAACTTACTCAAACTGTACTGAACCGATTGGTGTGAGTTTTCGGTTTTTAAACCATGTTTCTGATTTAGAAAAATTAGCCGTTTCGGTTCCGTTCCATTTGATAACCGCACCGCAAACCAAACCGTAATCACAACCGAATCGGAAGATAATTACGTATATGCCCACCTATATATTGGTATACACCTGCCCTCCATCCGGATTTAATTGTTCATGGTTCTATTCTAATTGGCTAAAAAACGGGTTATATCTTTGAATTTGTAATAAATTTCATGTCGAATATGAATCTTATTTGATAGATCTCGATTAGTTTTATAATACAATATTTTTGAAATCACGTAAAACATTATAAATTGGAAGATATAATCGATTGAAAAATGACTCGAACTCCAAAAATTGACTATTAAATCCGGACGGCGGGAGTATTATTTAGTGTTGGATAATGGATATTTAGTGCATTTGAACCTATGGTGTACTATTTTTTTGTTGGATATTCAGTGTTTCTCTACTAAAAATGCCGACAGTGAAAACCCGAACTGAACTGGTATCGGCAGTTTGGATTATGGTTTAGATAAAATGAAAATCGCTGGGGTTTTTGATATTTGTTTGGTTTTGGTTTTACCAATAACCGAACCGCATCGGTTTATCCCTAAATCCAACTAATTGCATTCCCAATACCTCGAGCCCTCTTATGCCAATTACCCATTATTGGCTTCTAGACAAGTGATTGCTCGACACCTCTCTATGAAGTTACTTAAGGCTTGTCAGGCCAAGGAGGCTTGGGTGGTTATTTGGGCAATTTGACCAAAGATAGGAGCATTTAGGCATATAAGTTGTTTGAAAAAATGCTCGAACCAAGCAACCGAGTTGAACGAGAGAACATAAAACAAGTTTAACACATGAAACAAGAAGGAATTATAGTATTGGTGGCCTTTGATGAATGGTATGGGAAGTTGGGTCTTATTTATCATTCCGTCAGTAATTTAAAAATGGAGAATTTGTGGGATTGCGCTTTTGTCTGTTTATGTTTGTGTTTTGTTCTTTTCTTTCTTCTTCTTGGACATCAGTGTCCAAAGGATTGTTTCTGGTAATTACCCGCTTTGTGTAGGACAGGGGACTCATATAATGTCGGGTTTGGATCGGAGTCGGAGGTACTTCTTCGATACCCAATCTCCAAACCCATGCTTGCATCTATACGCATACTCATATTGGTTAAACCCGAAATATTTGTCAATTTTCTTGCTGATGGACTCCTGCACATTAGTCTTCCAATTACAAATGATGATTTAAACCGCTCTAGCTCTCTCGTTTAGCAACTTGTCCATTGTGCGTTCTTTTGATAGTTAGTTCACCGTAGTAATGTCGTTTTAAAGTCTGTTATTGTCAAACTACTACTATTCCATCATGTGTTCCCTATCATGAAATGTCATGGTTATGAAATTATTTGTGTCAAAAGAATCGGAGTATGCGTTATGGTCATTGATGAGCGGCATGGGCCAT
The DNA here is from genome assembly GCA_019656295.1 of Rhododendron mucronatum var. ripense. Taxonomy (NCBI): domain Eukaryota; kingdom Viridiplantae; phylum Streptophyta; class Magnoliopsida; order Ericales; family Ericaceae; genus Rhododendron; species Rhododendron mucronatum. The sequence goes on along the minus strand of BPLT01000044.1, from coordinate 2,956,652 downwards.
TGTTTAGCAAGTTCAAGGTGCTATTCTTTGGACTAATAAAGCAGGCTTGTCTTCTGGAGGTTTAATTAGCCTTTTCTACTCAGAAACATGCAGCATTTGGTCTCTCGTTCTCTTGCTTCCATGATAGATGGATTCCTCCCTCCCCTATTTGGAGTTGATACGAGTCGGTCGTTAGCCAACACGTTACACACTTGGTGGTAAGTTCTATCTCTTTTTTCCCACTTTATAGTCCTATATATCAGATATATTGTTTACAAGTTTGCCTGTGAAGCACCTATATGCTTTTTGTTTCAACACCATCTGTTTTTACAGTATCTTTTAGCTTAGTTTCATGGGTAAAAACACACTTCTTTATTCTTTTGGAAAAAATCTAGCATAGGTCTCTTCTTGGCTTTATAGGTTGCAACATTGATACAATAAATGAAAACCATTACCATAAGTGAATAGATTTAAATAGATTTCACACCGAAATACAACAACATCTATTGCTAGTATGTTGAACTAGGAAATCATTACCCTAAGTGAGTTATTTAATTCATATTTATTTACCTTTCACATATTCAATACTAGATGATGGAACTACATACTTGTAACTAACCCATAACTCAATTGATGCTTTCATCTGGGATTCGAAAGAACTGATGCTTGTGGTGCTGCAGAGACATTGTCAAGGACTACTGAAGAAGATGTCAGAGCATGTGTGAATCTATAGGTGATATTTTGTTCCACCTCCGTTACTCCTTCCAAAGCCTTTATTAATGTTGACATGGAAGGCCGCCTTCTATGATCATCTTGCAGACACCAAGCTCCAATCTTTGTCAGTCTTACCATTTCTTCTCTATGATGTTGCATGTCTTCATCCATGTTTTCGACAATGTCAACCAATCTGTCCTCCTCGGCATTCTCATGCAGTACTCTAAGCAGATGGGAGCTAGAGGCTAGAGCCTGACTGAGTTCTATCATAATTCTTCCGACCACTGACTATTTCAAGAACAATTCCAAAACTATATGTGTCCACTTTTACTGTGATTCTTAACTGCCGCCACTCTGGGGCAATATTCCCTGGAGTTCCTCTCATTGTGGTCAGGACTTGGCTTTCATCTCTCTCCATGAGCTTGGATAACCCAAAATCGGAGACGTTGGCATTGAATTTCTCGTTCAGGAGAATGTTTTGTGGTTTTATATCAAGGTGTACTATTCTCTGCCGGCAATCTTCATGCAGATAAGCCAACCCTTTGGCTATGTCAAGTATTTTCTTCTTCTGGGTTTGCCAACCAAGACCTGGTCTTTTGCTGCCACGGACCATGGTATATCCAGTTATCCAAAGACCTATTGCTCATATACTCATATACCAGAAGCCTGCCTGCTTTCTCTGCACAATATCCAATCAACCTCACCAGATTGAAATGGTGCAAGCTTCCGATTGATACTTCTGCAAGGAAAACCTTCATCCCTTGGCTCCTTTTATCCAAATGCTTCACTGCAACCTCAGTGCCATCTCCAAGCTTTCCTTTGAACACAGTCCCGAATCCACCACCACCAAATTTTACCCTGAAATCATCTGTTGCAATCCGTAGGTGTTCATATGAAAACCTTATGGGCATTCCAGGAATTAGGTTCATATCGTCTTCTCCAGTATCTCGGTTATTCCTCTGCATCATCACCAGTAATGAAACGATCACTGCAAAGAGAACTATAAAGGCCCCGAAACTACTTCCAGCTATTATTGCTACTAATTTTCATTGGTTTCTCTGTACCTTAATTAAATTGTAATTTGGAATAGGTCCTTCTCTAACGGACAAGACCTCAACAGGAATATTACAATAACCATCTGAAACATTGTTGTTGTACCTGAAAATGGCTGCTTCGCACGAACAATTTTGCAGGTAGGCCTGTTTACATTGCTCTATGAAGCGCAAAAGCCGGTTCATGCCTCTCAAGTCTCGTTCAGAAGAGTGGCCGAGCATTCGTCTGTCAGCTGATGAGAGCCTTCTTTGTAAGCCTTGGAAACGAGCCCTGATTGCCAAATTAACTTTAATATCTGGAGATGCTGCACCCGGGTCAATGACATTGAAGCAGGTGATGTTTCTTACTTCAATAAGATGGTGCTGGTCTGGGGAAGAGCGACCACGAGCAGGTAATTGAAATTCAGTCGGGTTGAAGCACGGAACTCCATCGATGCCTATGGGACAGCTGCATTCTCCTTGTCTGCATACTCCGTACTTTCCACACCAACGAGGATGTTGACTTTTTCCTAGATCGTAGCCGTAGGTGACCATATCAACAAAAGGACTTGCTGGAACACCACCGTTGTATATCTTCAAATTTCCATCACTCTCAAGCCTCATATAGTGTCTGGAATTATCTGTTACACAGTTTTGGGTAGAACTCACCCCAAAAGCTAGCTATTGAAGTGAGGTTGCCCTCACGCTTATATTCTTCTTATTACTTTGGTACCCAAGCGATGTGAGACTTCGCTTCACGGTATCCCCTACTGAAAAGGTTGCAAATCTATCGAACATAGCTTGCGATGCCCGAGTTCAGAAGGAATCCATCATGTTGGAGTTCTGCATAGTTTGATGACATGTCGCTTGATCTGATGCTTTGATCTGGCATCAACTGATAATACATTTGTGCTTGACCCTGATTTGTGGTGTTGTATGAAGCAAAACCAGTGGCGCATGTTAAGGTGGCATAGTACAGGCCATGGCTCCAGTTTGTTTTTCTGGAATTTGTAATTAGTCTTTGACCCTCGTGTAGTCGCGGCCCCCCTACTAATGAATCGGTAGGGTTATCGAATGACTGCCAAACAATTCCTCCCGTGTTGTCAAAAAGGACCAAGTTTCCTTCTTCAGTGATATTCATGCCCGTAGAATTCCCGATGTACCAAAGAAAAAAGATACTCATGCCCATCACAGACTTACCTGATGTATCAGTTGACCACACCTTTGTGCCGCCTGAATCTCGTGAATCTCGTAGCACTTGATCTCCATCTTTTGTCATTGCTATTGTGGCATTCTCCTTCAAAGGATGGTCTCTGTTTGCTGACCAAACCATGCCATACTCTCCAACACCAAAAAGGAAGGCTGAGAAGAAGTTAGCGTTGTTGCAGCTTTCAGTGCAGGTGAATCCACAATGTATGTTACGGGAGGACAAGATTACACCATAATAGTAATCTATAGTGACAGATCTATCAACTGCATTGTCGATCGGTGTACCATGTTGAACCCTGCACTGGAAACGACATTGAAGCCAGATGCCTTTGGACTCAGATTTTCGCCAAAGCGAACAGACAACATGTAGTGGGGAACTAAAAATAGGATGAAGCAGGCCGTGAAAGGTTAGATCTATCATTTACATATATCGGATTGAGCTGATTTTTCATTGATCCACTCAGCTTTTTTTTTTTTTTTTAAATTATTAAACGGCTCGGATGATCTGTGCAGGACCCGGAGTGGGCTCCGCACAGTGATCGGTACAATTTCGGTCTGCCACCGGTCGGTGGCCTTAGCTTTACCGTTTTCAAATACTGGCGCTATATATTTTTAGCTATACATTTTTAGTGACACCTTTTGACAACCAAATTTGCGGCACTAAAGCATTTAGTGAGAATATTTCAATGTCTCGTGACATTTTTTATTTTGTTAATATTGGTCAATTTTCTGTAATGAAAAATACTACTATAATCGCCATTTATACCACCCATGCCGAACACCCAAGTGACTCAAAATATTCCATTTCACCACCGTGTTGCATGATGATTAGAGCCCTTGGATTATAAACTTAAACAATCAAACACCCGAAAAATTCATCGTCATCGAAAATCATTCTTTCCTTTGATCCTTTGTCATCGAAAATCTTTACATCAGGAAAATGCAAGTTGATCTCGACCGTTCAGTAGTACCTCTTACATTGTCACATCATTGTCTTAAAATTATTAGTACAACCGGAATAAGCAATTTGATCTATTTAAAAGCTCTCCATTCCCAATTAATATCTCATCGATCCTTTTCAATATGCGTAGAATTGTAGATAATTAAAATTAAGCTAAGTTGACGTCAGTAACCGGTCGATGACATGAACATATATTTAACGACTTGCAGAAGTGGTAAAGTATATATTACTTGTTATTAATTCCAACTAATTAATCTCACAAGAAATTACATCTAAGTCGAGTTTAATTTGAGTAATCCGTTTTCTTGTTTTACATAATCTTACATTGCTAATCAAGTAGTTGAACTCAGCAAACTTGAAATACATGTGTTCGATGTAATCGTCCGCCTAATCTCAAGCAAATATTTAATATGGTTCAAAGTTTTGATATTCTAGGCTGACTCTGAACAAACGAGTCCTTCTATTCGTACCAATCAATAGCATAGGGAAAATGTATCGACGGCCGATCCGAGCCGTCCAAAATTTTAAAAACTACACGAAAAAATGAGGTGTTTAGATCGAACACTTACGCATGTCGAATGCCGTTGATACCCGCGTTGGCCCACTCGTTTTTTTTTTAAATTTTTTTTGAATGGCTTGAATCGACCGTCCGGTGCATTTTCCCTATGGTACCCGTCGGTACCAATATCGTCTCTGTGAACAAATCGCATGCACTTTAATTAGGATGCCTTTTAGGGGGGTAGTTGATATAGAAAGACTTCAAATCTATTTTCCGTTAGTTCTAATTTGACCAAAGATTAACGTTCTCATTCGACTTGATAATTTTGGGATGCGAGCCAGTGTGTACTTTTGTTTTGTAATTGAGGTGACAAGTTAATTTGGCAAACCAAAAGTTACCCGGATTCAATCATTCTATAATCACAAATAATAACACAAATAATGACACAAACTCATTCACATTTACATTGGGGCCCACATACACTAGACACACACACTACACATCTAATGTGTGTTGGCCCCACTAAGAGATGTAAGTGTATGTATAAGTATTTGTAGTTGAATAATATTTGTACCTGGATTAATTAACATATCCCCTTAGCCCGGTAAATGTGAATCAGATTGGTTCTCGTCTGTCTGATCAGGAGAAAGTTAGCTTCAATAATGATGGTGCTTTGGGGGTGGTTCACGGGGGCCAGCTCCATCCTTGATCAGATTAACAGCAACGCCAATGAATCTGACTCCAAGGGTTCCACTGGTGATACCTTTCTCCAGAATGATGGTGAGCCGTCTATGGATACTCCAGACTTTCGTTTCCAGGCTTGACTCAGCTGCCGTCTTTCCATAGAAACCCAGAATCCACGTGCCGTTCCCGTCTCTGAAAATGCCGCTCCAAAGTCAGCCTTTCCATTAAAACCTGCACAGGGTGGTTTCCATTGAATTGGTCGACGCTTGCGTTCCTTGTTCTAAAATAACATTCTTTTTTTTTTTTTCTTTCTATATGGAGAGATTCGTTGCATTCCACTTGTATTTAAATAGTATTCTTCGGTATTTTCTATGTAGAGAGAGAGACACATGAACTGATCATTCCGTTGTTGAAGTGCATTCACATCCCAATTCCAACACTATGTATCTATCTTTAAACATGTATCCCCATCTACTACTTCTCTTGGTTTTTTCATGGCTCCTCCTATTAGCACAACCCACGCTAGGAAAAAACATAACCGCCAACATCGCCAATGTAACCACCACAAGCTTCCTCGGCACCAAGCCCGGCTGCCAACCTAAATGCGGAAACCTAAGCATCCCTTACCCTTTCGGCATAGGGGCTGCCTGCTCCTTCGATTCGAACTTCACAATCAACTGCAGCACTAATTCAGAGCCCTTCTTAGGCATCTTCGAGGTCCTGTCCATCTTACCAACCCAAGTTCGGATCCAAAACGTTGTTGCTTCTATGTGCTACAACCAGGCTGGGGCCGTGACCAATAATTCTGGGACCTCGATTTGGTCCCAGCAATTGGCCTCTCCATACACCTATTCGGACACAGAGAATAAGTTCACGGTCATCGGCTGCGATGACTTTGGCGAGCTTTGGGGGGCTGGTCAAGCCGAGTTCCTCATTAGTGCATGTGGGTCCAGCTGCTACAACAGTACGGACTGGATTGATTCAAATTGTACCGGTGTTGGTTGCTGCCAAACCGATATTCCAAAGGGGCTGCAGACGTACGAGGTTGTCCTTTCTAGCTTTTCCAATCATACCCAGGTTTGGACTTGTGTATTCTTTTTTTTTTTTTCAATTTTTTTTGAAAACCAACACATGAAAAATAATTAAGGAAATCATTAAAAAAAAATCACTTAATTACCACAAGTTATTGGGTACTCCAACTGCCACGTACGTAGTACTCTAATTTCATCTATGTACAACTACAAACTTGTGTATGAATTCGGAGAGTCACTACAACAAAACAGTAAAGATTGTGGTACAGCAAAAGCTGTACAACAGCGTGTACAGATGTGTTTTGCTCTCATCTCGGGTCCCGCAAAGATGATCGGAGCCGCTCATTTTGTTCAAAACATATTGTTTAAGGTCTCTGTAAAAAATCATTTCAATCCGATATCGGTAAAGGCGTTTACGAATCGTCCAACTTTGCTTTAAAATTTACCTGAATTGTAAAGCAAAGTTGGATGATTCGTTAACTCCTTTGCCGATATCGGATTGAGATGATTTTTTACAGGGACCTTAAACAATATGTTTTGAACAAAATGAGCGACTCCGATCATCTTTACGGGACCCGAGACGAGAGCAAAACTCATCTGTACACGCTGCTGTACATCTTTTTGCTGTACCATTAGCAGCTCTCACAACAAAAATGGTGTATCACGACAAAATCTGAATTTCATTGCCAAATTGGATCTATTTGGCGAGAAAATGGAAATTTGTCGGCAAATGGTACTCTTTGGCGACAAAAATAGAAATCATCGCCAAAAGGTATCATTTGGTGTCGAAAATGGATTTTTGTTGCCGAATGGTACTATTTGGCGACGAAAAGAAAATTTCTTTGCCAAACGTAATACTAATTACTTTTTAAATTTCAAAAAAATATAATATTTGAAATAAATGATATGATATATGTATTATACATAGATTACTTTAAAAACTATTAACAAAATAGTACTCCCTCCGTCCCTTATTTATAGTCCAGTATTTCATTTTGGGCTGTCCCTTAATAAGTGTCCATTTTGTAAAGTTAGTGGGTAAAAGTTGGTGAATTGTCTATTTTGTCCCTAAAAGTAGATTCCATTTTGAAAAGTAAGTGAGTAAAAGTGTAATGATGATGGGTAAGTAGGGAAAGTGGAGGAAAAAGTTGATGTGAAAGGTATAATGATGATGTCTTTTTAATAAGTTGGAATTACGAAGCAGGACAATTAAAAAGGGACGGAGGGAGTAACATATATTTAATTTCGTAATAATATCGACAAATGATAAGTGGTGGGAATGGTATTTTGGGAACCGGAGGTCCTAGTTCGAGTTCGAGCAACAACAAATTGGGAATTTTTTTTTTCTAGTTTGGTCATTCATGGGGACGATTGCCAAAATGTGCATTTGCCAACGAAAAATATTGTCGCTGATTGGTGGTCCCCTTTTGAGTGAAACAAAAGTCGGCGAAATTGGGCAATGATTTTTTGGTCGCCAAAAGCTTTAGCAATGAATTTTACACTTTCAGCGACGAATTTTATTGTTGTTAAAAGACCGAATTTGTTGTGGTGAGTTACCACCGGAGCACTGCAGAACTATGATCAAAAGGTAGCAGTCATGTTAGATTTTCAAATTAGTTTTGGATTGAATTTAAAGCGATGAGGTTATGAATGAAACTAGAAGGAACATATAAGATTCACCAGATGATAAATGGGAGCTAGTATACGTATTGTTGGATTAGTTAGCTAATTTTACCATTAAAAGGTGGAAGGACATGTTCCCAAGTCCTAGTCCAGTCCTCTTTTTATTCAGTCCAGTCCTCTTTTTATTCTATCATCAACCCTAAGGCGTAGGGAAGTAAAACTTTCTTTTTTTTTTGATAACCAAAAACGCTGCCCAGAGGGCTTACAAAGAAACAAAAGACTCCTTAACCAAAAGGGAAACAACATAAACCAGGGGGAAGCCACTCAATTCTGAGGGAGGAGACCACCTCTGGCCTTCTGTGCGACGACATGAGCAAGCCCGTTCGCAGTCCTTCCAGCCCAAGCAAATTCCAACCCCATTTCTAATCTCATCTGCCTAACATCCCCCGCAATTGCCAGGACCTCCCAAGGTCGGACTAATTCGGACACACTCAACTCGATGGCACCGTCAATAAGATTAATTTCCTTTCCAATTCCTCGCCACCACTGCCACAGTCGCATCGATCCCTACCATTCTTTTTCATGGTGACGTCACAATTCAACTTCACACATCCTCTATCCGGAGCCCTCCACTGGGAAAAAAGGTCCTCACATTTTGGGTTATCCATATGGATTGAGGTAGGCACCACACAAACCAGTATATTCGCTTATACTTATAGCCTCCCAGTGGATGAATCAAATTCACAGCTTCATTTCGGGACTTCCAAATGTACCAAGCAATGAACATAATTTTTTCTATAAGCCTCGCAGCATCTCAAGGGAAATAAACCTTACTCCACCATCATATATATTTGTTGAATAACGTGACCCAAGAAGTCGAATTTAATACCAAAAGGCTAAAGAAATTTAATTTTTGGGGCACATAGGTAGTTGGGTGAAGGATCCCATGCACCACCCTTAAATTTTTGGCAACGGAGGTTTTCTCTATAGTCTCTAAAAGGTATTGGCACCGTCTACCCAGTCTCCTTCTGTGTTCTTTATATGCCCACTTGCCATCATATTTAGAAATTATAGATGGTGACTTGATTGAATACCGATTAATACGATTACGTAACAAATATTTCTTGATTGTCCCCGATTATCAAGATTTCGATTGTCCCCGGCCCAAAATTGGATAAAATTGGACGTTCCATCCCTTGGAAGAGAAGCTGCACCGTTTTTTCCTTTTTCCGGGGTCTTGTTCTTAAGATCATAACCACCTGAAAAGTCAATTCTCTCTGTCTTGGTCTTATGCCTGTTACAGGTTTGGTCATTCGACAAATGCGGCTATGCGTTTATGGGAGAGCAGGATAGCTTTCATTACAGCAGTCTATCAGATATTTCGGACCTCACTTTCGTAGACCGAGTACCCATAGTACTTGATTTCGCGATTGGAAACCAGAATTGTGTTGAAGCCCAGAACTCAAATGCATATTTGTGCCAGCCGAATACTTCATGTACTAATAGTATGAATGGTGGCTCTGGAGGATATCTTTGGACTTGCGAAACTGGTTACGAGGGCAATCCTTATCTCAGTCCTGGATGCACAGGTTTTTTTGTTGGCTAAGCTGTTTTTGTTTTTCCAACTCATAATGCTATGTGGTAAACTCATAAGTACAAGAAGAAGATCCAAAGTTTTTTCTAGAAAGCAAGCATCAGAACGTAACTATTATTTAACGTCGAAATTAAGTATCAGTACGTAATTAGTGCTCTGTTGGCTTATACTCCATTATGACTCCGACTTTAATTATGTCAAATAGACACGTGTGAGATGGACGTTTTGGACGTGAGTGGTGTATCAGTTGGTCGAGCACCCTTTGGCCCATTCGTTTGGCTTGGGTTAGATTCTCACACCTGCATTGGTGGAGCTACTACCGCCCCCACCCCCCACCCCTACTGTTTTTTTGCAAATATAATTTTTTCCCTTCGTAGGGTTATATCTCTTTTTGTTTTTGTTTTTTTTACAACGTAAGGGCTGTGCCAGGCCAGCTTAAACATGCACCTCGATATTCTCCTCCCCGGTTAGATCGAGGGTAGGCCATCCACGTTGGGATTAGGAAATTCACAAGAAATCCCTCTTGTACCCTGGCCCAAATTCATATTCATCTCGTGTTTCTGGACTATCTTTCTTATTCACATAAGTTTTAAATTTCATGTATATCAATTAATTATTGTGAAAGTTTTGAACATCAACATTTTATTGGTCGACTGTGTATTTCTGGATTATCATTCAATAAAAAGTACTTGAATGACTGGATTTAATTAGTTTTGAAGATTCACCAAATGAAAATTCCACCGCTGCACGCCAGTCCCACTCATATTGTGGCCTCCCCTCCCCCTTTCCCCTAACAAAACAAGATGGACGTTCTAAAATCTCTCCGATGAGTTACTTTGTTGTGAAATCATAAGATTAGCATATCAATATATTTCTTAATGATTGACTGGCAGATATCGACGAGTGCAAAGATCCCAACCTTAACGACTGTGATGGAAATGCAACTTGCACGAATACTCCAGGAAATTTTACTTGTTCATGTAATCATCATTTCTTTGGCGATGGAAGAAGCGACGGAAGTGGGTGCACTCATCAGGCCACACAAATCTCAGCGATCAAGTTATCCCTAGGTACGTAATTGCCAAGTACATAAAACGTGCTAATTCAGATCCAATTCTCGGTTGGTAAAGTCATGCACAATAGTAATTTAGATAGAGCTATCACGCAATCTCGATCGTTACATAAGAATGAGTGGTGTACTGGACAATCTCGGCCAATATCAAGTAAACATATAGGTATTGAAATTCCAACATCTTCGTCTATCACCTTACTGGACCTTTTGGCTTGTTGGTCACAATTAGGATTTAAGGCTCGATTTGGTTTGGTTTGGCTACAAGTGCTATTTCTTGATCTTAAAAAGTAGTACGCATTGTTCGTACTTTCATTTTGTGCCACATAAGATCGCAATGTTCTTGTTGCGCCTCATGGTCCAACAAGTTCCCTCCACTAAGTGATGCGAGACAAATACCCTCTTAAGCACATCAAGTTCATCACTTGTCAGGCCCGCCCAAGCACGACAAGCATCGATCTCAAGCTCCTCACTTGTCGGGCTCACCCAAGCACGACAAGCACAAGCCTGACAAGCACCTCAAGCTTCTCACTTGCGGGACCCGTCTCACACTTCCGGTTGATGTCAACTCTCTGATACCCCTGTAACGACCTGCGCCAACTGACGTGCTTAACTCTTAACCTAACCACGTGGTTCAAAAGATTAACCTCGAGCTAATAGTAGCTGGTCTGCCTTTACTTTTATAAACTAGCCCATACTTCTCTAATTTTCCAACGTGGAATGGGATTCCACAGTTACTGAATATCTTATCTTGTAATCTTATTTTATATTAAATACTCTATCAAAATGAGGTAACAGGAACATTTCAAAGCAATATGCCATGTTGACGGGCTTTAGCTAAACTTGATAAGACTTAGTTCTGTTTTCAAATTTGTCACATCATTCTGTATTGATTACTTGGTTGTACATTATTACGATTTATATGTAAATTTCATCATTGACATATATAGTAGCACAGTCAATGAAATGAAATTTCTTAGAAATCTTCAACTTTAAATTGAGATGAGGTTTCATCCATTTTCAAGGGAAAAAGGACATAAATGGTGAAAAAAATGAAGAATCATACGGTTATGTAGTGCCACTAATCCATTGGAATCATAACCAATTTCCTCCCGTGATAAAGACAAAGTCTGGGCAAAGCTTATTACAACATATATACTACCTTTTATTTCTTTTTAATGGAGATTGCCTAATGACTGAATCTATACCTATGTTTATGTAGGATTGAGCTTTGGCTTCTCGTCATTACTGATTGGTGTAATTTGGATATACTCCTGCATCAATAGAAGGAAGCTAATCAAACTAAGAGAGCAATTCTTCCAACAAAACGGTGGCTTGTTAATGCAACAAAAAATTTCTTCAATTGAGGGAACAAGTGCAGATTCTTCAAAGTTCTTTACAGCTGAACAACTAAAGAAAGCCACTAACAACTATGCTGAGAACCAAATAATTGGGCATGGTGGATATGGTGTGGTTTACAAGGGAATTTTACCAGACCAACGCATAGTCGCCATCAAGAAGTCCAAAGTAATGGATGCGAACCAAGTAGAGCAGTTTATCAATGAGTTGTTGATAGTAACACAAGTTAACCATAGGAATGTTGTGAAGCTCTTGGGGTGTTGTTTTGAATCAGAGGTTCCCGAGCTTGTTTATGAGTATATACCAAATGGCACGCTATTTGAACATATTCATAAGCCATTATCTTGGTTAACACTGGAGGATCGATTGAGAATAGCCATAGAAACAGCTAGTGCACTTTCCTATCTTCACTCTGCCGCATCCATTCCGATCATTCATAGAGATGTTAAGTCTGCCAACATATTGCTAGACGCTAATTACGTGGCAAAAATGGCAGATTTCGGTGATTCGAGATTAGTTCCCTTGGACCAAACTCAAGTGACAACATTAGTACAAGGGACTTTAGGTTATTTGGATCCCGAGTACTTCCAAACTGGCCAGTTAAACGAGAAGAGTGATGTTTACAGTTTCGGAGTGGTTCTAGCAGAATTACTGACTGGAAAAAAGCCTATTTGTCTTGAGAGGTCTCAAAAGGAAAGGAATTTGGCGACCTACTTCCTTGTGTCAATGAAGGAAAATAGGTTGTACCAAATTTTAGAGCCACGGGTGGTGAAGGAAGGGACCTTGGATCAACTCCAAGCAATTGGGGAGCTTGTGAAGAGGTGTCTTTGTGTGAAAAGTGAAGAGAGGCCTGCAATGAAAGAAGTGGTTATGGAATTAGAAAGTTTAAGGAAGTATAAAAAGGATCCATGGGTTAATCAACAAAGTCATGAAGAGAGTGAAAGTTTGTTGAGTGACGAAGCACCAACAGACATTTACGCTTTCTCAACAGGTCCTTCTACTGGTGACATATTTGGGCAATATAGTTTTGGTAGCATCACGACATTTCCGCTTAGTAAGTCGTTCAACTAGTGCTGGTGACATCTTGCGCAATAGGTATACGAAGGTAATGTGTCGGGCTTTCTAATAGTATTGTGGGGTCCTATAGACAAAAACATTTTGCAAATATACACTGGTCAATTGTGATTGTAGATTGTTCTTCGTTTTTTTTTGAATCATTTGTAATAAGGTGAAGATCTTGTTTGTTCATGTTGTGGTTAGTGAATTCATTTTCTGGGCCGGTCTGGCTCATTACTTTTCTTGTTTTCTACTGTAGTAAATTATGGTCTTGTGATGGTGTTTTATAGAATGTAGTCTCTTTTGTTGCAAGTCAACTCCTACCATTGTAGGTCTACCATTGTAGGTCTACAATTCGTCGAACTTGAATCCTACGAAGGCCCTGGGGAGGGAGCTGTATCCATTCCAAAAAAAGGTATCTTCTACATGAGTGAGGTTTTATTTTTTATCGGTAACAAAATTTTATTAAAGAAAAATTTGACAGAGGGTACATCTAGTTCGTTATGAGAGAAGGGAGGGGAATCCAACTAACGGTTGAATAAAAACAGCAAAATGGACAAAGTCCAAACGTTTAACGAGCCAAGCCCAAAACACTTGAGAGGGCAAGCCCAAATAGCGTAAGGGCCAAGCCCAAACTAAACACCTGATGGGCCGCCCGAAACCTGAAAAGAAAAATCCTAAGCCTCAAACCGTACACAGGAATTTGGCGTGGTTGATTGGTATTATGTCTTGCAAAGGCAAGGTTTTGAGCAGCAGCAGATGTTTGGGTTGTTTGGATCGTAGTTTTCAGCTACGAGGGTCTTGTTGCGTGTTTGGGTTGTGCTGGCAGCTTTGGTAGCGCGATTGGGGTGTAGTTGGGAGTTTCGGTGCTCGGGTGTGGTGTATAGTGCTTCACCATGGTCTTTCGGGTTGTTGTTCTACCGGTAGTCGCATGCCAGAGCCTAAAGTTTCAACAAGGCTCGCACCGGTGTGGTCCTATCCTTATCATTGGGTTCAGCTAGTCGGTGGTTACTCGTTGGCGTCACTGTGCTTCTGATATGGGTGTGCCAACGTTGAGTTCTTTTGGACATCATACCCGCCTAGGTTTCATCTTGTGCTAACTGTGGGTTTTAATTGGGTGTCTATTTGGATACTCAACTACCTTTGCTGTGATTGGTTTTTATGTCCCGACGTTTATCGCCGGCTTGCTTCGGCAATAGGTGCCAATTTAGTAGTTTTAGATAGTTTTGATTCACTCTTGTATTGCGTGATGAAATCTGTAATTGCCTTCGAACTTTCATGTTAATGGATTGAATCAAATAAAAAAAAAAAAAAGGAGTTGATTTTGCCTTTGTTCTTTGTTTTTAAAGACTTTTACCGACCAAGTACAGTTCCGAGCCTCTGTTTTCTTGACAGTACACCTATTTGGCGAGGAAAATGATATGCAACAATTTCTTCACAAATTAATGAGGAAAAATTTGAAGTTTTGGAGTCGAAACCAATTCATCGCAAACAGAGGCAGAGGCAACACAAACAAACAAACCAAGGAGAACATGTTCCAAATGGGTGCTTTAGTGCTGCTATTTCTTTCTGATGTTGCTGATGCTGCCTCAAGGCCTCGCAATCCAAACTTGGCGCAAGAACCGTCTTATTTTCTGTGAAACTAACAAAGACACAAAAACAAGATAAAGCACGGCATCAAGTGGAAAATGGAATAAACCGCGCCTCTAACGCGCTAATATGCCCTACTTAGGCGCTTATATCTACAATATCATGCGCATATCAACGTGTGACACATTATAATGCCGCACGGCGTGTTCTGTTCAGCACAGTGGCTATTTTTATTTTCAAAAATGGTTTTTAAGTTAGTATTTAACCCAAAAGGGGTCAAGCCTGACTACAGAAGAGTTCCCCTCAGGGATAAGGACAGGACCTATCCCAAAGAAACTTGGTTTTTACCTTTTGTTCTTGAGCTTGAATGAGGATGGATGATGATGGATGAGTGTGGGCAAGATCGGTTGAGAAAAGATGAGTGTGAATATGAATGGTTTGTTGGATGTTTTGGTAGGTAAGATCTCAAAGTGAGTAAAAGGCTCACTTTAATGATGAGGAGAAAATGAAAGCATTTTGAGAGAGAAAACACCTAGAGAATGTTTTGGGGGAACTTTCTCAAGATTTAGAAGTAAGAAATGTGTATGAAAGAATGATGAGAGAGAAACAAAGTTTTTGGACCCCTTTCTTTTGAGTGGATGATTGTATTTATAAGCAAGCGCCAAGGATTTGAGGAGGTATTTTCTGGGCGGGCTAAAAGTGCTTTTTCATCTAAACCAACTTATAGCTGTGGCTCAAGTGGGCGTGGCCGACAGCTAGCTGTGCCAGTCAGAACATTATTACAAAATGCTGTGCGGTTGACCTCATGACCTCGTGCAGCATAATGAAATTCGTTATTGCTTGCGACCTAATTGTGTGCCATAATAAAAACGCCCCAAGCGTAGGGCTAGGTCAATTGCAGCAAAATATCCAAAAGTCCGGAGTCAAATCCACAGGGAGCCAATAGAGCTAGGCCGGAAGGTTTGCTTTACGAAGGGGTTTTAGCGTTAGGACCGCCAACCTTTGGATTTGGCATCAAGACGGCCAACTTTTGAGTGATAAAAATTCTCTCTACCTCCTAATTTTAATTGAAAACGAAGATTGATAAGAAAATAAAAGCGGCAAGGTCAAGGGGGTCATTCCACCCATAACTTAGGCCGTTTAATGCTTCTCTTTGATAACTCAAGTGAGAGTCATTGACATTTGATCTCACTCGGAAAATTTAATTATGAAAATCAAGTTTAACTCATACAGTGGGGTTTGGAAACGGATGAAACTCGTTTAGGCATTTTAGAGCATTGGGTGTGCCAAGAGACTTGTCTACACCCAATCAAAGAAATTAATATCTCTAGGTTTAGACCAAAGATTAGAGCTTAACAAGTTCTTTGATGCATTTTGGCAAACACTTAGAGTGACATAGCTCAAAGCATTATATGTGGCAAGAGATCGAGTCATTGCCTACACATAATCAAAGAGGTTAACAACTCTAGGTTTTGTTACATAAAAATGAACTTAATCCATTCACAAACCACATCAAGTACAAGAAATAAGAGAAGCCATTAAACTACCCAAGTCATGGGGGTAGAAATCACCCCATGACCAAGCCGAAGAGGCTACCCCTCCATTAGACATGAACTATGCAAGAAAGATGAGGGAAATGCTAGAAACATGGTGAAAAACGAGATTAACAACTAAAATGTGTACTGAAATTAAGAGTAACTACATGATTCTTGAAGAAATTACATAGGAAATGAAAATCTAATCTCAATCCATGGAGGACTGAGGCAAAACCTAAGGAGGTTGGTAGAGAGAGAAAAGGAAGGGAAAGAATAGCCCTAATTGCGTGCATAAGGAGTATATATAGCCCCCATCCAAGATAATTGCAAAATTGCCATTGAAACATTTGTAGACTGGGCTCTTACCGGTAGGAGTTCTTCGGAGCAAAATTGTGGCCTCACTGGATTGGTTTCCTACCGGTAGAACTATTCACCTACCGGTAGGATTATTCACAGACTTTTGCCTTTGGCTTGCTGAACTTCGCAAGCTCGCTCGGACACTCCCGAACTCGGATTTGGGCGTCCTTTGGACCGTTGGAAAACTTGATGAGTCTACTTTCTAACCCAAGTAGTTTGGATAAAGAGAATTTTGTACATCAAAAGATATGACGATTTTACCCTCGGTTGGTCGGAAGATGAGTTGCTTTGGTAAAATCCCCGATTCTCCCTCACTTCCCTTGGCCCTTGGGTGTCCCACGCAACCTCCGATGCTTTTTTAAATGACTTTTGGGACTTAGTGGTGAAGTGCTAGGTGGCCTTGATTACTTGGACAAATCCAGGACATTCCTTGGTGTTAAACCACGCCTTATTTTTACGTTTTACTTGCAAACACAAAAAAAGCACAACTTTTGCGCAATATCATTCAACTCAAGAAAATTGTGCACAAATGTGTAACAAAATGAGAGAGATAAGCCCCATTATTTACACTATTGAGGGCTTATCAGTTATGCCATGCGGTGTAGAGATGTACCGTGCGGTACTAAGAGTCCAGTCCCGGGCCCTTGGGCTTTCTTTTGGGCTTTCGGGCTTTTTGGTTTAGGGGAGTATTTCATCCAAGCTCTTAAAGATATTATTTCCTTTATTTCATCATCGGGACATTTAAAGAACCTCTAAGGTTTAGATTGGGGTGTCTACAGAAAGGCTACAATACACACCCCTTATTTGGGTGTGTATCATATGCACCCCCCAATATGTTATGAATTATAGAGAAAATATTGTGAATCGTATTGCTAAAAAGTTATGAATAGTATAAAGGTTACGAGATACACCAAAATGTTATGAATCATAATGAAAATGTTACGAATCGTATTGCTGAAAAGTTATGAATTGTAGAACAAAAGTTATGAAACATGCTAAAATGTTATGAATGAACCATAAAATAAGTGCATATGGTACACCATTTTAAGGGGTATGTATTGTAGACTTTCCCTTGGTTTTTAATGTTTCTCCATACCAGCATGGAGTTCTAAATAGCATTGGATTAGAAGATTCATGTGTAGTCATATTGTAGTCTTAAACTATTGCGTTTTCTACAACGTGAACGGTTCGGATATGGGCTTGAGATGGGGACAAAATTGGAGAGTATTGAGGGATGGGGTATGAAGAGGAGTGCAACCCATTTCAAAGCTCTCCATTCCTAATGATATCTCATCTTTTTCAATGTGCTTAGGGTTGTAGATTAGCCAAGTTAAACTGAGTATTTACTAATCCATCAAACTTGGCTTGAACAGACTTAAAAAAAAAGAAGAAGAAGCGATCAAACCGATCTCAAAGGACACTATAAAGCCAGATTTGAGCAAATTATTTTCTTCTGTTACATTAATTATCTTAATTACTGAGCGAGTCGAGCAAATAAACAAATTACAACAATAATATATGTGTTCAATGTATGCATGCTTGTTTATCATTTACATCATTTGAAACAAAATTCTAATAGATCACGAGGTCAGTTGAAATATTTCTCTTAATATGGAAACTCTGCTAATTAAAGACTTTGTCTAAGGTCAGTGATGCTATGTGGGTGTTTACGGGAAATTATTTTTGCAGATTTTGAGATTCTAGTTTTGGAAAATCAGTTCGGAGTGGTTACCAAAACTTATAAAGAACAGATTCTTGAATTCTGGGGATTTTAAAAAGCTAACAATCCGATGTCGATAACTACTTATTTAAATCACACACCTTGAAGTTTTGATTGGTGATTTTTAATCATTCAATTACTGATATCCACTTAGTTGATTTTTTTGTAGGGAGAGTTAAAATATAATGTTCTAAGAGATGGACCCTTATGATCATCAAAATAAGACTGGAAATATGATGGGTAATGTTTAACTACTTTTGAAGGTGGCTTAACAAAATTGAACTCAACGGGAAACCCTATTAATACAACACTTTGCATAACCATTTGTCCAATATGTTGAGGTGGCATTGTATCATTGAGCAATGTCAACTAGCTAGCAACTCGGGGTGCTAGCTAGTTTGGCTGGTGATCGGGGTGCTGCTGTTTGATCGTGGGTGGCGGCGGTGGGTAGCTTGGTTCAGTTGGATTGTTAGGGTTTGTTTTGGATTTCTTTGGTTGGGCCTAGCCCTTTGGGCTAGCTGCCCTTTTTTTGTGCAGAAAATGACAGGCCGGTCCCATTTTTTACTTGGAGTTCCATGCAAACCCCTTTTTGTAGAGCTATTCCATCCAGCCCCTTTTTAAAGATGCTTTTACTGTTGTACCCTTGTTACTATTTCAACACTCCCTGAATTCACACCCCGGTGAAGAATTCACATCTACAGAATTCACACCCCATAGAATTCACACCTACACGAATTCACACCTCACCCATAGAATTCACACCTTCAAGAATTCACACCCCACGGAATTCACACTCCAAGAATTCACATCTGCAAGAATTCACACCCCACGGAATTCACACCTCTACGAATTCACACTCCACCCACAGAATTCACACCTTCAAGAATTCACACCTCCGAGAATTCACACCCTCAAAAATTCATACTCCACCCTCAGAATTCACATCCCAACCTCAAAAATTCACACCTTTGCGGAATTCATACCCCTAAAATTCACACATTTTCAAAATTCACACCCGTTTGCAAGAAATCACATCCCCAGAATTCACATGTCTTTACAAAATTCACACCATTTACATAATTCACTCCCTTTGCAAAAATTCACACTCTCAAATTCACACTCCTTTGCAGAATTCACGCTATTCATACCCACTCAAATTACACAATTCACAATCCTAAAATAATTCAACCAAACCTACACAATTCACACCCTCAAAATTCACACATCTTTGCAAAATTCATACACTTTTATAGAATTCACAAAAAAATATTATTTTACCTTTTTTTCAGAAATTACACCCATGCTATATACATACAATGATCCCCAAAAAAAAAAAAAAAAAAAAAACCAGAAGAACTGTGGAAGATTAGATAACGTAATACTCGTGAATCAAAGTAACACTCGTGAATCTCTGATTCTAACCAATGCCAAATTTAGATAATGTTTCATTCACAGTAGCAAGTAACGGAAGGCTTGCTGGACAAAATCTGGTCATTCCGGCTATTCCCTTCTTTCAAATGAAGAATTCACATGTTTGGAAAAAGACACAATTCACACGGTAAAGGAAGAATTCACACCTTTAAAAAATACAGAATTCACACTTTTCACATCTCCCCAATTACAAAATTCACACCCCTTATTTCACAGTTTACACCCCAAAATTCACATTCAAAGAATTCAAGACGAAACGCTCAAAAAAAAAAAAAACATTCACACCATGAGAAAGGGACAAAAACCTTAAATTCTTTTTGCTAATATACAGAAAGGGACAAAAGACCAAACAAAACTTAAAGTTGAAGAACTCAAATAGCCGAACACAGGTTAAAATCACTGAAACAAGAAACGAGTACCTACTTGCAAATACAACTATAGATACACCAAAAATTCATATCCGCCACCACCTCCTCCTCCTCTGCCGTCGCTGCCACCATGACTCCCCCCGCCGCCACGGCTCCATATCCTCCGCCACGGCTACCTCCGTAACAAGCACTGCTTCCGTAGTTCCCACTGTTCTTCTTCTTCTTCTTTATCCGCTTGTTGTTCGTCGTCTTATTCGACCCAGACGAAGAAGAAGTCTCCGGCGAGAACGTCGCACGACCTGCGCGATCTCGAAGTTGGTGCGCACCTTGGACCCCTCAGTCGCCTCGCCGCTGAGTCGTAGGCGCGCGCCGCCTCCTCCGTCGTGTCGAACATGCGGAGCCAGTGGTGGCATCGCCTTATCCGGTCGTGAATCTTCGCCGATCATCTTCCTAGGCGGCCGCGCTGACAATCCAAAGACGAAGACGACGACGGCGGAGAGAAGTGAAGCTTCGAGCTGTGCTACAACGACGTCACCAGATCTGGTCCCTGGCCGCTCCCAATAGCCATGTCAGAGTTTCTGATTGGGTAATTTTGAAGATAAGGTCGCAGAGGCAACCGTAGAGACAGATCCAGGGATATTTTCGGTAGTTAATTAAAATAGGGTTTATGTGGGTAGGATTTGACATCATGTGGGGCTGGATGGGAACGTGGAGACAAAAGAGGGCCGGCCATTCAGAAGCCCTTTTTTGTGCTTAATTGTTTGATTTGGGCTTTTTAGGCCTTTTGGAGTGTTGAGTTTTATTTGTTTTATTTGGGCTTGTAGACCTTTTTAGGTGTTTGAGCTTTGGCCCTTTGGATGTATCTTTCAACCTTTGGTTGATTATACCTTTTTCCCTCCCCTTAATAAAATGTTTGCTTTCGCCGTTCAAAAAAAAACTAGCTACTAGCAACTCATTCATTGCCCAATGATCCACGGCCACCTATGCATCTTTTGCATATTGTTGTACAAAGTATTGTGTTAACAGCATAACTTGTAAAGGGAAAGTCTATTAGTCTTGGCTAACAGATTAATCTCTCTCGAATCCAAACTTAATTAAATGGGAGCTATGCAATATAAAAGAATTCCATATTCGTTTTGGGTCTCTAGACCCAAACTTTTTCTCTGCGTATGGTCTCAATAATTTTTTTTCTTCAATTATTATTCTCATTTTTCAATCAATCTCTCTCCATTTATTACCTCAAAAAACTAACCCCCCCCCCCCCCCCACAAAAAAAAAAAAAAAAAAACTAATTCCTTCAAACCCAAAACGAACACTTTGGGATAGTTACTCTAGCTACCTCGATCCCTTATTCTCAAATCGTACATAATAATCCCTCCGTCCTGATTTGTTTGTCCACTTTTTGACTTTGTCTTGTCCCAATTTATTTGTCCGTTTGACTTTTAAATGGATAAAATTCCATTTTTGTGCTTACTTTTTGAAATAAAGTAACTTATCAAAATAGATGAAGGGTAAAATAGGGAAGTTAACAACTTTTAGGTGTAATCGTTATGCTCCCTAAATAAGTTGGATTCTCAATATTGGATAAACAAATTTGGACGGAGGGAGTACAAGCTAGGACCGCTAGGTTGCAAAAATTGTGCTTCTGTGGTTCTCAAATATAGGCGTGGAAAGATTTCTCAATTCAATATGCCTGTTGACATCAATTGACAAGTAAAATGTATCGACATATACGTAATTTATAATAGAGAAAAAGTAAACTTAAGGGGTTGATTATGGGGTGGCTTGTGACACACAAGTTTAGAGCTTGCTTTTTCCAAAAGTCTCACGTTTGAAACTTTCCTGGTACTATCGATGTTTTGTGACCAAACGATACGGGGTTTTATCATGATTTTAAACTAATTCTCTGCTTCTGGACAATAATAATGCCTAAAGGAGCCCTAATTGCGTGGATAGCATGAGTGCATTGACTTTGAATTCAATAGTGAAAATTAAATCACTAGGAATTAATTAAGATTCGCGTGCCTTGAGTTATCATAAAGATTATGTACAATAGTATGACGCCATGATGTACGGTTTGTGTATATTCTAATGGAGTGATGATGCATGGTTTGTGATCAAAGATTTATAAGGTCAATACAATTCTCAAAGCTACCAATTGGCAATGGTATAGGATTATCTAGGTATTACATCAGCAGGTTTGAGCTCTTCTTAAGCTGCAAATTAATCCACCAAAAGTCATTTTATAAGCAGAGTCAACCCATTGGAACTGTTTGTGATCAATATATGGTTTATAATTAATTGGTGACTCGGGACCATACTTCAAGTTTTCACATCAGGAAGGAAAAGGGTAAAATTCATAAACCCCTCATCTATCGATCTTCTTTGACTAGTCGATACGGGTTTTATCATAATTTTAATCAAATTAATTCTCTGCACATGAACAGTAAAATTAAATTACTAGAAATTAATTGAGATTTGTGTACCATGAGTTATCGAAAGGATTATCTACAGTATCATGACGCCTAAAAGATTATGCACAGTTTGTGATGAAAGATTAATGAGATCAATAAAATCCTCAAAGCTACCAATTCACAATGTTGTATATAGGATTTCCTAAGTATTACATAAGCTAACATGTAATACCATCAGCAGGTTTTGAGCTATTCTTAAGCTGCAAATTAGTCCCACCAAAAGTCATTTTATAAGCAGTCAACCCATTGGAACTGTTTGTGATCAATATACGGTAATTATTTGGTTACTCGGGACCATGCTTCAAGTTTTCACCTCAGTTGGTGTGCGGCATAGGCTTCCCCAGTGGAGGCCGTGGTTTGAGCCTCAAGGGGGCGTGTTTGGAGTTCCGGGCTATGGATAGCCTCTGGACCCCCCGTTGATTAACCTACTAAACTCCTCTAATCCCGTTGATGTATATCTCTATGACCAAACAAAAAAGGGAAATGATTTCTCCATTCCCTTTTTTGTTAACGTCACTGTCCTGCAAGTGTATTTTGGTACAAAAATACACTTGCAGGGGAGTGACGTTAACAAAAAAGAAAGTGACAAAATCAGCCGCCAAAAATAGGAAAAGGGTAAAAATCATAAACACCCCCTCATTTTCAAAACCGGTCATGGAGGCCCCTCCATTTATCAACCATTATCACTTAAACTCCTTACCTCACAATTCCATCCATCATTCTTATGGGAAATGGTCACATGATTACATCCCAAATGTGCCCTCCATTTTGGAGAAAATTAAACGTTTTCTTTCTTCCATTCAATACTTTTGTACGTATATTGCAAAGATTCTCCTCTCTTGCACTCAAATGCTTGAAAGCAATTTTGGAACCAATGCAGATCGAAAGGGAAATATTAGAATTAGAAGTAGTGATTTCATCGTGCAAGTAACTAAAGTTGCATAATATATGAAAATTCTTATGCACCTGAATAAAATTTTGTAAACATTGCAAAACAGGGTCATCAAAAATTTTAATCGTGCTCTTTATCTAATAGCAAATTCATACTCCCTCCATTCCATATTATTTATCGTTGTAGGGATAGTGCTAGTTTCTGACCAAACAATAAAATATTTCGTGCGTAATCTTTCAAGTTTTTATATTAAACATTTATCACACGCCACCAATCAAGTGTTGTGTACAGATATAATTAGCATACCTATTAGAAAGCTTCAGGTCCATAAATTATACTCCCATTACGTCGATCATCTTCAATATTCTTAGCCCCAATTGTAAAAGCATGTCAGAACGAGAAGCAATAATACGGAAAACCCATTTGTTTAACAACTAGAACAAGAAATCAACAGAACCGAACAGTCCAAGTAGGAACCAGCGACGCTGCAGAGCGGATGTGGGGCGCATTCGAACTGTTCAAATGTGTTTTCAGCGGTCTGAATTAAAAAACAAACCATTCCCTGCCATGGAAGAGTTTGTTTTCAATCCAGACTATTGATTGTGGAAATGGACGGTCCGGAGCGCTCAACAGGACAATTTGCAGGAACCGCTTGACAACTTCTCCGGGTCTTCCAATTCAGCTTGTAGGAAGGAAACTATGACAAAATTTCAATAGAGCCCCAAATGTACAGTGTGAAACAATTATACCATAAGCAAAATAAAAGTCCCAAATGTACAGTGTCAAACAACTATACTTTAACCCTTACCTGCATTCAGAGACGGAATTGCATATGGGATATAGGGGGCCAAGGCCCGTGTAGCTTCGGTTTTTTTTTTTTTATTTTATAATTTTTAATTTTGATATGTGTACTTTAAGTTCACACGATCAATTAAGAAGTATTTTCAGGAATTGAAAAGTTTAAACAACATTTTCAATAATGGAGCTTAATCATTTTGAGCATAATGTCATTTGGTATTTGGAATTTGAACAATTGGGAAATATTTCGGGACTATGTCAATAGTTGATTAAGACTAAAGATCAACAACCGATTTACTTATCTACAGAGTGGTGCTACTTGTGCTTATCCTTCGCAGTTCGGCCTCTCCTATTTTCGAAATCCTGGTTCCGTCCTTGCTACAGTTTCCGATCCAACATCAATAATAAATCACAAATAAATTAAGAAGTCCTAAATATACATGCCATCAGTGACTACAAAAGTTCTAAATCAAAAACCAACAACCAAAATTGGAAGCTTAATTATCTGTTTGCCTTTGAACCCACTTACCAAATCAAACCGAGCCTTCAACCCCCACTTTATTAATGTATATTTCATACTTCGTCCTTCCAAGAGTAGAAACAACACCGATCTTCACTTAGGTGGCATCTAGTTGCATTTCGCAAATAGTGGGCTTCGACCAGATTTGTTGCATAAGTTCGCGGCAAGGAGAGAGAGAGAGAGTTGCAAGCCCTAATATAAACAAGGGCAATTAGGTCATTGCACTACATCTGTTGACGGAGTCAGCCCCTCTTTCATTAGCGCAATTCGAGTAGTGCCAGCTGCCTAGAATATGAAATATTTGAACTCGACTCTTGGTCAATATATTAAATATTTGCATGAGATTAATTATGTGGACAATTTCATGGAACACATATATGTAATTCAAGTTTGACGAGTTCTACAATTGATTAGCACTGTAAGATTATGTTACACGTACAAGGAAACAGATTGCTCAAATTAAACTAGACTTAAATGTAATTTCTTGTGAGATTAATTAGTTGGAATAACAAGTAATACTTGACCAGTTCTGCAAATCGTTAAATGTTCAAGTCATCAACCGGTTACTTAGGTCAACTTAGCTTATAAATAGATCAACTTGCTTTTTCTAGTTGTAATAATTAATTTAAGACTATGATGTGACTATGTATGAGGTACTACTAACACTACAACACGAAAGGGCTATGGCGAGGAAAATGGATTTCGTCGCGAAAAGTACATTATTTGCAAGGAAATTCAATTTCGTCGCATTTTCTAGCGAGGGAACAGATTTCCTTGCGAAAAGGCCCTTTTTAGCAAGGAAAAACAAATTTGCCCGCCAAAGGGCATTTTCTAGCAAGGAAAAACAAATTTCCTCGCCTTTTTAACGACTCATTAATTTTTGATAAATATGTCATTATTAATTATGTTTATATGTATTTGTAATATCATGATGGTAAAGACATAATAAACTATATAGTTGAATACCATCATCAAATTTATTTTTTTAAAAAGGTGATAACGGGAAAAAATTATTTCGTCACTTTTCTTATTCTAATTAGTAATGAATGATATATTACACTAATTCTATGCATTCACTTTTTTTCATTTTAAATGAATTGTTAACAATGTCAGTTTATTCAAATTGTCATAAAATTATTGTTGCAATAAATTGTTTTTAAAGGCATGCTGAAAAAATGTTATCTCATAGTAGTTGAGTGTCTTGAAGTGTAGATATTGATGATTTATCCCATAGTAATGAAAAACTCAACAAAAGACAAAGTTAAAAACATCTTGAAGTGACGTTGTATTGAAAATATCTTGAAGTTAGATCACCACAAATCTATTTTCAAAACATCTACATTACTGTTATCCAGGAATACATGCAATTTCATATCTATTATGCACTTATGCAGTAAAGAATTTTTTTTTAAACCGTTGTTGATTTTTATTCAAACCAACTTAAGTGATTCTAATGGCATTCCTTTGTAACAGATAAGTATGTTAAACATTAATTTTAAATTCAATTTTGAAAGTATCATGCATATTTTTATATATACATATTAATATTGTGTGTTTGAGAGATAGAGGGCAATTGAAAATTTTAAAAAATTCGTTAAAGATGAATTTTTTAAAAATGTATTGTCTTTAGTGCTTTTTGGAAGATCTGAATATTTACGAATTTTGTTCATATTAGTATAGCAATGATGAAAAAAAGCTTTTAAAAAATAAGCTACAAATCTATATTACCCTTTGTATTTGGCAAAAAAGAAAAAGCCCAAACTCACTTTTAAACATTAACAGACATCGATGCCCCTTGTCATTCATAATGTGATACGTACTAAAATATATCTTGAGCTTATGACGACAAAATAGTCATTCCATAAAAGGTAGGATAAACCTATCAAATAATTAGGATAATAACACATATTATTAGTCCTTCAAAAGTTGTTGTTAGTTACCAATATAACATGTTTCAACCAAAAAAATTATGCATGTGGAGTGGAGTGCAGTGCAGTTGGCCTCCTTTACATATTCGAATGTATATAGGCAGGGTTCAAAGCATCATCCCCTTCCCAAAGTCCTCTAGGATAGTATAGATTAGGATTAACGAAGGAAAAAAAACCAAAAAAAATTTCTTGTGCTAGCAAAAAATTAAACTTGTTCAAATAAAGTTCAAAATTAATGTTGAAGAAAGTAAGAAATTAAACTTGTGCTACGAATTTGCAAAAAGTCGGAAGATCATAATTAATGTTGAAGAAAGTAAGTTGGAGAGGTGAAAACATGCTAAAACTATGATATATATCAAAAAGATTCAACATTTTCATTAGAAGAGTAATGTAGTGAAGTTGGTAAGTGTTTCACCTCCTATGAGTAACGTCCAAGGTTTGAGTGCTGGTAGCCGCGGAGAAACAATCTTCTTTTTGGATTTCAACTTTTTTAGCGAGGAAAATATTTCCTCGCCCTTAGGCCTCGTTCAGTTGCCAGGAAAGAACAGGAAAGTATGGAAAAATCAATTTTTCCATAACTTTCTCAGTGTTTAGTTGGCAGGAAAATTCTAGGACTTATCAATTTAAGTTTTCCTGCAGGAATTACTTTCCTGCAAAAGTGATCCTGCAAAAAACACAGGATTTTGCGTCGTGGGAAAAGGAAAATGAGTGAACACTCACAAAATTTTCCCTAAAGTTTCTTTTTCCTGACAAATGAACAACTAAATCTTAATTTTTCTTGCAAAATTCTTTTGTCAAATGAACACTCATAGGAAAATAATTTTCTTTTTCTTTTACTTCACTTCACTTCACTTTTTCTGGGAACCTTTCCCACACAACTTTCTCGACTAATTCATAGCCTTCACAACAAATGAAATTTGTGAGGAAAAAATTCCTCGCCAATTGTGTTAGAATAGGCGAGGAAATATATTTTTCCCTCACCTTTTGTGACAAGTTTTTAGAGAGGAAAACTAGCGAGGAAAATTTTCCTCGTTAATACATTTTGCGAGGAAATCAGGTTCTTCTGCAAGGAAATTGAATCCTCGCTATATCCCTTTCGTGTTGTAGTGTAATTAAACGTTCAAGATCAACTTGCATTGTTTCTGCTTTCTCGAAAAAAAGAGAGGATCAACTTACATTTTCCTGATGTAAAGATTTTCGGATGACGATGAATTTTTCTCGTATTTGATTGTTTGAGATTAATTATAATCCAATGGCTCCAATCTACATGCAATACAGTGGTGAAATGGAAGAAATTGGCTAGAAAATTTATTTTGAGTCACTTGGGTGTTTGCATGGCATGGGTACTGGTATAAATGGCGATTAGTATTGTCCACCACAGAAAATTGACCAATAATAACAACATTAAAATGGTCACAAGAAGTTGAAAAATTCTCACTAAAATGTTTTAGTGACACAAAATTTGGTTGTCAAAAGGTGTCACTAAAAATATAGCCCACGACTTGGCTATAGCGTCGCTCCTGGTCGTCAGTGACCACTAAGCTTCCGGCTCTGTGCCTTAACGCAGAATGATGGTGAGCCCTCTATAGGTACTCCAGGCTTCCGTTTCCAGGCCATCTTTCCTTAGAAACCCAGAATCTGGCCACTTGCTGTTTTCGTCTCCGAAAGTGCCTCCAAAGTCAGCCGGCTTTCCACTAGCATACCAGCAACCATATGTATTTAATTAATTAATAGAACCTGCACAGGGTGGTTTCCATTGAATTAGCCAACGGTTGCGTTCCTTGTACTAAAATATATAGCATTCTTTTTTTTTATATGGAGAGATCCATAGCATTCCACTTGTATTTTAATAGTATTCTTCGGTATTTACTATGTAGAGAGAGGCACATGAACTGATCATTCCGTTGTTGAAGTGCATTCATATTCCAATTCCAGCACTATGTGTCCATCCTTAAACATGTATCTCCATGTAGTACTCCTCCTGTGTCTTTCATGGCTCCCCCTGCTACTAGCACAACCCACACTAGGAAAAAACATAACCGCCAACATCGCCAATGTAACCTACAACAGCTTCTTCGTCCCCAAACAGCCAAGTTGCCAACCTAAATGCGGAAACCTAAGTATCCCTTACCCGTTCGGCATAGGGGTTGCCTGTTCCTTGGATTCAAACTTCACAATCAACTGCAACGCTTCAAAGCCCTTCTTGGGTGACCTCGAGGTCTTATCCATCTCACCAACCCAAGTCCGGATCCGAAACGTTGTCGCTTCTATGTGCTACGACAAGACCGGGGCCGTGACCAGTGTTTCTGGGACATCTACCTGGTGGGCGTTGGTCTCGCCATACACGTATTCGGATACTGCAAATAAGTTCATGGTCGTCGGCTGCGATGACTCTGGCTACATCGCGAGCTTTAATCAAGCTGGGATCATCATTGGTGCATGTGGGTCCAGTTGCTCCAACAACACACACATGATTGATGCAAATTGTACCGGTATTGGTTGCTGCCAAACCAATATTCCAAAGGGGATGCAGGGGTACCAGGTTTCACTTTCTAGCTTTTCCAATCATACCCAGGTTTGGACTTGTGTATTCTTTCTTCTTTTTCTTTTTCTTTTTCTTTTTTGTTAAAAACCAACACACGAAAAATAATTACGGAAATCATTAAAAAAATTTACTTAATTACCGCAAGTTACTGGGTTCTCCAACCGCCACGCAATTGTACTCCAGTTACAACTACAAAACGTAGTTGTCATGTCAGATTTTCAAATTAGTTTTGGTTTGAATTTAAAGCGATGAGATTATGAATGAAACTAGAGAGAACATAAAAGATTCACAAGATGATAAATAGGACGAGTATACGTGTTGTTGGATTAGAGCTTTAGCTAATTTTACCGTTAGAAAGGTGGAAGGACTTTTATATATGTATATTTCTTGAGTGAAAAACCTTATAAAAAGATCTAAATTACGGATTAATATTAATTGAATACATTAAGCAACATTAAGGACATGTTCCCAAGTCCAGTCCAAGGAATCGAATTTAATACCAAAAGGCCAAAAAAGTCATTTTTTGGGGCACATAGGTAGTTAGGCGAAGGATCCCATGCAATCTTTGGCAACGGAGGTAAAACAAAAAATTAATCGAAATTGATAAGACCCAAATCTGCCCCATTATTTTCTAATTACGTACAGATTTCTTATTCCGTCCATACGGTGCAAACAGAGGAACCATCAACAATACTTTTGTGTATGACAATGCAACCAACCCAAACAGAGGAATCACAGGAGCAACTCAACACAACAAGCAATATTTATAAATATTGGGGAGAAAAAAAGAACAATCATTTTCAATTAAG
Source organism: Rhododendron mucronatum var. ripense (assembly GCA_019656295.1). Taxonomy (NCBI): domain Eukaryota; kingdom Viridiplantae; phylum Streptophyta; class Magnoliopsida; order Ericales; family Ericaceae; genus Rhododendron; species Rhododendron mucronatum. Next base: position 2,926,876 of record BPLT01000044.1, on the reverse strand, counting down.
TACTACTATGAACTACTCTGTATTTTCCACAGCCCGACTATGGTTACACCAAATGTACACCAGATTGTGTGGGTCATCCGTCGAGATGCTACACAAATGATTTGGGTACACCAAATGTACACCAGATTGTGTGAGACATACGCCGAGATGCCACACAAATTATTTGAGCCGTTTAATTCATTTAAAATATTTTTCCAAGGATCTTGGATCAAATTAGCTCAAGTGAATATCGATAAAAGCTTGAACGATTCATTAGATATTTCGTCTCTTGAAATTCAGTAACCAAAGATTAAATGAACTGGTGAAGCTTTTAATGATATTTAATTGAACTGATTTTTCAAACTGACTCTTGAAAAAAACATTTGAACCCATTTTTTTTACACCCATAGGATTTGTTTATACTATATATATATATATATATATATATATATATATACAGCCCGGATCCTATAAGGGATTCCACACGGGCTTACCGTGCGGGACTCCCCTTTTCCGATCTAATTGCGACGATCCAAGCCGCTCAAAGTGATCAGAACGTGATTTAAGGGTTCTCGCGAGAAATCAGCAAAAAAAATGATCGGCAAGGGCTTGATTCGAATAGTTTTTTATTGAACGGTTCGGTAAAAAACTGTCGGATCAAGCCCTTCCCGATCTTTTTTTTGCTGATTTTTCGCGAGTATTCTTAAAATTACGTTTTGAACACATTGAGTGGCTCGGATCGTCGCAATTCGATCGAGAAAGGGGAGTCCCGCACGGTAAGCCCATGCGGGATCCCTTATAGGATATAAAGTGTGTGTGTGTGTGTGTATATATATATATATATATATATATATATATATATATATATATATATATATATATATATATATATATATTGCATTCGTACTTCGGTTTGCGTCACTCGACAAGCCATACTTGGTACATAATCAGATAACACTAATTGAAACGAAACAGTGCGTAACTATTTAACAAGTCAATTTGGGTCTTTTAAGGCCAACCCATATTGAACCCACCTCAATCCATATAAATATGGATTGATATGGGTTCAACCCATTATATAATATGGACGGGTTGGATTGAGTTATATGTGGACGGATTTGGACGGGTTACAAAATATGGGTTGAGATTGCCATCTCTAGCGATGAGATTATGAATGAAACTAGAGAGAACATGAAAGATTCACGAGATGATAAATGGGAGTATACGTTTTGTTGGATTAGAGCTTTAGCTAATTTTACCGTTAGAAAGGTAGAAGAACTTTTACGCATATTTTTTGAGTGAAAAATCTTATAAAAACATCTAAATTACGGATAAATATTAATTGAATACATTAAGCAACACTAAGGACATGTTCCCAAGTCCTAGTTCAGTCCAAAACATAACCCAAGGAATCGAATTTAGGGAAAAATTCAAAAAACCCCTGAACTTTGAATTCAATGTCAAATAGGCACCTGAACTTAAATAAACTTCAATTGAACACCTGAACTTTCACTCCGTTATTCAATTTACCCCCTTCCGTCTAAATCCATGACTTTCCTAACGGCAACCACTGAGCTGGATACTAACAGACAAAACCAAAACGTTAGAGGGATAAATTGGAGGGAAACAACGGTGATTTGACACCTTTTTAAGGCCCCGTTAGGCTAAAGAAGCTTACTGGCTTATTTTTTTGTCCTTATTCAATTTTTTTTTTTTGTATTTTTTGGTCATTTTTTTGGGGATTATTGCATTGTCATGAAAAGAGAAATCTAAAAAGTAACAAATTACGATCGAAACCTAATTTTTTTGAATAAAGACAAAAATAAGTTAATAAGCCAATTTTTTCGTCTTTATTAATAAGCCAATTTTACTTTTTAGATTTCTCTCGTTATGACGATGCAATAATCTCCAAAAAATTGATAAAAAACTAACAAATATGAAAAAAAGTTGAATAAAGACAAAAAATAAGCCAATAGGCTTATTTAGCTAAACGGGGCCTTAAAAAGGTGCCAGATCACTGTTATTTCCCTCCAATTCTCCCTCTAACGTTTTCTTCTGTCTGCTAGTGTCCAGCTCAGCGGTTGCCGTTAAGAAAGTCACGGATTGAGACGGCAGGGGGTAAATTGAATAACGGGGTGAAAGTTCAGGTGTTCAATTGAAATTTATTTAAGTTCAGGTGCCTATTTGACATTGGATTCAAAGTTCATGGGTTTTTTTGAATTTTTCCCTTGAATTTAATACCAAAAGGCCAAAAAGGTCATTTTTGGGGGCACATAGGTAGTTAGGCGAAGGATCGATCCCGTGCAATTTTTGGCAACGGAGGTTTTCTCTAGTCTCAAAAAGGATCCCATGCGCCGTCTAGTTTGTCACGTTCTGCGTTCTTTCTATGCCCACTTGCCATCATATATAGAAATTATAGATGGAGACTTGATTGAATACCCAATTAATACGTAACAAATATTTCTTCATGATCTTGACAAGCTTTAACAAATTATCAATGATTTAATTGTCCCCAGCCCAAAATCTGGTAATATTGGACTTTCCATCCCTTCGAAGAGAAGTTGCACCGTTGACTCCTTTTTCTAGTCTTGTTTTTAAGATCATAACCATCATAACCACCTAAAAAGTCATATTCTCTTTGATCTGTCTTTGAGCTTATTCTTATGATTGTTACAGGTTTGGTCGTACAACAAATGTGGCTATGCGTTTATGGGAGAGCATAATAGCTTTTATTTCCGCAATCTATCAGATTTTTCGGACCCGACTTTCGCGAACCAAGTACCCATAGTAATTGATTATGCGATTGGAAACCAGAGTTGTGTACAAGCCCAAAACTCAAATACATATTTGTGCCTGCCAAATAATACTTTGTGTACTAATAATACGGATAGTGGCTCTGGAGGATATCTTTGCAATTGCAAAAATGGTTACAAGGGCAATCCTTATCTCAGTCCTGGATGCACAGGTTTGTTGTTGGCCACACTGTTTTTGTTTTTCCAACTCATAATGCTTATAATGCTACTAGTGGTAAACTCACAAGTAAAGAAAGAAGAACCAGTTATTTTTTCAAGAAAGCAAGCTCTCTCTCACGAATGTTGTGCTACTAGCTAGTAGTACTGTATATATAGTACGTTTCAGATTGGGTGATTATCAATATCTTGGGGTGAAACTAGCTAGCAACAACCGGCGAGGGGTAGTTTGGGGTTCTTGAGATGAGACGGGCTCTATTTATTTCTAAGCTTTGGGCCTTTTTGTTGTATCCAACCTTTGGTTAGTTTCCCCTCCTTTATTCTTGGAATTTTTTTTTAAAAATCATTGTATCTTTTTAATGATTAGTAAAAAAATTCATTTGCCAAAAAAAAAAAAAAAAACCAGCAAGGGGTGAACTAGCAAAAATATTCAACCCCCCCCACCCCCCTCCCCCAATATATATATATATATATATATATATATATATATATATGTTGTTTTCAGGTCCGGAATCCTACGGTCCGAACGGTCCGGACCTCCCATTTTCTGATCAAATTTTGATGATCCGAGCTGGTCAATGTAATCAGAATGTGATTTTAAGGGTACTCGGGAGAAATCAACAAAAAAAATGATCGGGAAGGGCTTGATCCAAACAGTTTTTTATTGAGCGGTTCAATAAAAACCTGCTCGGATCAAGCCCTTCCTCATCATTTTTTTTTGCTGATTTCTCGCGGGTATCCTTAAAATCACGTTCCGAACATATTGAGCGGTTCGGATCATCGCAATACAATGGCTAAGACACAAATCCGGACCACAAGAAAATTCGAGCGACTGGACCTAAAAAGAACTGTGTACATATATATAGTCCGAATCCTATAAGGGATCCCGCACGGGCTTACCGGGCGAGACTCCCCTTTCCTGATCGAATTGCGATGATCCGAGCCGCTCAAAGTGATCAGAACGTGATTTTAAGGGTATTCGCGAGAAATCAGCAAAAAAAAAAAAAAAAGATCTGGAAGGGTTTGATCCGAACAGTTTTTTATTGAACGGTGCAGTAAAAAACTGCCCGGATCAAGCCCTTCCCGATCATTTTTTTTGTTGATTTCTCGTGGGTACCAGTAAAATCACGTTCTAACATATTGAGCGGCTCGGATCGTCGCAATTCGATCAGGAAAGGGGAGTCCCTCAAGGTAAGCCTGTGCGGGATTCCTCATTGAAAATTTCTTCTATATATATATATATATATATATGCATAAATATCTTCCGTTTGGTGATGGTGTTTCGGTTTTGTTTTAGTTCGTGTTCATTTTGGGAGTTTGCTTTAGAGGTTCCTAGTAGCGTTCATGTTCATTTTTTCTTGTTGGAGGTTGCGCTTGTTTCGTCTTAGTTTCTTTGGTTTCAAGGTGAATGTATGTCTCAGGAGGTTCGGCTTGGGTGGTCTTTGTAGGGTCTTTGCTTTTGGTTGGTGTCTTGCCTAGCTTCCTGGTTTTTTCTAGTCGTTGTGCCCTTGGTCCGTTTAATTTTTATATTTCTTTTTCAAAGATTAATAAATTTCTTTTGCCGAGCAAAAAATAAAATAAAATAAAATAAAAAATAACCACGTGACAGTTAAAGTAGCCTAAAAAAACCAAAATGATTGATATACTTTAACATCATTAGGCTAGAATCATTTCAATGTAGAAATACAATGTATTGAAAAGCAAAATCCTTATAATATAATAAAGATACTTTCCGATAAAAAATATATATCTATTAAGCTAGCCCCGAAGTCCTAATCTTGGCTCCACCACTTAGTATTAGTACGTAATTTGTGCTCTGTTGGCTTGTAAGCCTTGTATGATAACTCCACCTTTAATTATGTCACATAGACACTAGCAAGTGAGATCCACGTTCTGAATGTGGGTGCCTGTGGTGTTTTAGTTGGTCGAGCACTCTTTGCCCTATTCGCCTGGCTTAGGTTCGATTTGCATGCCTGTCCCACTCATGTGGTTCCTTTCCATTTCCTTTAACAACTACCTCACTAATCCGTTGATGTATATCGCTGTGAAAAAAATAAATAATGGACGTTTTAAAATCTCTCCGATAAGTTACTTTATTATAAAATCATAATGATGAGCGTACCAATTTCTTAAGGATTGATTGGCAGATATTGACGAATGCGAAGATACCAACCTTAATGACTGTGATGGAAATGCAACTTGCACGAATACTCCAGGAAGTTTTAATTGTTCTTGTAATCCTCATTACTTTGGCGATGGAAGAAGCCACGGACGCGGGTGCAATCCTAATCAGGCCTCACAAATCTCAGTGATCAAGTTATCTCTAGGTACGTAATTGCCTAGTACATACATAAAAACGTGCTTTAGATCCAATTCTCTGCTGGTAAAGTCATGCACGATATGGTTTGCTAGTTTAACATAGCAGTATCATAAGTATTTTGGATAGAGCTTATCACGCAATCTCGATCAATTCATAAGAACGAGTGGGTGTTTAGACAATCTTGGCCAATATCAGGTAAATATAGGCGTTGAAATTCCAACATCTTCATCTATCGCCCTACAATTCAGATATTACAGGACTTTTTGACTTATTGGGATCTAAGGCTCGACTTGTTTTCCTTTGATGAACTGGGTTCCACAATTAATCTGGAGAAACTACGCATTATTCCTATAAAAGTTTTTTTTTTTTTTGGCTAAATTTCATTAACCTCGATCCTTTGAGTTTTTTAACAAATGCAAAGATCGACCTAGCATGAGGTTTCTAAATGAGACTAGTATTGTTCAACATGGTTAACAAATTCATAAAGTTATTATAATTAAGAATTCGGAGGAAAAGTTGTGTACGTATTTGGAAAATGAATGAAGGTGCATTTGAAAAATGGAGATAGAAATAGAGAATTGTAGTTGGAGTATGAATGAATAGTGACATTCCATCTCTATATACACTTTTTCAGTAAAATACAATGTTTTGAGTCTCCAAAATACAATGACTGAATATATGCCTTTGTTTTATGTAGCATTGAGCTTTGGCTTCGTGTCATTTCTGATTGGTGTAATTTGGATATACTCCTGCATCAATAGAAGAAAGCTAATCAAACTAAGAGAGCAATTCTTCCAACAAAACGGTGGCTTATTAATGAAACAAAAAATTTCTTCAATCGATGGAACAAGTGCGGAGTCAACAAAAATTTTTACTGCTGAAGAGCTACAAAAAGCCACTAACAACTATGCCGAGAACCAAATACTTGGGCGTGGTGGATACGGTGTGGTTTACAAGGGAATTTTATCAGACCAACGCGTAGTCGCCATCAAGAAGTCCAAAGTAATGGATGCGAACCAAGTAGAGCAGTTTATCAATGAGTTGGTGATAGTAACACAAGTTAACCATAGGAATGTTGTGAAGCTCTTGGGGTGTTGTTTCGAATCAGAGGTTCCCGAGCTTGTTTATGAGTATATACCAAATGGCACGCTATTTGAACATATTCATAAGCCATTTTCTTGGTTAACATTGGAGCATCGATTGAGAATAGCCGTAGAAGCAGCTAGTGCACTTTCCTATCTTCACTCTGCCGCATCCATTCCGATCATTCACAGAGATGTTAAGTCTGCCAACATATTGCTAGATGCTAATTACGTGGCAAAAATGGCAGATTTCGGTGCTTCGAGATTAGTCCCATTGGACCAAACTCAAGTGACTACATTAGTACAAGGGACTTTAGGTTATTTGGATCCCGAGTACTTCTACACTAGCCAGTTAAACGAAAAGAGTGATGTTTATAGTTTCGGAGTGGTCCTAGCAGAATTATTAACCGGAAAAAAGCCTATTTGTCCGGAGAGGTCTCAAGAGGAAAGGAATTTGGCGACCTACGTCCTTGTGTCAATGAAGGAAAATAGGTTGTACCAAATTTTAGAGCCACGGGTGGTGAAGGAAGGGACCTTGGACCAACTCCAAGCAATTGGGGAGCTTGTGAAGCGGTGTCTTTGTGTGAAAAGTGAAGAGAGGCCTGCAATGAAAGAAGTGGTTGTGGAATTAGAAAGTTTAAGGAAGTACAGAAAGGATTCATGGATTAATCAACAAAGTCATGAAGAGAGTGAAAGTTTGCTGAGTGACAAAGCACCAACAGACATTTACGCTTTGTCAATAGGTCCTTCTACTGGTGACATATTTGGGCAATATAGTTTCGGTAGCAGCACGACATTTCCGCTTAGTAAGTCGTTCTACTAGCGGTTTGACATCTTGTGCAATAGGTATATGAAGGTAATGTGTCGTCGGGGCTTTCTAATAGCATTATGGTGTCCTATAGACCAAAATATTGCTTTGCAAATTAAATTTGTTGTGGTCAAATGTGAAAGTAGATTGCTCTTCGTTTGGGTCTGAATCGTTTGTAATAAGGTGAAGATCTTGTTTGTTCATGTTGTGGTCAGTTAATTCATTTTCCGGGTCTGGCTCATTGACTTCCTATTTTCTAGTTAATTATGGTCTTGTGATGGTGTTTTATAGAATGTAGTCTCTTTTGTTGCAAGTCAACTCCCATCATAAGTCTCTAAATTCGTTGAATTTGAATAATACAAAGGCCCTGGGGAGGGAGCTGGATCCATTTCGAAAGAAAGATATCTCGTACATGAGTGAGGGTTTTTTTTTTTTTAATCGGGAATAAAATTTTATTAAAGAAAAATTTAACAAAGGGTACTTCAAGTTACCAAAGCTTTGATTACCCTAGTGGTGGCACTCTTGTTGTGTCATTTGCTATGTCAATGGTTCGAGCCATAGTATCCACGCTCATCCAAAAAAGGGTACTTCAAGTTAGGAGTGATGGAAGGGGAATCCACCAACGGTTGAATAAAAACAAAAAAATGGACAAAGTCCAAACCCCGAGTGGGTTGAGCCAAAGGCAAAGCCCAAACAGCCCCAGGGCAAACTCCAAACAAGGGAAAGGTGATGAGCACCCAATATTGTAGATATCTGGTGCGACTAGTCCCATTTTATGTTGTTTTAACTTGCATTTATTTAGCTTCTATAGCGATATTGCACGTAAGGTAGGTTTTTGTGTGTTTAAGGTAAAACGTGAAAATAAGGCGCATTTCATCGCCATGGATGGCCCAAGTGCTTCCAAGTACCTGAAGACCCTGTCGGCCCCTTAAAATCTGTCTAAGTATGGAAAAATGACTTTCTGAAAAAGTATCGATTTTCAAGATTGAAAATGACGGTAATTGATCCTTGAATTTTTCTAAGAGTAACTACAAAGTTGCAAGAATTTATTTGAAGAGCAAGGTCATGTTTTGAGCCATTTTCTCTTGAGAAAAATGTGCAGTTTTCTGTTTTACACTAAAAGTGAGGGGTTGACATTTTGATTTAATTGGAATCTTGAAATTCTGGTAATGCCATTGTTTCCAAATGGGGGGTACTTTCTTATTTTCATTAAATAAAATTAAAGTAAAGAAAAGGTAAAAGAAAGGTTTAAAATGTAATCTTTTCTTAAATTTAGAGAATGAAAATAAGATGCTGAGGAGCTGTGAAGCTGCTGGGAGTTGTCTGCTGAAGTTGAGGCCAGGATGCAGGGATAACAATGGAGTATCGATACGGGAAATAGAGTATCGATACGGTTTCAAAATAGAGAGCAAGTCAGGCTTCAGCGTATCGATACGGTTCTGAGTGTATCGATACGGGTCGTCTACGGAGAATCCTGGATTTCAGAGCAAGGCTACTCAGTATCGATACGGTTTTTGGAGTATCGATACGGGAGGCTCACCGACTTACTTTTTGACAGCTTTTAACTTTTCATAAGTGGCAACTTTCTACTTTTGGTATATTTCTGGATATTTTGGAGGAGAGAGGCAGTCTTTTTGTATAAATACTCCTCTCTCTCTCACTTGTAAAAGGAGATAGTAAGTTTAGGTTAGTCTTTCTCCATTAATGTCTTCCAAGCTTTCTTAGTTAAATGCTTCAAGAACTCTAGTAAGTCTTTGTCGTTTATTGTTTTCTCGTTTATTAATGTTGTAGCTACGCTCTAGATCTTTCTTACTATCGAGTTTATTTTCATTTCCGTCGGTTAAATATCATGTCTCGTTTTTCTACTATGTTTTGTTCTTTAGCTATGGTTAAGTAGTTGTTTGGCTAAGTCTCGGGGTAATCTTTCCCGATGACTTAGGTTGTTATTTGGTTCTCAAACTCTTAGTCTTAAAATCATGGTTTTCGGAATTGGGTTAACCTAGCCATTTTGGTCTAAGTGAGGGGTGTTAACTCCTTGGTATGAAGTTTAGTCAAGCGATCTTGGCAATCGGCATATTGAGGGCTCGTGGCCTCCTACGTGTTAGATGCATTAGCGAAAATAGGTTGGTTTAGTTCCGTTTAATCACATCTTTCAATAAATGCAGTCGTTAAAGCTAAATCTTTCGGGCGTGAGCATGCGGTCGTGACTCTCGCCTGAGTTATATTGAGAACCGGTAATGGCCTTTGTCAAGGAAAAGACGATCCCTAGACTTGCCTCTTTTAGTTCATTAGACTCATTTCTAGTCTTTTCCTTAGTTTTCACTTTTAAAGCAAAACCAAGTTGGCCGTCTTGAACGCCGCACTCTACCATACAAACTACAATCCAATTAAGCTATATTCGAATTCTCTGTGGGTACGATCCCGGACTTTCCGGTTATTATGCTACCGACGACCTAGCCCTACGCTTGGGGTATTCCAACCTTATTTGAAGGCGAGATTCGGAGCTAAGCATTTTTGAGGCCCAAACTAAATACTTGATGGGCCACCCCAAACCCAAAAAGAAAAATGTCTTAATTATGTACGATCTTATTATGGTTAACTAGAAATATAATTTTTCGCCACTACAATTAACTAGGTGCCCTGACTAAGCTACAATCTTGGATCCGTCCCTGCATGGACCCCCTTTCGGCCTAAATACTTGGCTTGAAAAGGTATACCTAAGAAGGTACTATGTAGCCCTAAGCGGGTGTTAATATATCACATGAGACTTTAGCTCACAACCAATATGGGACTAAACGCTCTCAAATTCTCAAATCCGGGAAATGGCATATGCATTGCTCGCGCCTGACCAAACTAAGCCCACTCCTTACATATGCATTACCACATCGACTGGTACTATCGATCTTTTGTGACTAGTCGATAAGGGATTTTATCACAATTTAAATCTGATTCTTTGCTTCTGGACAGTAAAATAAAATTACTATGAATATTAATTGAGATCTGCGTACGGCCATGAGTTATCAAATGGATTATGTACAGTATCGTGATGCCATGACGTACCACATGTGTATAATCTGATGGAATGATGAAGCATGGTTTGTGTCTTTGTGATGAAAGATTTGTGAGATCAATAAAATTCTCAAAGCTACCAATTGGCAATGATGGTGTTGGATTTTCTAGGTATTACTGTTACATAAGCTAATTAACATGCATCTGGTTTTGAGCTCTTCTTAAGCTGTAATTAATCCACCAAAAGTCATCTTATGTGCAGTCAACCCATCGGAATATTTGTTTGAGAATATATGGTTTATTAATTAGTTGGTGACTGGGGACCACACTTCAAGTTTTCACCTTAGCAAGGAAAAGGGTAAGAATCGTTAACACCCCCCTCATCTGTGGGACACTATCACTTAAACCCCGTCATCTTCAAAAGTGGTCAAGGAGAGACCCCTCCATCTATCAACCATTACCACTTAAACTCCTTCCCTCACACTTCCATCCATCATTTGTATGGGAAATGGTCATATGGCACGCGAGTGGCATAGTACAGTGTTTACATCCCAAATCTGCCCTCCATTTTGGAGAAAATGTTTTCTTTCTTCCATTCAATACTTCATATTGCAAAGATTTTGAAAGCTATTTTGGAACCAATTAATGCAGAAAGGGAAATATTAGAATTAGAAGTAGTGATTTCACAGCGCAAGTATAGTGCCTTGTTTGGATAGTGTTTTAAAAAAATTTGACTTTGGTTTTCGGGTAATGAATGGAGAGAGAAATTAGGGTAATGAATGAAGATATGGGTAATAAGTGGAGAAAGATAGAGAGAGAAATGAGAATAATGATTGGACAGTAAATAGAGAAATGCGAGTAATAATTGGAAGTATGGGTAATGAGGGTTTTTCGAGTCGAATTTTTTTTTCTTCAAAATAATATCCAAACAAGGGGTGAAGTTGCATAATATATGAAAATTCGTATGCCCCTGAATAAACTTTCGTAAACATCAAAATAAGGTCATCAAAATTTTTAGTGATTTTATTTATTTAATAGCAAATAATTAAATACTTCCTCCATCCCATATTATTTATCCTTTCAGCGATAGTGTCAGTTCCGGATCCAACAATAAAATATTTCGTGCAGAATCTTTCAAGTTTTCATAGTAAACACTTATCATAGGCCACCAATCAAGTGTTGTACAGATGTGCTCGGCATACATATTAGAAAGCTTCAGGTCCATAAACTATTGTATAAGGAAACTATGACAAAAAAAAAAAATCAATAGAGCAACAAATAAGGGTCAATTCGCATTTACAAAGACGAAAAAATAAAAGCCCCAAATGTACAGTGTGAAACAAAACAAGTATGCCATAACCCTTACGTGCAGTGCTCTCCAACATCGCTAATAAATCACAAATTAATAAAATAAGAAGTTCTAAATCAGGGTGGAACCAGGATTTCCAAAACGAGGGGCTGAACTATATGAACAACAAGATTTTAAAATTTCAAGATTCGGAAATCTAAATCTAAATAACACCAAATACAAAACATAATATCTAGGTGCTTTTTATGTTGTTAATATTGGTCAATTTAATTTCTGTGGTGGTCAATACTAATCGCTATTTATACCACCCGTGCCAAACACCCCCAAGTGACTCGAAATAATTTTTCTATTTTCTTCCATTCCACCACTGTATTGCATGATGATTGGAGCCATTGGATTTTACATTTAAACAATCAAATACCCGAAAAATTCATCAGTCGTCGAAAATCTCTCTTCCCTTTGATCCTTCGTCATCGAAAATATTCTTTACATCAGGAAAATGCAAGTTGATCTTTTCGTCTAGTAGTACCAAACTCGTACGTTGCCACATCATTGTCTTAAATTATTACAACTTGAAAACGCAAGTCGATCTATTCAAAAGCTTAGAATTGTAGAGAGATAAGCTAAGTTGACTACTCAAATTGTGCTAATGAAAGACTTTGTCTAAAAGTAGTCAGTAATTGGAAGGCATATATTTTATGTATGGAGATAGAGTCACAGTACTTAATCATGGGTAGAGGTGGCAATCGATCTCAACCCATATTTTTTGAACCCGCCCAATCCGCCCACTTATAACCCAACCCAACCTGCCCATATTTTATAATGGGTTAATATGGGTTCAACCCATGTAAACCCATATTTACATGGGTTTATATGGATTGAAAATGGGTCAAATATGGGTTAGACTTAAAAACCCAAACTCTCGTAGTACTTTTCTATCTTCTTCCTCATCGCTGTCGCATTTTCTGTTGTTCGATCTATAACTCTACGTACGCACAACCATTTGTAATTGTTTTCTTCTAGCTGATTTCCTGTCGTTGTTCCCAAAATAATACTCCTGCAATATAAAATTTAGTTTGTGAAAATTTTAATTCAAATCCTGCCATATCAATTGATTTTTTTAGGAAAAATGGTGAAAAATTAGTTCGACAAATGGTATTTTGGTTACACAATGCTACTTTTTGCTACAGCTCTAAAAGCATACATGCAGAAATTGAGCAGGAAAGTTCGATCGAAATTGAATTATTAATTCGAAGGTTCGACTCAAATTCACATGTTATATATTACTTCCTCCGTCCTCAATTGCATGCCTCATGGAAAAGTCGTGCAATTTTTGGATTGGAAAAAAAGTACTTTCAAGCATCATTTTTAAAGTTTCGTTACACCAAATTAAAGTATTTCATGAGCTCTTTAATACGTTGCAAAGAAATTCAAAAAAATTATGCCCGAACGTAAAAAAAAAGATTAAGCAACCCATCGATCTTGGCTCTGTTAAATGCAAGGAAAAAAATACAACCGAAAGCAAAATTCAGTTTTAACAAAGTATGGACGTTGATCCTACAACTTAGAAACTTCCTAGTATTCTTCAGCCCGTAAAATGCACTGGATCAAAACAATAAAATCTTCAAGCTGTCGATCATTTGCTTTATGAGGAACCAAGCAGGGAGAAAAAACAAAAGGGGGTTTCCTGGTTGTATGACGGGGAGAAAATGGAAAATGAGTCGGGTCGCGTTGGGTATGACTTGACTCATATTTGACCCAACCCGTATTAGGGGAAGACAGTGAAGAAGGAAAAGAAGGGGAGTAGTGTTGGAGGGGAGGGGAAGAGGGGGGAAAAAAAATTAAAGAAAGAAAACGGGTCGGGTTGGGCGGGTTTGGGTTTGGCTTGACCCATATTTGACCAGACCCATTTCAACCCGTTTACTATTTGACCCGCCCATATTTGACCCGCGACCCATTTCAACCCGTCCAAACCCGCCCAGACCCGCCCATTTGCCACCTCTAATCATGGGATATTTGTATATGAAATTAATAACTCATCGATTAACATTCTTTGTGATAACTTTGAACCGTTGTTATGTATTCAGGACCAAATGTCAACCGTCGAATTCAATAATTTCTACACATTTCTCCCCTAGGGTATATATAGTTTTTTCTTTTCAAAATGATAAGAGCTTCGTCGATAGAAACACAAGTACATCAGATAATAATCTGTAAAAGGTAGCATCCATCGATCATTAATCGAAGGACTAGAAAACCACAAAGAAGATTAGTCTTCCAGGTAATACCCAGACCACTACTATCTGTCCTAGCCAAAGAATGGACCACTCGACTCGCAATGCTAGGCACAATACAAAACTCGCACTGATCTTTGCTAGGCACAATACTATTTAATCTTTGGTTGGTTTTTCGCCAACTAATTCTTCGTCGTTTAGTAGCGGGTGGCATATGCTTGTTTTTTCATGAATTAATAAATTCCTTTCAAAAAATAAAATTTTAAATGGAGTTGCTTTCCTTGTTACTAGAATAACATTCTTTTCAATTTCTATATGGAGAGAGAGTCATAGCACTCCACTTTTATTTAAATAGTATTTTTCGGTATTTACTATGTAGTGTATATGTATGTATGTATGTATGTATTTATATACACACATGAACTCATTTCATTGTTGAAGTGCATTCACATCCAAGTTCCAACCCTATGTTTCTCCATCCTTAAACATGCATCTCCATCTTCTCCTCTTGGTTTTTTCATGGCTCCTATTAGCACAATCCACACTAGGAAAAAACGTAACCGCCAACATTGCCGATGTAACCTCCAACAGCTTCCTAGGCACCAAGCCCGGCTGCCAACCTAAATGTGGAAACCTAAGCGTCCCTTACCCGTTCGGCATAGGGGCTGCCTGCTCCTACGAATCAAACTTCACAATCAACTGCAGCACTTCAAAGCCCTTCTTGGGCAGCCTCGAGGTCGTGTCCATCACACCAACCCAAGTCTGGGTCCAAAACTCTGTCGCTTCACAGTGCTACAACCAGAACGGGTCTGTGGTCAATGATTCTGCGATCACCGGTGTCTGGTCCGATCAGTTGGCCTTGCCATACACGTTTTCGGACACGGCGAATAAGTTCACGGTCGTCGGTTGCGATAGCTTTGGCCAGCTCTTGGGTCAAAGTCAAGCTGGGTACCTCAGTAGTGGATGTGGGTCCCAATGCTTGTCCAGTACTGGCTTGATTGATGCAAATTGTACCGGTATTGGTTGCTGCCAAACCGATATTCCAAAGGGGCTGACGTCATACGTGCTTTACCTTTCTAGCTTCAACAATCAGACAGAGGTATGGAGTTGTGTATATATTCTTTTATTTTATTTTTTTTAATACAGATGAAAAAAAATTAACGAATTGTTACAAAAATTCACTTAATTACCGCCATCTAGTACTCCAATTTCATCGTCGTACAACTACAAACTTGTGATCCGGATCCTCTGTGAGGATCTTGTGAGGATTTTGTTATGAAGTTGATAACACATCAAAATGGGAGATCTAATAGTCCACAACAACTCTCCTTGTTTTTTTTTTTTATAACAAAATTACGCCATTTTAGAGGACAAAAAACTAATGGAATGAAAACCCCCCAACCGGCGTTGATTGTGATTCTTCGTGTCTTCTTTTTTGCCGTTAGTTTGGATATATAAGTGAAGTGAATTGAAACTACTCTTTATCAAAACTCAAGGTCTAGTTTTGCAAGTAGAGTAGAGTGCAGTTGATGCCTCTTTTATATTACCATGCACATGAACAGGGTTCGTTTTTCGTAAATATCCATCCTCCTCCCGAAGTCCCCTATGATAGAGTAGATTGGGATTAACAAATGACCAAAAAAAAAGAAGGTCTAGTTTGGATATAAAAAGCCCTAGATCTAGTTTGAAAAAATAAGTGAATAGACTTTTTTTTATTTAATTAATTTTTTGTCCCATTTGTTAGTTTAATGTCAAATGTTTGTGAATTATTAGTGCTGTGTTTGGATGGATTTTTGAGTAATGACTGGAGAGAGAAATATGGTAATAATTGAAAATAGAGGTAATGAGTGGAGAGAAATAGAGAGAGAAATGAGAATAATGATTGAAAGTATAGATAATGAGTATTTTTTGATTTAAATTTTTTTCTTGATGCCTCGTGCTTTGAATCCTTTGAATCTTTGTAATTTCTTTCCAAAGATTAATAATTTTTTATTAGCTATTCAAAAAATAATAATTGATGAGCTACGCATTTGTTACTTTCGCAACGGAGCAGCTGATAATTTTCCAATACCAAGATGCCATATCACTCCCATGATTTTAGGCTTTTAATAGTAACGGGTAACTATGGTTAAAGTTTATGGGACTTAGGTTAAACTTAATGGGACCTACAAGTTAGAAAGAACCAATTAGAGCGAAGGTAATATAAACCCTCATTTGGTGAGGATGAACAAAATTGGACTCCTAGTTTGTCTCATTATGTTCTGCGTTTTCTCCTTTTTTCCGGTCTTGTTCTCAAGATCAAAACCACCTGAAAAGATGACATTCTCTTCTGTCTTGTTCTTACGCTTGTTCTTCTGCTTGTCTTCTCTTCCCTTTGATCCTTCGTCATCGAAAATATTCTTTACATCAGGAAAATGCAAGTTGATCTTTTCGTCTAGTAGTAAGTAGCTCGTACATTGCCACATCATTGTCTTAAATTATTACAACTTGAAAACGCAAGTTGATCTATTTAAAAGCTTAGAATTGTAGAGAGATAAGCTAAGTTGACCACTCAAATTGTGCTAATGAAAGACTTGGTCTAAAAGTAGTCAGTAATTGGAAGGCATATATTTTATGTATGGAGATAGAGTCACAGTACTTAACCATGGGATATTTGTATATGAAATAACTCATCAACATTCTTTGTGATAACTTTGAACCGTCGTTATGTATTCACGACCAAATGTCAACAATCGAATTCAATAAAAGATAGCATCCATCATTTATTGAAGGACTAGAAAGCCACAAAGAAGATTAGTCTTCCAGGTAATACCCAGACCACTATGTACTATCTGTCCTAGCCAAAGAATGGACCACTCTACTCACAACGCTAGGCACAATACAAAACTCACACTAATTAAAAAAAACAAAAAAGAACCTAACACCTGAAGCATATGCAACGAGGCTACCAAGCCAATCGATCGATCGATTTGATTCGCCATTGGACAACGACCGTTGTTGCCTTCCTTTTTTAGATAACCATAACCTCCACCATGGTTGAAATTTGAACTGGCACCTCAATGATGAAGAAGAAGCCGAGAGAGAGAAAATGAGGAAAAACCATGAAGAAACTCTCAGATTTGAGATCGAGAGAGAAAATCCTGAATAAAAATAATGTGTTATTGAAAGGGATCGAAGCCATAAATAAGGAGGATGGAAAACACCCATCAAAGGTAAAGCTCTCTGTGGGCAAATGGGATTTGCCCGAAGATGCTGCCGGTTCGCGGGAGCGCTTTTGAAGCTGGACGTCAAGCGCTCACGAAAATACAGAGTCGCCACTCGGGTTTGAAGGTCCGACACCCAAGGAACCGTATTTCGAAGCACTTGCCGCGCTGTTTGATTTGAAAAAGTTAAGGAACCAGTCCGTCATAACCATATCTGGGTTCGGGAGCCAGGTTACGAGAGGGGAAGGGTTTTATGGCACCCCTCTCGCCCAATCCGGAGATCGGTCTCTACTTAGGCATTTGCGAAAATGTTGTTTGTTTGCGATTCTGTTTGATTAATCAATTTTTAGCCAATTAGGGCGGGGGAACAGTTAATCGGGGATTAAAACTGTAACACGTTTGCAGGATGTGATAGATAGCATGGATGAGCAGTTAGTATAGGATGAGAACAGACTGCTGTGGGAGTTTAAACAAACTGGGGAGCCCCTGTTTTGGAGTGACGTGCGCAGGAAGAAACCAACATGCACTGAACAAGTCACTACATGTTGTTTACTCCTGCGCGCATAATTCCAAGACAAGCACGCGCCGGTGAGCTTAAAACCCACAGCTCTTATTCTCAAACCTTCTGGGCTCTGGAAGGACCAGTGCACACCCAGGACAAACCACGCAGTTTATAGGCAGCATAATATACAGTTTAAAAGGCTTAAAAGCCCTAGAAATTGACAAAACACCCCATAAACAGTGTGGGGACAAAATAATGGCCTAAAACTAAGCTACCCGTGCAAGGCCACTCACTGGTCGGAGGCAAACTGTCGCGCGATGGAGTGAGTCTGGCGCGCGATGGTGCGCCCTGGCGCACTGTCGCGCGATGGAGTGAAACCCTCGCGCGATGGTGCGCCCTGGCGCAGGATGGTTGCGCCCTGGCGCGGACAGACCAGTGCTTGGTTCACATTTTCTGGGTTCTGGGACAGATCCAGAATTATCCCAGGGGTATTCCAAAATAGAAAACATGCAAATTGAAATACAACTAGCAATTTCTAACAAAGAAAAGCAGTAAACTGGTTTTTAACATGCTTGTAGTGATCTATACGTAAATAAAGCACAAAACAGCAAGACACCAATCCCCACGAGAACCATCGCGCGATGATCGAAATCGTCGCGCGAGAGAGTGGCTCCATCGCGCGCTGGTTCTTGCCATGATGGTTTTTGAAACCTCGCCAGCTTTAGGACCAGGACTGGTATTGATTACCAGCCTTGGCCCTGCCAGCCCCCCTCAGGGATCAGAACAGAAACAGAACAAAGGTAAGCTATACCTTTGGCTTTTGAGTTTGAACGGTGTTTGAACTTTGAGATTTGAAGGCTTGATTGAGTAGTTTGAATGGTTGAAAGAAGAACAAGCTATGTTTCTTTGAAACTTGGGGTTTTTACTAAGCCTTTTGAAACCCTTTTTTTTGTTAACCCCTTGAATGGATGAGCAAAGGGGGTATTTATAGGGAGAGGGGGCAAATCTGGTTGGAAACAGAGGCCTTCAGCCAGTCCACGAGGCCTGCTGAGAGTTGCATGGGTGGCCAACTGTCCTCCATCAGTAAGGTCGGTTGTAGGTGGGACCATCGCGCGACGGAGTCAGTCTGTCGCGCGATGGTGCGCCCTGGCGCACTGTCGCGCGATGGAGTGACTCTGGCGCGCGATGGTGCGCCCGGGCGCACTGTCGCGCGATGGAGTGAAACCCTCGCGCGATGATGCGCCCTGGCGCAGGATGGTTGCGCCCAGGCGCGAGATGATTGCGCCCTGGCGCGGACCAGTAGGGTTTTTGGTTTTTGAAGTGGCTTAGGCTAGGTTAGGTTCAAGGGTTTTGCAAACACTCAAAACTCAAACACGCTATCATTCCCAAGGCGTTCTTGATCCATTTCATCATCGGGGAATCAAAAACCGTAAGTAAACTAATCTGGAAGCCCAGATTGGGGTGTCTACACCCTCCCTTCCTGCCACTGCACAAGGGTGGTGAAAACCCTAGGAGAGGAAGGGGAAGAAAGAGAGCTGCCTAGGGTATTTTTTAGAGGGAGACTGAGTTTCTCCCCTAATAGTTAATCAGTGAACTAAACTCTAATTGGCCAGCAATAACAATTGATTTATATGCATATATGTTTCCTGTTTATGTTTTTTGGTTGGTTTCTCACCAACTAATTCTTCATCCTTTAGTAGCGGATGACATATGCTTGTCCTCGATCTAGGTGTCAACATAGTTGGGATGCATGTTATTGATCGTGATGCGTTCTATTCCCATTTCCTTTAAATCTTTGTAACTTCGGTTCGTTGAATAATAAAGTTTTCTTTGCTGATAAAAGAAAACAAAGGAGTGTAAATTTAATTAGTTTGTCATAAATATAAAGCGAATATAGTTAGAAATTTCTTCATTCATAGTTAGGGTTCTGTCGTTTTAACTCAAGGGAATGATCAAGAGGCTGCTCCTCTCTTTGACCTGTATCAGAAACCGTTTACCGTTATTGGGCCTTGTTTGGCAATCTTCATTTCTTTTCGGTAAGTTACTTGGTTGACTTCTTGTTAACCGCTTTTTTCTTTGGGCTGTGTTTGGCATATGATTGTCAAGGGTTTGGGTGCCAACATAGTTACAATGCATTTCTCTTGTTC
Source organism: Rhododendron mucronatum var. ripense (assembly GCA_019656295.1). Classification (NCBI taxonomy): domain Eukaryota; kingdom Viridiplantae; phylum Streptophyta; class Magnoliopsida; order Ericales; family Ericaceae; genus Rhododendron; species Rhododendron mucronatum. The sequence goes on along the minus strand of BPLT01000044.1, from coordinate 2,907,314 downwards.
TGATGTCTATTCTCATGGTCCTTCTAATCTTTGTAACATCGATCTCCAAGATTAATAAAATTCCTTCCAAAAAATAAAATTTTAAATGGAGTTGCTTTCCTTGTTGCTAGAATAACATTCTTTTCAATTTCTATATGGAGAGAGTCATAGCACTTCACTTTTATTTAAATAGTATTTTTCGGTATTTACTATGTATTGTATATGTATATATGTATGTATGTATCTATATATATATATATATTCACACACATGAACTCATTTCATTGTTTGCTTATCAAAAAAAAAAAACTCATTTCATTGTTGAAGTGCATTCATATCCAAGTTCCAACCCTATGTGTCTCCATCCTTAAACATGCATCTCCATCTACTCGCCTTGGTTTTTTCATGGCTCCTATTAGCACAATCCACACTAGGAAAAAACGTAACCGCAAACATCGCGGATGTAACTTCCAACAGCTTCCTCGGCACCAAGCCCGGCTGCCAACCTAAATGCGGAAACCTAAGCGTCCCTTACCTGTTCGGCATAGGGGCTGCCTGCTCCTATGATTCGAACTTCACAATCAACTGCAACACTTCAAAGCCCTACTTGGGCGACCTCGAGGTCGTGTCCATCACACCAACCCAAGTTTGGGTCCAAAACGCTGTCGCTTCACAGTGCTACAACCAGAACGGGGTCGTGGCCAATGATTCTGGGACCGCTGTCTGGTCCGATCAGTTGGCCTTGCCATACACATTTTCGGACACGGCAAATAAGTTCACGGTCGTTGGCTGCGATAGCTTTGGCCAGCTCTTGGGTCAGAGTCAAGCTGGGTTCCTCAGTAGTGGATGTGGGTCCCAATGCTTGTCCAGTACGGGCTTGATTGATGCAAATTGTACCGTTATTGGTTGCTGCCAAACCGATATTCCAAAGGGGCTGACGTCATACGTGCTTTACCTTTCTAGCTTAACGTACAATCAGACAGGGGTATGGTGTTGTGTATTCTTTTATTCTTTTATTTTTTTTAATACAGATGAAAAATAATTAACGAAATCGTTACAAAAATTCACTTAATTACCGCCACACAGTACTCCAATTTCATCGACGTAAAACTACAAACATATGATTCGGATCCTCTGTGAGGATCTTGTGAGGTTTTCGTTATGAAGTTGATAACACATCAAAATGGGAGATGTAATAGTTCACAACTGCCCTCCTTGTTTTATTATTATTATTATTTTTAAAAACTACGCTGTTTTAGAGGACAAAAAACTAATGGAATGAAAACCCCCTGGCGTTGATTGTGATTCTCCGTGTCTTCCTTTTTCCGTTAGTTTGGATATATAAGCGAAGTGAATTGAAACTTCACTTTATCAAAACTCAAGGTCTAGTTTTACAACTAGAGTGGAGTGCAGTTGGTGCCTCCCTTATATTTCCATGCACATGGACATGGTTCGTTTTCCGTAAGTATCATCATCCTTCCCAAGTCCCCTATGATAGAGTAGATTAGGATTATCAAATGACAAAAAAAAAGAGAGGTCTAGTTTGGATATAAAAAAGATCTAGATCTAGTTTGGAAAAATAAGATCTAGATCTAGTTTGGAAAAATAAGTGAATCGACTTTTTTTTTATTTAATTAATTTTTTGTCGCATTTGTTAGTTTCATGTCAAATGTTTGTGAACTATTAGTGCTGTGTTTGGATGGATTTTTGAGTTTGGTTTTTGGGTAATGAGTGGAGAGAGAAATATGATAATAATTGGAAATAGAGGTAATGAGTGGAGAGAAATAGAGAAAGAAATAAGAATAATGATTGGAGAGTGAAGAGAAAAATGAGAGTAATGATTGAAAGTAGGGATAATGAGTATTTTTTGAGTTAGAAATTTTTTTTTCTCTTGAGAACTCGTGCTTTGAATTCTTTGAATCTTTGTAATTTGTTTCCAAAGATTAATAATTTTTTCTTAGCTATTCAAAAAATAATAATTGATGAGCTACGCATTTGTTACTTTTGCAACGCAGCAGCTGATAATTTTCCAATGCCATGATGCCATATCACTCCCATGATTTTAAGCTTTTAATAGTAACTAGTAACTATGGTTAAACTTAATGGGACGACCTAGGTTAAACTTAATGGGACCTACAAGTTAGAAAGAACCAATTAGAGCGAAGGTAATGTTAACCTTCATTTGGTGAGGATGAACAAAATCGGAATCCTAGTTCGTCTCATTATATTCTGCGTTTTGTCCTTTTTTCCGGTCTTGCTCTCAAGTTCAAAACCACCTGAAAAGACAACATTCACTTCTGTCTTGTTCTTATGCTTGTTACAGGTAAATTTGTCAGATGACAATTGTGGCTATGCATTTATGGGAGAGCAGGATAGCTTTCAGTATAGCAATCTATCGGTTTTTTTGGACCCCAATTTCAAGAGCCGAGTACCTATAGTACTTGATTATGCGATTGGAACCCAGAGTTGTGCTGTAGCCAATAACTCAAATGCATATTTGTGCAACCCGAATAACACTTTGTGTAGTGACAATATGGATAGTTCTGGCTATGGAGGATATCTTTGTAGTTGTGAATATGGTTACGAGGGCAATCCTTATCTCAGTCCTGGATGCACAGGTTTGTCGTTGGCTGTGCTGTTTTTATTTTTCCAACTCATAATGCTATGTGCTAAACTCATAAGTCAAAAAACAAGACCCAGAGATTTTTTTCAAGAAAGCAAGCATCTCTCGTTTGAGATTGGGTGACATTTTATCAATATCTTAAATAGCAAAAACCAGCAAAGGGTGAACTAACAACAATATCCTTTTTGTTGTTCTTTCTACATGCATTAAACTAACAACGATCCGGATCCCCTACATTCGAAATTGAGATCTATGGACCATAATGATCCTGGATGTTACCATAAATCACACTGATTTTAAAATCATACATCGATCACGCACATCAATTATTATTTCTCTGTGTAAAACTATGATCGTGTAGTGCTTTAAAATCTTCTCCGATAAGTTACTCTGTTGCAAAATCATAAGATTAGCGTACCAATTTCTTAATGATTGATTGGCAGATATTGACGAATGCATAGATCCCAACCTTAATGACTGTGATGTAAATGCAAAGTGCAAGAATACTCCAGGAAATTTTACTTGTTCTTGTGATCATCATTTCTCTGGCGATGGAAGAAGAGACGGAAGTGGGTGCACTCGTCAGGCCTCACAAATCCCAGTGATTCTAGGTACGTACGTAGTAACATAAAACGTGCTTCAGATTCAATTCTCTGTTGGTAAAGTCATGCACTATATGGTTGCTAGTTTAACATACTGTAGCAGTTATCATAAATATTTTTGATAGAGTTATCACGAAATCACGCCATTCAGACTCCGAGGAGCTGTCATAAGCTAAACTAACATCTCCAACAATGATGTGCGGCTCAAGTTCCTCTTCCATGGCATTTGAGTTGGAATCTTCAAAATGTTTATCATAAACTTGTTTACCAATATTTTATTTATCCGGAGCAACTCGATAGAGAAAGGAAACAAAAGCAACAAAAAAATAGAAAGGGCGATGCAGCTTGTCTTCAAAGGCGAACCCGTGGTTCCTCGCCGTATTTTCAGAACTTCATCAGATGTGAAATGGCAGTCAACACATAAAAGAAATCGTTGTTGGAAGGCATACTAATCTTCAAGAACGAAATCAACACAAGAAGTGAGAGAGAGTCTAATTTACAAGTTGAAGAAGAATGGAAGAGATTTTTCCATCAATCTTCAACGATCAATCTATCGCCATGAGTGATACATTGAAGATCTTCGGCGTCGAACACGGAAGCTTGACTGAGCATGACAGGTACTGGTACTGGATTTTGGTGGTACTAGTACTGGGTTTTTGTGGCACAGCTACTAGAGATACAAGTACTGGGTTTTTGTGGTATAGGTACCTCATTAGCAGCTTTGAGCTTTATTTGCTTCTTCAGCCTTGCTTGCCCTTTGGATATCCCGCACACCCTCCAAAACTACTTTTCATCATTCTTGGGACTCAGTAGTGAAGTGCCATGTGGCCTCGGGTGTATGGATACCCTTGGAAGTAATCAATGGCGTTAAAACGCGTCTTATTCACACCATTAACCTGGAACTCAAAAGCACAACACGGCAAAATTAACAAAATCAAATAAGTTAGCGTGTGTGTGTGACAAAAATAAGAGAGATGAATCCAATTACTTACACTATTGAGGGTGGGATAATTGTTTCTACTCCGTTTGGAGTAAGAGAATAGGTAAGGATTAGGCCTTGCCCAAGTTTACATAGTAGAGAGAGTGAGACTAAAAAAAAGAAAAAGAAAAAAAGAAGTGGGTAACCAGATCTCCGTTTCTGGGCTCATCCGAACCATTGGAAGAGCCAACCGCCCCTTTGTCTACCGCTGCAACTAGATGATGCGGCGGAGAGTAGGTCAATGCATGTAAGCTCAACACACTACTACAATAATAGATAAAGGTCAAATAGAAGGTTCACAAAGATCACGATTTTAGTAAAAGCGTAATAAATTTTTGTAGGCCAAATTTTTAATCTCATTTTAAGTCGAAAGCTGAGATAAAAAGTGGCATTTAATATATTTTATCTCAATTCTTTAAAAACTGTGATTATAGATTTAAAAAAAAAACTCACTTTTATGATGAGATAAAAGACTGAAGTCAATCCTAAGCATAAACCAACTAGGCCATCGCCTAGAGCCACACCAGTTTTGGGTCCAATAATTGGGCCCGAAAATATTGATATACATTAAATATTTGTACTAATACAATATTGTAGTCCAACAGTAAGTTATATGGCTTTCATAAAATAGGTCACGTATTCGAGTCTTGACAAATTTGTTAAAATGCAAACATATTTTCCAACTTGTGCATATTTTACAATTAGCGCTGACAATCGAACTTGAGACCATAGGGGCCTTATAGCTCTACAATCAGCCACTGCACCACAAGGTAATGTTGCTCTTTCTACGCATAACTATAATAAATAAACAAAACATTGAGCGACCCCATTTTAAAACCTCATCTAGGGTATCGAAAATCTCAAGGTCGGACCTGCTCAACAGCTAATTTATGCCAGCCATGCATATACTTAATTTAATCCAACCACAATATTCAAACTAATCTAACAAACCATTATGACATTCACGTTTATAAAATTCATTATAAAAAAAAAAAAATCAATCAGATAACCACGGAACTAACATTTGGGTTTGACACATTTTTCCAAATTTTATGTTTCTTAAATTGGACTCGTTTCAAGCCACGACAATACTTCAAATAGGCTGCCATTATACCTGGGAATGTTGGAATAAGAGGTATTTACCTTTGTTCCGAAGATTAAGCTAGGTTTTGGAGGAATGGTAGTTGTGAAGCATCAAGGAGGATGACAGCCAAAGAAACTTCGGTTGAGCTTTGAATGATGGCGGTGGAATGGCCTTACTGCCCTCTCCATAGCTGCTGAAAGCATCCATGAATATTATTACTTCAAGGGATTCTGAGACACAGTACGTAGCACATAGTACGAGGGTAGTGTTCACTGCTTGACGATTTCTTAATCCCAAATTAATTAATGGGTTGTCCCAAGCGTAAGGCGGAGACCCATATAGCACAATATCCGGTAAGACCGGAGTTAAATCTACAGAGACGGTAATTTGTGCTTACTAAAAATTCTGGTTGTTATAATTTGAATGGGCTCTTAGGTAGCCACCCCTTGTCGTTTGAATTGAGATTAACTAAAACTTAAGGAAATAACTGTTCTTTTCAAATAATTAAAAGGAGGTACAGTCGTAGGGCTTATAGCACTCGTAACCAGTCCGGATTAATCTGCTCCATTCAGTGTTCTTAAAAACGTTCAACTTTAGATTGAAAAAGATACTCCGTAAGATGCGAGACCCTATGGTTATCATTTATACCCATGCGCAGCAGAGAATGAGTTTTGGACCCCCATTCTCCTGTTCACATGGGCCCCGACAATGCCCGGGTTCGTCCACGGGAAGTATTTTTCTAATCTAAAGTCGTTTTTTTCCATTGTTTGAAAATAGGAGCAGTGCCCGAACTGGCCACAATGTGCTAATCACCCCGCGACTCCACCCATACAACTACTCATTCATTATTAAGAAAGAAACAAAAGAAACCCTAATTTGAAACATATTTCTATTATGCGAGATGAAAAATAAACAAAAGATCTAAATTAAATAAGAATCAACGAACAACTTTTATAAAGAACATAAATTAAAACGAGATACCGAAGTGCGAATAATTAAGCAAAAACATAAAATAACTTGAAGAAGGAAAAATACTCTCAATGAACGAACTTAAATCTGAAACTGTAAAGTAATTAACTAATTATTCCCACGAACTTCTGTCGTCGCCCGTTCGTCTTTTCTGCCTCCTATTCTCCGCCTTTTATATGCGAGATGAAGTGCCGACCTATTTTTCCATTTTTCTTCCGAGTGGGCTCCAAGGCTTTAGGCCACGATCCCGAAAGGAAAATAAGTACTTATTTTTTAAGAAAGCAATTTCAAGTTTAAAAATCACATGCTTTCGAAAATAATTTTTCTGTTAATATAGATATCATTTAATAGATCTCATTGAGATCTTTAATATGTTGCAAAAAAAAATTGAAAAATTATTTTTCATTTATATTATTTTTGAGTTTGAAAATGTGAAATAAATACTTTTTTTTAAAAAGGCGTTTTGAAACAGGGCATTAGGGCATGCCCACTGCCGAGAGAATGGAAGCTCTTTGGGCCCACCAAAATAACATTTATAAGTTCTATTCTTCTGCTGCCAATTACACCTTCACGATCATGGGCACAGTTGGTACATTTTTAAGGCCCAATTCTTGAAGCTCTAGCCATGACCTGGAATGTATTCCAATCTATTTTCCAAAATTCCTACAATCCAAAAATCAAGCATTAAAACACCAAGTAATAAAATAAATAGACTTAACAATGATAAATTAGGGGGCGCTAATGTGAACATTTACGCGCTTATCATTCACCATCTTTTAACGATGATGAACAAAATTAAATTCACTTACGATCTCTCCCCCCCCTCTCAAATTGGGGGATGGTGCTGTGCAATGGTGTGCGCAGCACCGTGTTGCGCACCACTGAGCTCATCAGATCGTGCATCCAACGGTTTAGATCTCATCTCGATCAGTAATGAATGACTCTCGATCGTTGGTTGCCGAGATAAGATTCGAGCCGTCGGATGCACGATCCGACGGTTCAGAGGTGCGCAGCACACCACTGCACGTACACCACCAACCCGAAGTCCATCTCTCTCTCTCTCTCTCTCTCTGTGTACTTATACATATATGCTCTTGAATTTGCAGTAAGGGTGATAGAGGAAGGGGTTGAGAGCATCTCCAACCCATCTCCATATCTCCATTTTTTGAAGAACCAAAATTGTAATTTGGAGAATAAAGCGACTCCAACCCATGTCCATTTTGGGTCTCCAAATGGAGATCCATCTCCATTTATTAAAATGTATAGTTTTCAATATACATAAATTCAGTGTATACAAAATTAGTACCGTTGAAAAGATATGAATTGGTAATACCTTTAAAATGAGACTAATGTTTAATATAGTTAACAAATTCATAAAGTTATTATAATTAAGATTTTGGAGGGAAAGTTGTAATTGAAAAAGGAATGTGTATTTGAAAAATGGAGATAGAAATAGAGAATTGTGGTTGGATTATGAATGAATAGTGACATTCGATCTCTACATACACTTTTTCAGTAAAGTACAATATTTTGAATCTCCAAAATAGAGAAATTGAGAGATTCGTCTAGAGATGAATGCTTTGTTTGGTTCATGTTTTGAATTTTTTTTTGAAAAATTGTAAGGGTAATAAGTTGAGAGAGATAGAGAGAAAAATGTTAGAAGTAGGGGGAATCTAAGAGGAATTATTTGGAAAATTCTTTTTGAATTTGGAAGAGAACAAGGCAGAAGGGTGTGTGGGAGAATTGGAGGAAGCCTGATTAATTGGAGGGGAAAATGATGGCCAAGGACGTATTTTGATAATTAATATCCGTCAAGGACATTTTCAACATTAACAAATGTTCATAATTTGTCCTTAATGGATATTAATTATCAAAACACATCATGTGCCGTCATTTTCCCTAATTGGAGAGGTGGGGGGTGAAAGGTGAAAGGTGGATGGTGGAGATAGAGGTTGATGGGACTTCACAAGGGACTGATTATTGGAGCGAATGATGGGGGTGGTGCTAGCCAGCCATTTCGTTTAGCAAATGTAGTCGATCAAGGACAATTCTAGTCTTATGGTTAGGTCTTGGTTTGATTTGGCTCGCTACTAACTTAGCCATGTTGGTTAGTTAGGTCCTAGGTTTACATGTGACTAGATTTTCGAGCTACCCGCCAAGTCTAGCAATGTTATTCTAGTAAATTATGCTAAATTCCAATAGGTTACTGATTCTCACGCTCCTTGATTTACTGCAGGCGCTCCACCTTTTTGTGTTTTATACTGTGATATTGCCAGCAACATCACAGTATAAAAACAAAAGGCGAGGCGCCTGCGGTAAATCTTGGAGCGCGAAAATCACTACCCATTCCAATATAAATCAAACAATAGTTCATAGAATTTAGGGAATTTAAGTGTACTTTAATCGAATAAATATTTTTCAATTAAACTTAAAACTTCAGAATGTTACACATTTTCTCAAATTCAGCTCCATTCACTTATCAAGAATAGGTGTGGAAGAAAGAACTGCCCTTCCGAAACTTTTAGTGAGGGGAAAACAAGGGAAAATTCAACTTTTCTTTCTACATGTGTTGGAAACTATTAAAGTAGTCTAAATTTGCAAAAAGGTCAAATACGTAATAGTTTAATTGTATTGGAAACTATTAAACCAAATTCTTGCAAAATCATGTGTTTTTTGCAGGACCGATTTTGAGAAAAATCTAATCCTAGTGGAAAAGTTAGAGATACAAATCTCACTACTTTTGTACTTACCGAACACCTAAAAATTGCTTAAAAATCAATTAAACATTCTCCTACCTTCTTTTCCTTGCAATTTGACAGGGCCTTCGTGCAGACCTTTTTGATAATTACTTCTACTTTTTGCCTAGTTGAAATTCAGTGTTTGGGTTGAATATTATGCCACGTGATGTATTGAATGTACTACCATATATATGGTACCAATATTCAAGAACGCTTTGTTAGTGAACTTAGTAATTTCAGGTTTCAAAAAGTAAGAAGAAATTAACTTACATGAAAATTTATAGAGTCAAAATATAGTGAACAGCCTCCTATAAATATTTGACAGTGCATTTAATATTTACGTGGCCATAGCACCAAATGGTTGTTGACTGAAGGAATCAAGCCAGAGTGACAAGAAAAAGGATAGGGAGTAACTTCGATCAAAAAATGTTGATTGTTGAGGTTACTTGAGTCTTTTTGTCTCCATAATTTACACAGTCAAATCCACGTTAATTGTAAAGGGGAATCTATACATTAGTTCAAAAACTAAGCACTGAGGTCACTGATATTTCAAAATTTTCTTGCGATGTCTATGCATTTGTCAGAAATCTAGGGGAAAATTAATCAATGGGATTTATTTATTTAAGTTTTATAGAGAGCCAATGAGAAAAAGTTTTTTTCGCATAGAGTATTGTCACACAAAATTGCAAAGCTTATTATAAGTTGTGGTTTACTTGTATCTCCTTTTAGTGTTTATATTTTCATTTTGTGCCTGATAGTTACTGAGTATCTTGCATGTAATTAATCTTATTCTTTATAGAATACTCTATCAAAGCAGTACGGCACATTAACGGGCTTTAGCTAAAGCTGATAAGACTTAATTCTTTTTTTCAAATTTGTCACATCATTTTGTATTGATTACTTGTTTGTACGTTGTTATGTTTTAGATTCAAATTTCGTCATTGACATATAGTAGCACGGTCAATGAAATTTTCTTAGAATTCTTCCACTTTAAACGGAGAGGAAGTTTCATCCATTTTCAAGGGAAAGGGACATGAATGGTGAAATAATGAAGAATCATTCGGGTATGTAGTGCCACTAATCCATTGGAATCATAACCAATTTCCTCCCATGAAACACAAAGTCTGGGCAAAGCTCATTACAACATAATGCGAAATAGCTTTTATTTGTTTTTAGTAGAGATTAACCTAATGACTGAATATATACCTTTGTTTTATGTAGGATTGAGCTTTGGCTTTCTGTCATTACTAATTGGTGTAACTTGGATATACTCCTGCATCAGTAGAAGGAAGCTAATCAAACTAAGAGAGCAGTACTTCCAACAAAACGGTGGCTTATTAATGCAACAAAAAATTTCTTCAATCGATGGAACAAGTGCGGAGTCATCAAAAATCTTTACAGCTGAAGAGCTAAAGAAAGCCACTAACAACTATGCTGAGGACCGAATACTTGGGCGTGGTGGATACGGTGTCGTTTACAAGGGAATTTTACCTGACCAAAGTATAGTCGCTATCAAGAAGTCCAAAGTGATGGATGGGAACCAAGTAGAACAGTTCATCAATGAGTTGTTGATAGTATCACAAGTTAACCATAGGAACGTTGTGAAGCTCTTGGGGTGTTGTTTCGAATCAGAGGTTCCCGAGCTTGTTTATGAGTATATCCCAAATGGCACGTTATTTGAACATATTCAAAAGTCATTATCTTGGTTAACATTGGATCATCGATTGAGAATAGCCGCAGAAGCAGCTGGAGCACTTTCCTATCTTCACTCTGCTGCATCCATTCCGATCATTCACAGAGATGTTAAGTCTGCAAACATATTGCTAGATGCTAATTACGTGGCAAAAATGGCTGATTTTGGTGCTTCAAGATTAGTCCCCTTGGACCAAACTCAAGTGACTACATTAGTACAAGGGACTTTAGGTTATTTGGATCCTGAGTACTTCCACACTAGCCAATTAAACGAGAAGAGTGATGTTTACAGTTTCGGAGTGGTTCTAGCAGAACTATTGACCGGAAAAAAGCCTATTTGTTTTGAGAGGTCTCAAGAGGAAAGGAATTTGGCGACCTACTTCCTTGTGTCAATGAAGGAAAGTAGGTTGTACCAAATTTTAGAGCCTCGGGCAGTGAAGGAAGGGACCTTGGACCAACTACAAGCAATTGCGGAGCTTGTGAAGAGGTGTCTTCGTGTGAAAAGTGAAGAGAGGCCTACAATGAAAGAAGTGGTTATGGAATTAGAAAGTTTAAGAAAGTATAGAAAGGATCCATGGCTTAATCAACAAAGTCATGAAGAGATTGAAAATTTGCTGAGTGACGAAACAGCAACAGACATCTACGCTTTGTCAATAGGTCCTTCCACTGGAGACATATCTGGGCAACATCGTATCAGTAGTAGCATGACATTTCCGCTTAATAAGTCATTCTACTAGTGCGGGTGACATCTTGCGCAATGGGTATACGAAGATATTGTGCGGTCCTACAGACAAAAACGCATAGCAAATATGCAGTGGTGAATTGTGAAAGCACAAAGATTGTTGTTCCTTTGGGTCTGAATCGTTTGTAATAGGGTGAAGATCTTGTTTGTTCATGTTGTGGTTTGTGAATTCATTTTCTTGGTCTGTCTCATGACTTTTCTTGTTTTCTAGTAAATTATGGTACTGTGATGGTGTTTTGTAGAATGTAGTCTCTTTAGTTGCATGTCAACTCCCATCATAAGTCTATAATTCATTGAATTTGACTAATACAAAGGCCCTGGGGAGAGAGCTGGATCCATCCCAAAAGCAAGATATCTTGTACACCAGTGAGGTTTCGAAAGCAAATATTAAGAATGAATTTTCATTATTTATTAGATTTCTTCTCTATATCGAAGTGAGTGTGTCGAGAGCAATAACATGGTGTAGACACCCCATTTGGTAATCCGTAACGCTTCGGCTTCCTACTAAGCCGCCACCCAATGATGAAAATATTGGTACTGATTATGATCACTCACAAGAGGTCAATTGGCCATGGATACGTAGACGTATGAAGACAACCTTTCGTTGTTCTTTTTGTTTCAAACCACATCAATATATTTTACTAAGCACATGCAAACCTTTTTCGAGTTGTGTTGTCTTCTGAGCTGAGGTATTTTTAAAATTATGTTGAGTCTTTTTAGTCCCTTAAATACCCAGTTGGTCATCTTGGAAGGGACAAAACTGAATTGTTGGTTAAAGAACACTATTTTTGGTCGTCCTTGAAATGTGATGTTGTTCGTTTTGTGCGCCAAAGATACTTGGTGTGTCAAAAGGCCAAAGGAGTCAGAAGTCATGCTCCATTTTATCAGACTGTTGCAGAGTTTTCTGTTTGTTGCAGTATTTCCCAATTTCGTCAGGATCATGCAGAGCGCTATTTTTGCAGCATGATTTACATTTCTGCACATGAGCTCTCATTGCATGTTATGCTCCTGGTTGGCTGGTGATGTATTTTCTAGCTATAGATGATGGGGAGTGTTTTTCCTTTGATATTGCTATAATCCCTGATAACTCAATATCAGACACAACATTACTGAAGATGGTTGCTTGAAGATTCTGAATAGCATCCAAGAATTTGTGGGGTTTTGGGGATCATTTGCTTTCTGGTGGAACTCCGAGATCCGGAAGTCATCAACTGGGCTCAATTTCATGTTTGTCCTGCAATTTTTTTCTACTTTGATCAGTGTTTCCCCAACTGTTTTAGGGTGTATGTTGGCAGTCGATTTTGGTTTTTTGTGGTTTTCTGATGTATGATTTTTGTTTGGCTTCTTGCCAACCTCTTCCCCCTTTGGTAGTGGGTGACATATGATTGTCCTTGATCTGGGTGGCAACATAGTTGGGATGTAGATCGTTGGTTGTGATACCTTGTTTTCCCGTTTTCATTTAATCTTTGTAACTTCGGTTCGTTGATTAATAAAATTTCTTTGCTGATCAAAAAAAAGGGATCGGAGGAGTGCAAAACACAGGTTTATACCAGCAACTTCCTAGCCCTAATGTCCCTTGGGAGGATATTTCGATGGACTTTGTTCTAGGTTCACTGAGAACGCAGCATGGGTATGATTGCATTTTTTTAGTTGTTGACCGCTTTTCAAAAATGGCTCTTTCTATACCATGCAAGAACTCTACTGATGCTTCCCATGTTGCTACTTTATTGTTCCGAGAGATTGTATCAACTTTTGACGTGCGATTTATGAGTCACTTTTGGAAGACACTTAGAAAGCTTTATGGAACTCAACTTTAGTTTTCTAGTGCTTACCATTCTTAAACCCATGGGCAAACTAAAGTGGCGAACAGATTGCTTGGTAATTTATTGAGAAGTTTGGTAGGAGACAATCCGAAGCGGTGGGACTTCGTCATTCCTCGAGTTGAGTTTGCTTACAATAATTCTTTCAATCGATCAATTGAGAAGGCCTCATTTGAGGTGATTTATGGCAGAAAACCCCATTAGGTTATGGACCTTTTGCCAATAAGTAACCAACTTCGAGTTATCATGGATGCGGAGGAGTTCGCTGCCACATCATATTCATGATCAAGTTCAAGATCGAATGCTTAAAGGAAGCTTCTATGTATTACAAAACAAAGGCTGATGCACATTGGAGGAATAAAGAGTTCGAAGAAGGTGCGCTTGTCATGGTTTATCTACGCAAGGAATGATTTCCAGCGGGTACTTATAACGAACTCAATCAAACGATTTTTCGGTCATGCCGAATAATCAAGAAGCTTGTACCAAATGCTTATCAATCTGAGTTGCCACAAGGGTTCTCTATCAGTCCAGTTTTTAACATCAGTGATTTGTATGCTTATTATGGAGATGACAAAGGCGATTCCTTGAAGGATTTTAGATTGAAGATTTGATTGCTTCACTAGCAAATTTCCATCCAGAAATCATTGATGTCTTGGATGTTCGTTCCACCACTACTCGTTGAGAAACCTACACAAAATATCTGGTTCATTGGACGGGAATGGCACATTGTGAAGATGCATAGCTCAAGAGCTTAAGAAGTTTGATGAAGGACCTTGGGAACATTTGGTTGCAAATTCCGAGAAGGCTTCTTTTCCAACGAAGGAGAAGGAAAAGAATATCTATTTAAATTTATCTTCTTTAGAAAGTCTTAAAGCAAAAAGTGTCAAGAGGGTAAATTTAGAGTCATCTATGTTAATCTCTATATATATCTTTGTTAATGAAATCTGCCACCAGTTTTTGGGGAATCAAAAAATATTGTGCAAGTTCTCTTCTTGCTTGGAGCGAGTGAGTCCTTCTAATATTAAGTGTGTGGCTTCGTCGTATGAGTGTCTTCTACAATTAGAAACGTCGAGTGACTTCCCCATTGCCTCCGATGAGTGGCATTCCGGAACTATCCCTTTTCTCTTAGTTGGGACCTTTCAGTTTGTCCTCGCAGGTTTAGGCTGGCATCATATAGGTCACTATGCAAAGCAATGTCCACAAAATTCTACAAGAGATAAAATGGTGAGCTCCCTGGCCCTGGCCCTCATAGATGACGATCTTGATCATGTTGATATTGAATCACTTTTCTCTGTTAGCAAACATAAGTTTCTCTTTCGTTATACTTGCTTTCCTATTTCTCTTTTCCCTCACCAAATCAAACACCAAATTAAACCTACGCAATATCATGAAGTGATTATGGCTCTACAGCTCTGTGGTGTAAATGGGGATGTGTTGGTCGCATGTGACACTTAAAATGAAAGGGCATAGCCTAATCATCCAAAAATAGGTAACTTCATAAAACAGAAATCCTAGTATAATCTAAGTTAAATCGCATGGTCAGGGTGGTGAACAATCGCTCCTTGTACATGCCGTGTATTCGGTTACATCTAGTATTTTCAAATGTAGGGATCGGATTCCCTTTAAAATATTTCTACAAATATTCATTCCTTGTGTCACATAGTCAATGAACAACCAGCTCAATCAGAATAGCAGCCGATCGCAAAAAAGATCTGCTTCAGGGCCAGGGGCGGCATTCTCCTTCGAAGGATGGTCTCTCTTTTTATTTTTATTTTTTGGGTACTTGAAGGATGGTCCCTGCTTGCTGAACAAACCACGGCATTCTGTCCAACACCAAGAACAAAGACTGAAAAGAATTGAGTGTTGTAGCAGCTCCCCCAGTGCGTTTCGACTGCGTTATTGAACCCTGGGTTGCATTCAGATGGTAACATTTCGCCAAAGCAAACAGACAACGAGTAATGGAGAATGAAAATCAAGGTGAAGCAGGCCGTGATTGTCGCATCCTCTTGTTTTTTTTTTTTTTTCATTTGGGTATGTGTAGTTTCTTTCTTTCTTCAATGTTTTTTATCAAATATCAAAGAGGTGCGAGAAACAAATTAAAATTTCCCAATACAAATCCAAAACACATCGTATTTTTCAAGTCGTGCAACCTTGCAGTAATATAGAAATCGAAGCAGTGAACTCGATCCTAAGCCAATACTAGGGGTGGTAAATTGAACCAAAATCCATCCACTATAAAATAATAAGTCCCAACCTAGCCCATTTATTCGTTGGGTCAGAATGGGTCCAACGAACCTAATTATTATTAATTGGGTCAACTTAAATGACTCAATAAATCATGAATATGAACCATCAAAGGAAAATTAAAAAAAAAAAAGAAAAAGAAAAGGTGATTATCGTCAGACTCACACCTATCGCTCTTCTCCGGCCGTATCTTACTCCATTTTCGTATCGTACTCCATTTTACAAGCTCCGAATTCATGCATTTCATCGGGAAAAAAAAAAAATCACAATGCTTTTCTCTCCTAGTTGATTCCCTCCCTCATTCGGATTCGATTTTAGTATTAGCTTCTATACTGAGAGAAATAGAGATAGAATCACATATCTCTCTCTCTCTATTATTAAGAGAGTGGATGAGAGGCGTGTGCGAGAGCAGATCTCGGAACTTTTGCGAGCTGAGCCGATCTTTGGAGCTCGAGTTCAAACAAGTGGAGCCTTTACAAATGATCTGAACTTTTGCGAGCTAAGCCGAGCTTTAGAGTGTCGAGCTTAGCTTATTTAGTAAATGAGCCAAAAACTTGTGCTTAAGCTCGGCTCGGTTACTAAAGAGTCGAGCCGAGCCACGATCATAGCCGTCCACTCAAATAAGGGAGTGCCGTTTGCGAGCTACAGGCACAGTTGTTGCGATTTTGATCATTGGATGGGCCCATGAATGTTCATTGGCTTTTCTATTCATTCATACCATGTGCACACGTACATATTCTACTTGTCACTCTAATTGGCAAATTAGCTGGAATTGAATATCTTCCATCAGTTTTAACTTTTTCTAATGTCGTTGTTTTATAACCGAGCATCCGAACCAATTAGCACACATCACGTTGATGACCCAATAAACCATCACTGACCTCAAGAATTGTTTTTGTTGGCGCCTTGGCGGTAATTATTACTAGTAATACAAGAGTACTTTCCTATATAGAAGTAATGGCCTTAATTTTATTTTATTTTATTTCTGCTTGTTACCATTACTGTATTGCAGTTTTTAATTTGTTTCTTGAATAAGGCTTCAAAACTTTGGTGAACTTAATTTCTAGTTTGATTAATCCAACTTGACATCGATGGATCGATCTGGTAATATATCACTAACCATGGCCTTAAGTTAGTTGTCTGCTGGTTGGTCTTGAATCTTGATTACTAGAAGCACAAATAAGGACAACGAGCTTTAGAGTTAACTGAACTGAAGTACCATAGGAGTACCCGAAATAGTACCTTGGTTGGTTTTAAACTTTTAAACCTTCAACCACCTCATTAAGTAAGAAGATGACCAAGACTTCCATGCTATATAAAAAAAAAAAAAAAACCACAGTTCCAACACTGTTTTCAATACACTCAATATACCTGCTTTCCATTGTCTCATAAATCCGAAATGCTACTGGTACATACAATTTGTGCACAGATTGTGCACAGATTTTGTGGTGGGGCCCACCACGGGTCCCACACAAATGATTCGAGCCGTTCATTATATGTAAAACATTTTTTTAAGGGTTCCTGTAAAAAATTAGCTCAATCCAATACCTATAGGTATTTGATATAATCATCTAACTTTTTAATACCCGAAAATCTGAATGAAAATTTAGATGATTGGATCGAGCACTTATAGGAATTAGATTGAGCTGACTTTTTAAGGAAACTCTTGAAAAAATATTTTACATTTAATGAATGACTCGGATCATTTGTGTGGGACTCGTGGTGGACCCCACCACATAATCTGTGCACAAATTGTCTATACCAATAGCATGGTTCCTCATAAATCAATCACAAAACAGTGGCACCATTCAAAGCCATTGAATACATACACTTGCCAAAACAAACAAACAATTTTGCACAATGTGCATCTCTGCCATATCTACTGGCAGGTTCCAACAGAGCAAAAGTGGATCTGGACAAAAGAAAAAGTGATCCCTCATAAGTCATAATTCAATGCAATGACCCATGGTCAGTATTGGGACCATGTTGGCTTTCAATTTTCTGCTGTACTCACTGGACTGACCCTTCTAGCCTTGCCCCTTCCACCATCAGTGTTCCCTCCACTTGTTTCAACACCACTCCCCCTTCCAGCCATGCCCCTTCCACGAGAGGCGGTTCCACCTTAGGGATTTCATGGTTAACTGAACATCCGAACAATTTTTTTTTGCTTAGAATACATGTAAAACTTATGGGGCTAGCCTTTTTGTAACACCCAACGTAAATGTCAATGAACACCCAATACTAAAAGTCTTGAACATCAAACACAAAAAGAATTGAACACCTAACCCAAAACTAATTGAACACTCAATTCCAACTCAATTACAGTCCGTCAATTCACATAATTCATATTTGAATACTTAACACGTTATTTCAAATAAAGGTCATAATCATAATAAAAAAAATTGTAAAAAGAAGAATCTATTGGTGTAAATATTACGCTCTGTATTCTTTCTTCATCTTTTTGTCGATTGTCTAAATGTGTTAATTTCATATTCATGACAATAACTAGTTAGCTTATAAAATTATGGACAAAGCTTTAAAAAAAAAATTCAACTACATTGCAAATTCCGTTAACTTGAATAATATTCATTTGAATTTAAGATTACGATAGAAAATCTCATAATTATTTTACCCTTGTTTTAGTTTAATTTTTTAATCATTATCCTATTTCTCTCTCGAATCATTATCCTATTTTTCTAATTATTACTTTCATTCCTCTCTCTATCTCTCTCTACTCATTACTCCTCTCTTCAATCATTACTCTATTTTTCTCTCCACTTACTACAAAAACTAAAATACACAAAACTAGCAAACGAACACGGCCAACATATTTTCGAGAAGGTCAACCCCAACGTACTCGCTACAATTTCTTTCAAAAAGGTTTTCGTATATTAATATGCTACTTAAACGTTGGCACAAAATATGAAAACTCATTTTGAACAACTGTAAAATTTTACCCCTTCCATTCTCAAAACACTGTCCATTATAAAATACAACAACTTTCAAAAAAAAAAATTTGTTAAAAAAAATAGTATATATTTTTAAGTTCTTATTTTGCCTCGTAGTTCATTTTTTTTAGAATAGAGGTCATGCTTTTTTACCGTACAATTTATACAACTATATGAGATTCTGTGCATATATTATTGGTTAATAAATCAGATGGTAGAATTAAGATAAATTATGAACACCCTATCACAAATTCCTGGAGCCACCACTGTCTTCCGCCATCGGTTCTCCCTCCTCTGTTTCCACCATCACTGCCCCTGCCAACATCAGTGCTTCTGCCACTGCTCCCTCCTCTGCTTCTACCCCTTCCCCTTCCACCTTTGGTTCCACCACCATCAGTACCCCTTCCCCTTTTGGTTCCACCACCATCAGTACCCACTGAAACTTGACTTGCTTGAGTTGCTGCACCATTAATTCCCACTGAAACTTGGCTTGATTGAGGTGCTACACCATCACTTTCTGCACCCCTGCCCCTATCAACAGTTGATTAAACACCTCCTTTCCTTGGCCTACCACTTGACGACCTAGTGAACACTAACCCTCCAGTAGGCCTCCTTGGATTTGCTTCATTTTTGCAAGTCCTCATGTTATGCCCCACTACACACATCTCCGTCCAAAAAGTTAACGCCTTCCTTTCAAAGGATGACATTGAAACAAAATTAAAATTCAAAGTATTTGTATACCGAAATTAAAAAGGGAAGGACTAAATTGAATTTTCAGTGAAAGTTGAAGGGATATAATACAAATTTATTCTAGTGTAAATGTGTGTGTGTGTGTGTGTGTATATATATATATATACACACACACACACACACACACACACAAACACACACGCGCGCACACACACACATCCTTAAACATCCAAGTTCCAATTAACACTCTTATGTGTCCATCCTCTGTAGTGGGGCGAAATATCCGAAGGTCCAAGAGGTTCAAGATACTCAGGGGATTTGATATGACGTTCCTAACCAGATAGTTGTCTCAGTTCATCTGCTCCACAAGGAGCCCAGATACATCAGTCGTACACATTATCCGAAGGATAAAGTGTCTGGAGGGACCCAGCCGAGCTTCGATCTTGTTCCGAAGGAAGATACCCGTTTGTTCGGATATGATAGTTGACAGATTTCTTTCGTTCGGTGAAATACGCTAACTATTGCTCCTCGTTCCTTCGGATACGATTACTTCACTCGGAGGCCACAGTTCCAGAACCTTCTGGAAGGTTCCAAAGAAACGTGGGAGAGCCTCTCTGATAAACGATGGGACGTCTCTGATTGATGTGACCCCCCCTTTACTCTGACTGGGCGGCTCCCCTTTTTCCCACAAGCGGCGGTCATTTAATGTTCCTGACTCGTGACGTCATCCGAGCATCAGTGAGCACATGGGAGACAGAAACTGCCCGTTTCTGCTCTCTCTCTTTCCTTGCCTATAAAATAGAAGGATATCTCCTCCAAGAGAAAGGTCAGCTCTCTACACACTCTTTACTCCCCTAGCATATATTTTCTTACCAAACTTCTTCCCGGCTCCTTTTCTGACTAGATCGTCGGAGTCTTTTCCCGGAGGAACAACCCCCTCCGGTTCTGCAGGAACCTGACGTCCGGTGCCACGTCGCTCGGTTCAGAAGGGTCAAGATTGAGGGGAAGAAATCAGCCCCCCACAATTGGCGACTCTGCTGGGGAAGATTAACCTAGCATCGTGGATTTGATTTCTACCCCCATCTCGACACTATTTTAGTTCGGTTCGCCCACACCCTCACCTTCTTATGGCTCAACACATCCCACCTCCTGGCCCGGAAAACTTCACTCTGGGGTCGTCCGGGTATGGATCCATCAACCATGAACACGAAAACACAACACTCCCGCATCAGTCGGTCTCTCGACGGCTTTCATTTCCACCAACAGAGCTGGATATCGCCCTGGCGGAGCAAAAACGCCAAGCAACGGTTATAGCCATGCTACAACAACGTTTAGAGGAGCGGGACGGTAACCAACTTGTCACCCCTGTTGCTATCCCTCAAGATGGACCTAGTCAACCGGCGAGACGCCGAAAAAGAAGCAAGCGGTCCCACCATAACCGAACTAAAGAGCCAGCAGTACCCGAGAGACGAACCGTCTTCGAGCGTCTAGAACCCAGCGCTCGGCCACAAGAAACGGGCTCGCGTCCACGGCTGGAGAGTCTTGCCCGAACGGAAAGCACTCGATCTTCGGCAACACACTCCACCGCAGGAACGCACCGAGCGGAAGCATCGGGCCAAGGGCGTCGCCCATCCAGACGTCACTCGGATATCAGAAAGGAAAAACAGCCCATGAATCTGAATGATTCACCACGGCGGAGCTACCGTGATGAATTTCCCGAACGATCCGTCTCGCCATATCAGGATTCCGAGTGTCACCGTGAAAAACGGCTAACGGAAGGGTCACGAAGTCGTCTTATGATTCCAAGTCAGGAAGGACGTTCGGAAAGGGCTAACACCATCACCCTTTACGACCAATTCACTGGACTTCCGACAGTGTACCAACCGGTGGCTGGTCCTCGGGAACTTCCACAAGCTCGGCCAGGAGGGTCCAAGCGGGCCGTTGAGCAAATAAGGGAACAGGGAGAACGCCGGGGATACCGGGCCGAACATCCTCGGCGGCCCCATCATGAACGACGGAGGACGCCCGAGCCTCGTCAAAACTTGCCGCCTACAATAGTCCCACCGAGCCCCGTACCGGAAGACAATTCGAAGCTCGGGAAGGCGAAAGCGTCTCCCTTCGTAGACGCTATACAGCAAGAGCGACCACCGGAGCGGTTCGTCATGCCGAAGCTCAAGCGATACGAAGCAAAGGAGGACGCAGTCGCATTCGTTTGCCGCTTTCGCCAAATGATGAGCCTCCACAACTTCTCTGACGCACTTATGTGCAAAATCTTCCCCCTCTCGTTAAGTGAGCCAATCATGCTCTGGTACAATCAGTTGAAACCAAAGTCCATTACCTGTTTCAATGAGCTTGAGTTGGAATTCACGAAGAGCTTTGTAACCAGCAATGTCCAACCGAAGACTCTCTCCATGCTGGTGAATATGAGGAGGACCCCGGGAGAAACTCTTCGGCTATATACCGAGCGATATTGGGAGGTATACAATCTTATTCCTGACTGTGATCAGGGCGTGGCTGCTGAATCGTTTATGAACGGCCTGGATCCAAATTCAGCCATGTTTCGGGATCTCTCGAGAAACCCACCCAAGAGCATAGGGGAACTGATGGCCATTATCGAGAAGGACTGCGTACATGAGGAAGCAATGGCCGAGCGTCATGTTCCGAAGGCAGCGGAAACGGTTAAGGCTCATCCTGCGGCTCGAAAGCAAGTGGCCAACGTCGGACAGACGCCGAGGGTAAATCAGCCGAACAACCGAAATCGACCCCCGCAGCACCAACAGCACGTGGTGCAACAGAAACGGGAACCAAGGCCAGATGAGTACGTTGCCGAGCAAACCACATTCACGGAGCCTATCTACAAGCTTCTCTTTATTATCGGAACGCTCCCATTTTTCTCTTGGCCTACGGGACTCCTCGGCACGGCTGGCCAGGGACCTGGGATGTGGTCATACCACAAGGAGCGAGGGCATTACACGACCAAGTGCCAGCCATTTAAAAGGTACTTGGAAGAGCTTGCCGCGGCTGGACATCTCAACCCCTGGATCGACACTCGGAAGAGTCCACTTCCTCCCCCACCTCCATTGCTCGGTGGTAACGTTAGTGTAATTCATGGGGTGGCTTCGGCGGAACGTATATCCGAGCTACAGACGGAGATCAATACAACCGTCGCCGCCTTGTCAATTTGCAACGTCGGTACTTTGGCCAAGAGGAAATTTGAAGATCCAAACCGTGACGGCCCAATTACTTTTACGCCCGAAGATTTGAAGGGAGTCCAGATCCCACATACCGATGCCCTTGTCGTTACGGTAATCATTGACAAATCCACCGTTCAACGGGTGCTGGTTGATCAGGGAAGCTCGGCGGATGTGATGTTTTATTCTACTTTCAAGAGTCTCGGCCTGACCCCGAATCAGCTTCGGCCAGCAACAGCACCGCTCGTCGGTTTTACGGGCTCCCCGGTTTGGCCACTCGGCATGATCAACCTCCTTGTGAGAGCCGGTTCCCGAGTGATTGACGTCGAATTCATAGTGGTTAGCTCTCCTAGCCCATATAACGTCATCCTCGGTCGAGCTTGGCTACACGGGATGCAAGCCGTGGCTTCAACTTACCATCAAGTCGTAAAGTTCATCGGGTGGAACGGAAGACAAGAAAGCCTCCGAGGAGATCAGGTGCAATCCAAGAAATGCTATATCAGCACAGTCACGACGAAACAGAGCTGCTTGGAAGTGCAGTGTGTAGAGAATGGGGAAATTGATGTGCTTGAAGATGTTGGACTTCCGGCCGAGCAGAGGTCTACCGAGGAACTTATTCGCATGCCTATCTCGGAAGATGGCACCCGGTACTTTCTCGTCGGCAGTTCCCTGACCGAGGAAGAGCGGAATGAGATGTTCGACTTCCTCCTGCGACACATTGAGGTATTTGCTTGGACCCCTCAGGAGATGCCAGGCGTAGATCCCTCGTTTGCGACCCATTCTCTGAACGTCGACCCAAATAGAAAGCCTGTGGTGCAGAAGCTTCGGCGTTCCTCTGCCCTTCATGTTGATGCTGTGATGGCAGAGGTGGAACAATTGTTGGAGGCAGGGGCAATACGAGAAATACTCTACCCCACTTGGTTGGCTAACCCTGTTGTGGTTCCGAAGAAAAATGGAAAGCTGAGGGTTTGTGTGGACTACACGAACCTCAATGATGCTTGCCCAATGGATAGGTTTCCCCTACCTCGGATCGAACAAATGGTGGACGCGACTGCGGGATGTGAGCGGTTAAGTTTCATGGACGCCTACCGAGGGTACCATCAGATCGCCCTTGCAAAAGACGATCAGGAAAAGACAGCCTTCATCTCGCCTCGGGGCGTCTATTGCTACAACGTTGTCCCGTTCGGTTTGAAGAACGCCGGGGCTACCTTTCAACGAACGATAACGTCCATGTTCCCTGGGATGCTCGGACGAATTCTGGAGGCTTATATCGATGACTTAGTATGTAAGAGCAAATTCGCTCGGGATCATCTTCGGGACCTGGGAGAGGTTTTCTCCGTGCTTAAGAAACGAAAGCTGCGACTCAATGCTGAGAAGTGTGCGTTCGGAGTCAGCTCTGGAAAATTCCTTGGTTACATTGTCAGTCGCCGAGGCATTGAAGCTGATCCGACGCAACTCACAGCCGTGCAAAACCTTCGAGCTCCAACGACTATTAGGGAAGTACAACGTCTTACCGGAATGGTTGCGGCGTTGAATCGGTTTATACGACGCTCGGGGGATCTCTGTCGACCGTTCTTTCAAGCTATCAAAACGAGCCGCCGAAGATTTGTGTGGACCGAGGAATGTGAGCAGGCTCTGCAATCACTGAAAGACTACTTATCCTGTGCTCCTCTCCTCGTCAAGCCACAACCTGATGAAGATCTGTATCTTTACCTCGCCGTCTCAGATCACGCCACCAGTTCTGTGCTTGTTCGGAAAGAAGGGACAGAGCACCAGCCAATTTTTTACTCAAGCAAGACGATGACGGATTCTCAGACTAGGTATCTGCCTATGGAGAAGTTGGCATTGGCCCTCGTTTCGTCCAAAACGAGCCTTTTGCCTTACTTCCAATGCCATAGGATCGTGGTCCTTACTGAGTTTCCTCTCAAAGCGGTGCTTCGGAAGACGGATTCCTCGAGTCGGATCCTGAAGTTCTCTCAAGACTTGGCTAATTATGACATCCAGTTCGAACCTCGGACGGCGATCAAGGGCCAAGCGTTAGCCGACTTCTTCGCCGAGCTTACTCCAGGCTTGCAAGATGAAGCTAACGCCTTGACTCTAGCGGAGACCGAAGCTCGGATAGCTGTGACCGAGTCCCACATGGAATGGATCCAACAGCCAGCCGACGCACGACGCACGAGATTTACGCTCGGCAAAAAGCGCCCTGTTCATGAATGGAGCTTATTTTCTGGAGATGCTTGGCGGATGACTGTAGATGGAGCGTCAAACATCCATGGGGCTGGGGCTGGAGTAGTTCTTGTATCGCCCGAGGGAACCGTGCACGAGCATGTTGTCTCAATCGGTTACCGAGCGACCAATAATGAAGCCGAGTATGAAGCCTTAATTGCTGGGTTACAAGTTGCCCTTCGGCTTGGTGCGGATTCTGTTCATGTATTCTGTGACTCTCGGCTAATTGTGGGACACTTGAATGATGATTATCAGGCTAAGGATGAACGAATGAACGCTCATGTAAGTCACGTTTTGGTTCTTCTGAAACAATTCGGACGGGTGGAAATTGAGTGGATCTCTCGGAGCATAATGCTCATGCTGACGCCCTCGCAGGCCTCGCTTCGGTGTATCGAGCCTCGGGCAGTCGCACAATAGTGTTTGACGAAATCAATACTCCGAGCTTCGAACCCTCTGACCCACCGGTTGCGGCCATATCGTTCGGCACCAGCCAATTGGATCCCATTGTGTTGTATCTTCAGAATCAAACTCTTCCTGCAGACAAAAAGGAAGCTCACAAGATACGATGCCGTGCTGCTAACTACTTTTTAGATCCCCATGGAAGTCTCTACCGAAGAACTTTCACGGGCCCAGATTTGAAAGTGGTGTTTGAGTCCCAAGTGGACGGCATCCTGGATGAGTTACACTCGGGTAGTTGTGGGGCTCATTCAGGTGGACGAAGTATGGCGCAGCGAGCTTTGACTCAAGGGTACTGGTGGCCGAAGATGGTGAAATAGTCCGAAGACTATGTGAAGCGCTGCGTTCGGTGTCAGAAGCAAGCTTCCCTCATTCACCAACCAGCATTTCCACTGAAGATGATCACAAGTCCTTGGCCTTTTGCAGTCTGGGCTTTCGACATTGTGGGCAAATTGCCCAAGGCTCCTGGAGGTTTTGAGTATTTGTTGACTGCCACGGACTTGTTCACTAAGTGGGTCGAAGCCAAGGCAATGGTGAAGACGACTGCAGGTGACGTGGAACGGTTCATATGGAAGCACATCATCTCGAGGTTCGGTGTTCCATATGCCATTCTTTCGGACAACGGCTCACAATTCGTGGCTGCTGCCCTCAAAGCGTTCTACAAACGACGAAAGATCACGATCCAGAATTCTTCGGTCGCGTATCCGCAGGGCAATGGTCAAGCCGAAGCATCCAATAAAACCATCACTCGGGGGCTAAAGCGTCGTTTGGACAGGAAGCTCGGATTGTGGGTCGAGGAACTCCCTCATGTCTTGTGGGCCTATCGTACTACGCCTCGGCGTTCCACGGGACGTACCCCGTTTTCAATGGCCTACGGCATGGAGGCCGTCCTCCCCTTATCCACGTTGATTCCCACAGCCCGTACGGAAAATTTCAACCCAGTGGCTAACAGTGCTCTCGTGGGTTCTGAATTGGACTTTGCCGAAGAACTTCGCGATAATGCTAACCTTCGGCACACTGCGTATCAACAGGAAGTTGCGAGAAGCTACAACAAGAACGTTCGGTCACGACCATTCAACGTCGGGGATCTCGTTCTTCGGATGGTTGTGGAAGCTAAAAAACTGACGAAACTCAAGGATCCCTACGAGGGTCCTTACCGAGTGATCGAGAAGATCGGCCATGGGGTTTACAAGCTAGCTGAGCTGGATGGTACCCCCATACCTAACCCTTGGAATGCTCAGAAGCTTAGGAAGTTTCATGGCTAGATGTTGTTTCATGTTTTTACTTTTCTTCAATGGTTATTTCTGTTCAACCTTGTAAGCCTTTGGGCCATGATAATAGAAGCTTCTTTTCTTATCTTGTTTGTTTTCTATGTTTTCTTTTTCTAAGTATTGGGTATCTCACCTAGCCCACTTTTAAGCCGTTGGGCTCCACATCGTGTTCGTATGGGTGAAATCCACTTGGCCCTCGGCACATGCATCCGAGCGATCTGTCCTTCGCCCTCGGCGCATTCGTTTGGGCGTCTCTTTCGTCGCCCTCACCGTTCGCTCGGGGGACATCCTCCTCTGTGTGCACTCGGATAATTGTTCATTTACTATCTGCTTGAATTCCCGCCTATGTCCCTCGGCAATCCTCGCAGATAGGGGGCTATTATGGGAAGATAGACCAAGATATCCGAACAAAAACACATCCGAACAAAAACATGATGGAGCATGACCAATAACATTTGCAAGACAGATATGCACTTATCCGAACATCCCGGTTAATTCATAAACGAACCGGTTAATTCATAAACGAACAAAACACCGAATAACAATACTTGTGAAATTTCCTTATATTTCAACAACCGAACACAAATACTTGTGACAATTTCATCACATTTCCAAAACCTTACAACGATCTATTGTCTTACATGCCAACTGGCGAAAGTTTGTTCAAACTAACAAAACAGGCAATAAAAAGAACAACACAAAAAGAGCAAATCGCCCAACAACTCAAGGGGCTGGAGTGGGGAAGAGAGGCAGGGTGGGGTCATCTGTCAGAGGAGCTGGAGTGGTGTCAACTTCGGTAGCACCTACGGGCGTTACGATAGGGTCAGGCTGCTCCTCAGCCTCGGGCTGTTGCTGTGCCTCCTCGGCCTGTGTCGCTTCGGCTAGACGACGAGGGGGAACTTCAACCAACATTCTCCGCTCGTCGTCAGCCTCCACACCGGCGTCATCAAAGCCTGTGTTGTAGCCCAGCATGAAGCTTGCTTTATGCTGGTCTTCTAGCATCTCAGCCTGGGCCTCGGCGAGTTCTTCTGCTGCTGCTTCCTCGGCCTCAAAGTACCCCTTGTCGTACCCCTTGCTGTATTCCTTCTCCAGCTCCACCTTCATCTCCTCCCGCCCGAGAGCTCTTCCCTCGGCCAAGCCCTCGTCCTTCCGCTCCAACCTGGTTTTTTCAGCAGCATCCTGCATGCCTTTTACCAGGTCGTTGAGGTTGAACACCTGAGCCTCGAGCGCTTTGCGTGCTGCCTCGGACTCCTCCCAGCTTTTCTTGTATTCATCAGCTGTATCCTTGTTTACTTGTAGAGACTGCAGCAGCAATTTCTTCTTTTTCTCGTGCTCTGAGAGATGAAGGTTGACACTCATAATGGACTGGGAGGCCTGAAGGACACGAGCAATTTATCAGATAAGGAGACAAGGAATAAAAAGAGAAATAGAAGCGACCAGAACCGAAGAAACTCACCCTCGCAGCATGGTAGTAATACTCGGTGAGCGCAGCTTTGAGCGAGGGGGGAGATTGGATATCCCTGGGCAGGCCCACCCCTGACAGTAATGTCAGGGCGAGGGAAGGGTCCTCCCGAAGGCTGTCAGACTTTAGGACCTGCTTCTTGTCGGGTGTGACGAAGCTCGGTGCCCATGGAATATTTTCTTCGGTTGTTCCCTTCCCCTTGGCCGCCTCGGATGCTCCGCCTTCGGCCTCCATCTGCACCGTTTTTTGTTTTTTGCTAGCCGGGGCATCCTTCGGTGCTAGAGGAGCAAGAGGAGTAGCACGTTTCTGAGTTGAGGGGGGAGGCACCTTTTTGCTCGGCCCAGAGCTCGTGGCCTCTGGCGCCCCGGCTTTCTTCGGAAGGCCCTTGGCCTTGCCTTTCTCAGCCGCCTCCAACTTCTTTTGGAGCAAGTCTTTCATACTCCGCGGCGGCATCTCTTCTCCCTCGGGCGTGACGTCTTCGGTGGGTTCCCGGATTAGCCCACGGAGAGGCCTGTTTAAGCTCGGCAGACGTTCCTCGGGGAGATCTTCAGAGGACTCTCCTTTGTCAGCCTCCTTCCTTCGGATCCTGCCCCCGTACGCTGCCTTGTATTGGAGGATCGTGGGAGCGTCTCTCTCTTCCCAGGGGATGGTAAGAAGGGTGGCCGCAAGCTTGCAATTCCTTGCAGCCCTCAACAACGCCTTGTTAACCCTTGTCGTAACTGTTGAACAAAACAGAAAGCGAAACATCAGTCCGAAGAACAGAAGTATGGACTAAAATGGATGAAGCAACTTAACTTAAAGAAAGCAATGAAAATCTCTTACGAGGTTCGCCCCTGCGTGTGGCAACTTCGAATTGCCCATACTCCGTTTGGGGAAACTGATAATTACCCCGAACTTCAACGTAGTCCGAGGCCCATTTCTCGGAATCGTACATCCCTTCTGGAATTATTTTTGCCATGTTCCTTCGGGAACACAGATAATATCTCGAGTATCTCACGTTGCGAGACATCGTATAAGTCTCAAAAAGGTGGTGGGCTTCCAGTGGATACATTTTTAGCTCGGCGAGCTTTTATTATAGAATGGATGATTGTATAGGAATTGACGCTCAGCTGGCAAGGCGTGAGCGAGAAGAGAGAGAGGACCTCCCTGAGGACTCTGTGCATCGGGAACCTCAGGCCACCTTCGGTAATGGCCATTAGTGGAACCGTGATGTGTTCATCACTGAACCTAATCCGAGGGCCAGGAACTGGTGTGACAACGACGTCGTTCGGGATTTTGTAATCCCTTCAGAAGGACCTCATGCCCTCTGTAGTGGGCCGAAAAATCCAAAATTTCAGAACATCTAGAGGGGTCGTGGACCAATTCACTTTTTGCTGTGCACACTTCACTCCGTGGTCCCATTCGCATCTGAAGCTGCAAGGAGCACCGGGTTCGGAGGCAACCTCCCTGGGCTCGGCAACCAATCTCGGTGGCCAGGCTCGGCAAGCTCCTCTCCATGGCTTGGCAGAGCTCGGTGGAGACCTCCCCAAGCTCGGTGGCAACCTCCTCAGGTTTGGTAGAACCCTACCCTAACATTCCTAACGTTCGGATGTCTTTTCCCTAACGTTCGGATGTCTTTTCCCTAACGTTGCTATCGTTCGGATGTCTTTTCCCTAACGTTGCTATCGTTCGGATGTCTTTTCCCTAACGTTGGGATGTCTTTTTCCTAACGTTCGGATGTCTTTTCCCTAACGTTCGGATGTCTTTTCCCTTACGTTGGGATGTCTTTTTCCTAACGTTCGGATGTCTTTTCCCTAACGTTTGGATGTCTTTTCCCTAACATTTCTAACGTTCGGATGTCTTTTCCCTAACGTTCGGATGTCTTTTCCCTAACGTTGCTATCGTTCGGATGTCTTTTCCCTAACGTTGGTATCGTTCGGATGTCTTTTCCCTAACGTTGGTATTGTTCGGATGTCTTTTCCCTTACGTTGGGATGTCTTTTTCCTAACGTTCGGATGTCTTTTCCCTAACGTTTGGATGTCTTTTCCCTAACGTTGCTATCGTTCGGATGTCTTTTCCCTAACGTTGGTATCGTTCGGATGTCTTTTCCCTAACGTTTCTAACGTTCGGATGTCTTTTCCCCTTACGTTGGGATGTCTTTTCCCTTACGTTGGGATGTCTTTTCCCTAACGTTCGGATGTCTTTTCCCTAACGTTTCTAACGTTTGGATGTCTTTTCCCTTACGTTGGGATGTCTTTTTCCTAACGTTCGGATGTCTTTTCCCTAACGTTTGGATGTCTTTTCCCTAACGTTGCTATCGTTCGGATGTCTTTTCCCTAACGTTGGTATCGTTCGGATGTCTTTTCCCTAACGTTGCTATCGTTCGTATGTCTTTTCCCTAACGTTTCTAACGTTCGGATGTTTTTTCCCCTTACGTTGGGATGTCTTTTCCCTTACGTTGGGATGTCTTTTCCCTAACGTTCGGATGTCTTTTCCCTAACGTTTCTAACGTTCGGATGTCTTTTCCCTTACGTTGGGATGTCTTTTTCCTAACGTTCGGATGTCTTTTCCCTAACGTTTGGATGTCTTTTCCCTAACGTTGCTATCGTTCGGATGTCTTTTCCCTAACATTCCTAATGTTCGGATGTCTTTTCCCTAACGTTGTTATCGTTCGGATGTCTTTTCCCTAACATTCCTAACGTTTGGATGTCTTTTCCCTAACGTTGCTATCGTTCGGATGTCTTTTCCCTAACATTCCTAACGTTCGGATATCTTTTCCCTAACGTTGTTATCGTTCGGATGTCTTTTCCCTAACATTCCTAACGTTCGGATGTCTTTTCCCTAACGTTGCTATCGTTCGGATGTCTTTTTCCTAGCGTTCGGAAGTCATTTGTCCCTAACGTTAGGTGATCATTTCCCTAACGTTCAACTGAATTTTGCTCCCTAAAGATCTAACAAATATCCAAAGGTCGGTTTAGAAGTTTCTGGAAGCTTCTATGAACAGGTGGAGGACAGGTGTGATAAAACAAATATCTTGACATGTGACGTCATCCGAACAGTACGATGCACGTGGGTGTACCGCCTACCGGTTCAGCACTCCAAGCCTTGCCTATAAATACAAGACCACCCCCTCATATGAAGGGGCCTAGAAAAAGAGAAGAGGAACATGCCTCTCTCTCTCTCTCTCTCCCTCTCTCTACTCTCTACTCTCTTTCTAAACTTCTCTGTTCTCCACTTACTGACTTGTTCGTCGGAGCTTCTCCCCGGAGGAACACCCCCCTCCGGTTTGCAGGTACCAGGTTCGATGGCCAAGCTCGGTAGAGATCTCCCCAAGCTTGGCGGCCACCTCCCTAAGGTCAGTGAAGTTCGGCGGCAACCTCCCCAAGCTTGGCGGCCACCTCCCTAAGCTCAGTGAAGTTCGGCGGCAACCTCCCCAAGCTTGGCGGCCACCTCCCTAAGCTCGGCGAAGTTCGGCGGCAACATTCCCAAGCTCGGCAAGCTTCTCCCCAAGCTCGGCGGCCACCTCCCTAAGCTCAGTGAAGTTCGGCGGCAACCTCCCCAAGCTCGGCAAGCTCCTCCCCAAGCTCGGTGGCCACCTCCCCAAGCTTGGCGGCCACCTCCCTAAGCTCGGCGAAGTTCGGCAGCAACCTTCCCAAGCTCGGCAAGCTTCTTCCCAAGCTCGGCTGGCCACCTCCCTAAGCTTAGTGAAGCTCGGCGGCAACCTTCCCAAGCTCGGCAAGCTCCTCCTCAGGCTCGGCAAGCTCCTCCCAGGCTCGGTGGGAACTTCCCCGGGCTCGGTAGAAACCTCTCCAGGTGAAGCAGAAACCTCTTTAGATTCGGCGAGCACCCTCACTTTTCAACAAGGGGAAGAAGGGTTAAGGGTGAATTTCAGCCCCCCACAATTGGCGACTCTGCTGGGGACACTTTCTCCTAACTCTCTGTGTTGTGGAACTGAACACCGTACGTATCTTCCCCTTTTACTCAACTTACAAGCGTTTGGGGCTTACCCAGAACCAACTCAACTCCGCACTGCTACAACTCTGCTCATCAACTTCATGGGCACCCTTGTTTGTCCGCTCGGCTTGATTACCTTCCCCGTGTGCACCGTCTCCCGAGTGATGATTGTAGTGGCTGCTCGTAGTGGACAATTCCTCGAGCCCCCTACAATATCCTCCTCGGTCGAGCTTGGTCGCATGACATTGAAGTAATCGCCATGCGTGACTTCCGAGCACCCACGAAGCCAACGTATTGAAGATTGCAGATGAAGAAAGGAAGGTTGGAGGATGCATGTTGACGAGGCTACCAATATCAATGGCACTGGGGCTGGTTCTGTGCTCGTTTCACCGAGCGAAGCTGCTCGTCCTTTTATAAGCGCAACATTCAGCTAACATTTCCCTAACGTTAGGTGGTCTTTCCCTAACGTTAGGTGGACATTTCCCTAACGTTAGGCGGTTTTTCCCTAACGTTAGGTGGACATTTCCTTAAAGTTTGACGGTAATCTACTTGTTCGGGTGAAATCCTCATAGCCCTCGGAAATCCACTCGTTCGGGCGAAATCCTCGTAGCCCTTGGAAATCCACTCGTTCGGGCGAAATCCTCGTAGCCCTCGGAAATCCACTCGTTCGGGCGAAATCCTCGTAGCCCTCGGCACTCTATTCGTTCGGTGAAATTCTCGAAGCCGTCTATTACTGTCAGGCACTTTTACCCCTAGCGTTCAGCGTCCCTAGCTCCGCAACGCTAGGATTCAAGCACTTTTACCCCTAGCGTTCGGCGTCCCTAGCTACGCGACGCTAGGATTCAGGCACTTTTACCCCTAGCGTTCGGCGTCCCTAGCTACGCGACGCTAGGATTCAGGCACTTTACCCCTAGCGTTTGGCGTCCCTAGCTACGCGACGCTAGGATTCAGGCACTTTCACCCCCCTAGCGTTCGGCGTCCCTAGCTATGCGAAGCTAGGGTTCAGGCATTTTCACCCCTAGCGTTCGGCGTCCCTACGCGAACTTAGGGTTCAAACACTTTCACCCCTAGCCTTTGGCTAGTATGCTTAGGGAAATCTGACGGGATTATCTATCGTTCGGCCCCCTTTTATTTTCAACTCCTCCTTCAGCTTCAACCGCTAGAAGAAGGAGTTGAGAGGCTATTGTAGTGGGCCGAAAAATCCAAAATTTCAGAACATCTAGAGGGGTCGCGGACCAATTCACTTTTTGCTGTGCACACTTCACTCCGTGGTCCCATTCGCATCTGAAGCTGCAAGGAGCACCGGGTTCGGAGGCAACCTCCCTGGGCTCGGCAACCAATCTCGGTGGCCAGGCTCGGCAAGCTCCTCTCCATGGCCCGGCAGAGCTCGGTGGAGACCTCCCCAAGCTCGGTGGCAACCTCCTCAGGTTCGGTAGAACCCTACCCTAACATTCCTAACGTTCGGATGTCTTTTCCCTAACATTCGGATGTCTTTTCCCTAACGTTGCTATCGTTCGGATGTCTTTTCCCTAACGTTGCTATCGTTCGGATGTCTTTTCCCTTACGTTGGGATGTCTTTTTCCTAACGTTCGGATGTCTTTTCCCTAACGTTCGGATGTCTTTTCCCTTACGTTGGGATGTCTTTTTCCTAACGTTCGGATGTCTTTTCCCTAACGTTTGGATGTCTTTTCCCTAACATTCCTAACATTCGGATGTCTTTTCCCTAACGTTCGGATGTCTTTTCCCTAACGTTCGGA
Organism: Rhododendron mucronatum var. ripense; assembly: GCA_019656295.1. NCBI lineage: Eukaryota > Viridiplantae > Streptophyta > Magnoliopsida > Ericales > Ericaceae > Rhododendron > Rhododendron mucronatum. Next base: position 2,873,908 of record BPLT01000044.1, on the reverse strand, counting down.
TGTCTTTTCCCTAACGTTGCTATCGTTCGGATGTCTTTTCCCTAATGTTGCTATCGTTCGGATGTCTTTTCCCTAACGTTGGTATCGTTCGGATGTCTTTTCCCTAACGTTGGTATTGTTCGGATGTCTTTTCCCTTACGTTGGGATGTCTTTTTCCTAACGTTCGGATGTCTTTTCCCTAACGTTTGGATGTCTTTTCTCTAACGTTGCTATCGTTCGGATGTCTTTTCCCTAACGTTTCTAACGTTCGGATGTTTTTTCCCCTTACGTTGGGATGTCTTTTCCCTTACGTTGGGATGTCTTTTCCCTTACGTTGGGATGTCTTTTCCCTAACGTTTCTAACGTTCGGATGTCTTTTCCCTTACGTTGGGATGTCTTTTTCCTAACGTTCGGATGTCTTTTCCGTAACGTTTGGATGTCTTTTCCCTAACGTTGCTATCGTTCGGATGTCTTTTCCCTAACATTCCTAATGTTCGGATGTCTTTTCCCTAACGTTGTTATCGTTCGGATGTCTTTTCCCTAACATTCCTAACGTTTGGATGTCTTTTCCCTAACGTTGCTATCGTTCGGATGTCTTTTCCCTAACATTCCTAATGTTCGGATATCTTTTCCCTAACGTTGTTATCGTTCGGATGTCTTTTCCCTAACATTCCTAACGTTCGGATGTCTTTTCCCTAACGTTGCTATCGTTCGGATGTCTTTTTCCTAGCGTTCGGAAGTCATTTGTCCCTAACGTTAGGCGATCATTTCCCTAACGTTCAACTGAATTTTGCTCCCTAAAGATCTAACAAATATCCAAAGGTCGGTTTAGAAGTTTCTGGAAGCTTCTATGAACAGGTGGAGGACAGGTGTGATAAAACAAATATCTTGACATGTGACGTCATCCGAACAGTACGATGCACGTGGGTGTACCGCCTACCGGTTCAGCACTCCAAGCCTTGCCTATAAATTAGGGGTGTTAGCCGAAACCGGAAAATCGACCGAAACCGGAAAAATCGGACCGGACCGGATTTTTTTAAACCGGTCGAATAATTTCGATCCGGTTCCGGTTTTAAAATTTTTACAAACCGGTTTTCCAGTTCGGTTTCCGGTTTATGTCTTTTAAAAACCGGTCGAAACCGGAACCGGTTATATAATATAATACAATATAATATATTCATATATATATATATACTCCCTTTACCAGTTAAGCCCTAAATTTTCGTTCTACTCATCTCAAACAGGCGCCGCACCTCACTCTCACTGCTCCCAGCCTCCCACCGTCCCACGATCTCTCTCTCTCTCTCTCTCTCTCTCTCTCTCTCTCTCTCTCTCTCTCTCTCTCTCCTATCAACGACGAGGAACGGCCGACCGTCTCTCATCTCCTGCCAACGACGAGGAGTGGCCGACGATCCGTGAGGAGATCCGGCCGGCTGTCTCCCACTCCGTTCGGCGTCCACTCATACTCTCACACGCAGGTCTCTCTCTCTCTCTCTCTCTCTCTCTCTCTCTGTGTGTGTGTTTGGCTATTTGCTCTTTTTTTTTTCTAATCAGAAGTTCAGAACTCTTGCAAGTCCTTAGACTCCTTACGGTTTCATTGGCTATCTCATCTCCTATGAATAGATCTGATGTTGTTTTTGCTGTGACGGGTGGCTTTTGATCTGTTGTTGTTACTTGTTTCTGTTTTTTTTTTTTTTTTTGTAGATGGATGATTCTGGTGTTACTGCTATCTCAAAGTGTAAAATTTGCTTGTTGATATACCGAATTCAAAACCGGCAAAAGTCGTTTGTTCTTGATTTTGGAATCCCAGTGAATTTGTTTCGATTACAACCACTGGAATTCTAAACAAATGTTTTTCGTTGAAGGAAATTTATCAGACTTAAGTCATTGGTGTTGTTTGCTGTTGGATGTTGCTGAGTGCTGGATGTTGCTACTGGTGGATGCTGCTGGATGTTGCTACTGACGGATGCATTTGTTTTTTTGGCCACAGCTTGTTTGTGTTGTTGAACTAAAAATGTTATTCATTTTATTTTTCTTGTTGGGCTTGGCCCTTGGTTTGTAATTTAAAAGCCTATAAATTGTGTAATGGGTTAATTATGTTTTTATGAGTTTTTTGGGCTCAAAATTGATACTTTTTTGTTGGGCCCAAAAAAAGGTGTTGAATTATGTATTTTTATTTGATATTTTGTGGGTTGAATTGTGAATTTTTTGATGTGTTGGGCCCAAAATGTGACCCAAGAATGAAAACCGGATAAACCGGACCGAAACCGATTGCACCGGTCGAAACCGGACCGGTTTTATTTCAACCGGTTCCGGTTTGAAAAATGCCCAAACCGGATAACCGGTTTCGACCGAAAAAATAGTCGAAACCGGTCGAAACCGGACCGGTATCACCCCTACTATAAATACAAGACCACCCCCTCATATGAAGGGGTCTAGAAAAAGAGAAGAGGAACATGCCTCTCTCTCTCTCTCTCTCTCTCTCTCCCTCTCTCTACTCTCTACTCTCTTTCTAAACTTCTCTGTTCTCCACTTTCTGACTAGATCGTCGGAGTCTTTTCCCGGAGGAACAACCCCCTCCGGTTCTGCAGGAACCTGACGTCCGGTGCCACGTCGCTCGGTTCAGAAGGGTCAAGATTGAGGGGAAGAAATCAGCCCCCCACATCCTCCATCCTTGAACATGTATCTACATGTACTCCTCTTGTTTTTTTCAAGGCTCCTCCTATTAGCACAACCCGCGCTAGGAAAAAATATAACCGCCAACATCGCCAACGTAACCTCCACAAGCTTCGTCGGCACCAAGCCCGGATACCAGCGTAAATGCGGAAACCTAAGCGTCCCTTACCCGTTTGGCATAGGGGCTGCCTGCTCCTTCGATCTGCCCTTCATAATCAACTGCAGCAATTAAGAGCCCTTCTTAGGCGATGTCGTGGTCTTATCCATCTCACCAACCCAAGTCCGGGTCCAAAACGAAGTCGCTTCCATGTGCTACGACAAGACCGGGGCCGTGACCAATGATTCTGGCCCAGCCTGGACTTCGTTAATGTTGCTGTTTGACGGGCCATACACATTTTCAGACACCGCAAATAAGTTGACGGTCGTCGGCTGCGATGACTATGGCAAACTCAGGGCGGATAGTCAAGATGCAGAGATCCTCGTTAGTGCATGTGGGTCCATATGCTCCGACAATACGGACATGACTGGTGCAAATTGTCCCGGTATTGGTTGCTGTTGGTTGCTGCCAAACCGATATTCCAAAGGGGCTCAAGACGTACAACGTTTCCCTTAGTAGCTTTTCCAATCATACCCAGGTTTGGACTTGTGTATTCTTTTCTTTTTCATTTTTTCCCCTTTTTTGACGACCGACAGGTGAAATATAATTAAGTAAATCATTAAAATAATTCATTTAAGTACCACAAGTTATTGGGTACTCCAACCGGAATGGGAGGGGCTATAGTACTGCACCCGCCGGCCCTCTCTCTCGGTGCGGACGGCTTGGATTTAATTCGAGCTCCTACAAATTCTAGCCGGCTTCGATTTAATCCGAGCTCCTACAAACCTTAACCGTCCATTGCCGAGATAAACAGTTGGATTGGCCGCACTAGACTACACATGTAGTGCGAAGGGTGCACTACAGCACCCCTGGGTCCACTCCAACTGCCACGCGGTACTCCAATATCATCCACGTACAATCAGTGGTGTAGGCAGGAATCTATATAAGTGGGGCACCTTTTAAACACATTTCAACCAAAAAAAATTCGAAGAAATTAATAGGCACCCTAATTATTAGACTTGTTTAGGTGTCCATCTTAAAGGTTTTAAATACTTATGTTTCCACTCTCAAAATGCATTGTTGCCCATTATATCCCTATCCATATAAGTGCAATTTACTATGCAATATTTAGCAACCTTGCTCCCATTGTTAATAATTCCTAAAGTATAAAACACATAGCTCATGGCTTAGACACTTTTGAATTTTGGGCATTATGCATTATAGAGTTTCAAATAATAATTTTTGCATTAGACATATCATTTCGCCAATGTAATGACATTGTTCTGATACATGAAATAAAAAATTGAGAATGAAACGATATTCAAAATGTCTTAGAGTGATTAAAAGTATATTTATGAACTACAATTAACAAGACAAAATGCAAAATATTTATTTTTAAGTTTTGAATTTAAATAATAAAAAAAAAAAGAAATTCAGGGGGGTTGTGCCCCAGCTTGTCCCATACTACCTCCGTCACTGCGTACAACTACACACTTGTGTATGAATGCGGAGAGTATCATGGCAGTGCCCCATACCAAAGGAGAATTACTAACCAAAACGAAACAATCATGTTTGATTTTCAAATTAGTTTTGGATTGATTTTAAAGCGATGAGATTATGAATGAAACTAGAGAGAACATGTAAGATTCACGAGATGATAAATGGAAGTATACGTATTGTTGGGTTAGATAGTTATCTAATTTTCCCGAAAGAGAGATATAAAGACTTGTTGGAGATATACCTTGAATTTGGGATGATCAAAGAAAGGTATTTGACTTTCTAAAAGATTTGTTTTTTTGTTAGTTTAGGCTTTGGGTGCAAGGAATTTTGTTTGTACAATTATTGATTTTAGGAAGGACTCTGTTGCTATAAATATAGCCTTATTCTCTTCAACTTCTTGAGTGAATCCCTTTGGAGAGGCCCCTAGGAGGTCTCTCATGTTGAAATTAGATATTAGGGTTTCGGTTTATGCTCTATTGGGTTCCACCTAGGGTTTTAGTATTCTTATTGGGTTCAGCCAGATATTGGGTTCCACCTAGGGTTTTAGTATTCTTATTGAGTATCATGGCAGCGTACCATACCAAAGGAGAATTACTGACCAAAACGTAACAATCATGTTAGATTTTCGTATTAGTTTTGGATTGAATTTAAAGCAATGAGATTATGAATGAAACTAGAGAGAACATGTAAGATTCACGAGATGATAAATGGAAGTATACGTATTGTTGGATTAGATAGTTATCTAATATTCCCGAAAGAAAGATATAAAGACTTTTTGCCGAGCAAAAAAAAAAAATATTGACGAATGCAAAGATCCCAACATTAATGACTGTGATGGAAATGCAACTTGCACCAATACGCCAGCAAGTTTTAATTGTTCTTGTAATCCTCATTACGTTGGGGATGGACGTGTGTGCACTCATCAGGCCTCACAAATCTCAGCGATCAAGTTATCTCTAGGTGCGTACGTAATTGCAAAAACTTCGTGCAATGTCTATGCATTTGTCAGAAATCTCGGGGGATATTAATCAATGGGATTTATTTAAGTTTTTTGAATAGATAGCCAATTAAAAAAAAAAATTCGCATAGAATATATATTATCATGCAATCTTGTACTTTCATCTTGTACTTTCATCTTGTAATCTTATTTCTATACAGAATACTCTATCAAAATGAGGTAACAACAACATTTCAAATTTGTCACATTTAAAATTCGCATAGATTACTTGTTTGTACATTGTTACGGTTTAGATTCAAATTTCATCATTTACGTAGTAGCACAAAATGAAGAATCGTACGGGTATGTAGTGCCACTAATCCATTAGAATCATAACCAATTTCCTAATGACTGAATTAATTAATTATGCATACTGTGAAATAGCTTTGATTTGTTTTTAGTAGAGATTACCTAATGACTGAATTAATTACGCATATGTTTTATGTAGGATTGAGCTTTGGCTTCGTGGCATTACTGATTGGTGTAATTTGGATATACTCCTGCATCAATAGAAGGAAGTTAATCAAATTAAGAGAGCAATTCTTCCAACAAAACGGTGGCTTGTTAATGAAACAAAAAATTTCTTCACTCGATGGAACAAGTGCGAAGTCATCAAAAATCTTTACAGCTGAAGAGCTAAAGAAAGCCACCAACAACTATGCTGAGAACCTAATACTTGGGCATGGTGGATACGGTGTGATTTACAAGGGAATTTTACCTAACCAAAGTATAGTTGCCATCAAGAAGTCCAAAGTGATGGATGCGAACCAAGTAGAGCAGTTTATCAATGAGTTGTTGATAGTAACACAAGTTAACCATAGGAACGTTGTGAAGCTCTTGGGGTGTTGTTTCGAATTAGAGGTTCCCGAGCTTGTTTATGAGTATATACCAAATGGCACGCTATTCCAACCTATTCAAAAGCCATTATCTTGGTTAACACTGGAGGATCGATTGAGAATAGCCATAGAAACAGCTAGTGCACTTTCCTATCTTCACTCTGCCGCATCCATTCCCATCATTCATAGAGATGTTAAGTCGGCCAACATATTGCTAGACGCTAATTACGTGGCAAAAATGGCAGATTTCGGTGCTTCGAGATTAGTTCCCTTGGACCAAACTCAAGTGACTACATTAGTACAAGGGACTTTAGGTTATTTGGATCCCGAGTACTTCCAAACTGGCCAGTTAAACGAGAAGAGTGATGTTTACAGTTTTGGAGTGGTTCTAGCAGAATTATTGACCGGAAAAAAGCCTATTTGTCTTGAGAGGTGTCAAGAGGAAAGGAATTTGGCAACCTACTTCCTTGTGTCAATGAAGGAAAATAGGTTGTACCAAATTTTAGAGCCTCGGGTAGTGAAGGAAGGGACCTTAATTAGAGCAACTCCAAGCAATTGGGGAGCATGTGAAGAGGTGTCTTTGTGTGAAAAGCGAAGAGAGGCCTACAATGAAAGAAGTGGTTGTGGAATTAGAGAGCTTAAGGAAGTATAGAAAGGATCCATGGGTTAATCAACATAGTCATGAAGGGAGTGAAAGTTTGCTGAGTGACGAAGCACCAACAGACCTTTACGCTTTGTCGATAGGTCCTTCTACTGGTGACATATCTCGGCAATATAGTTTTTGTAGCAGCACGATGTTTCCGCTTAGTAAGTCGTTCTACTAGCGCTTGTGCGCGCGCAATGGTTTTACGTCGACGGTAATGTGTTGGGCTTTCTAATAGCATTGTGGGGTACTCCTACAGACAAAAATGCTTTGCAAAATGCAGTGGTCAATTGTGAAAGCAGATTGTTCTTCGTTTTGGTCTGAATCATTTGTAATAAGGTGAAGATCTTGTTTGTTCATGTTGTGGTTTGTGAATTCATTTTCTAGGTCTGTCTCATGACTTTTGTTGTTGTCTAGTAAATTATGGTCTTGTGGTGGTGTTTTATAGAACGTAGTCTCTTTTGTTGCAAGTGAACTCCCCTCATAAGTCTATAAATTCGTTGAATTTGAATAATACAAAGGCCCTGGGAAGAGAGCTGGATCCATTTCAAAAGAAAGATATATTGCACGCACATCAGTGAGGTTTCGAAAGCAAATACTAAGAACCAATTTCAATTATTTATTAGATTTATTCCCTATATATAAAGTGAGTGTGTCAGGAGCAATAACATGACGTAGACACCTCTTTTGGTCATCCGTAACGCTTCGGCCTCATCCTAGGCGGCACTCATAGGCTGCCGCCCGAAATATGATGAAAATGTTGGTATTGATATTATGATCACTCACAGGAGGTCAACTTGATGCATGCGTCGACGTTGGAAGAGTTTTTCATTGTTCCTTTTGGTATTGATTATAAAGTGATGTTTTGTTGTTAGATCTTTTTGTTGGTTAAGAACACTATTTTTGGTCGTCTTTGAAGCGTGATGTTGTTGGTTTTGTGCAAAGATGCTTAGTGTGTCAAAAGGCCAAAGGAGGAGTGCAAAACACAGATTTATACCAGCAACTTAATTCCTAGCCCTAATGTCCCTTGGGATATTTTGATGGACTTTGTTCTAAGCTCACCGAGAGCAGAGCACAGTTATGATTGCAATTCTGTAGTTGTTGACCGCTTTTCAAAAATGGCTCACTTTATACCATGCAAGCACTCCACTGATGCTTCCCATGTTGCTATTTTATTTTCCCGAGAGATAGTTCGTTTACATGGTGTTTTAAAATCAATTATATTGTATCAGATTGTGACGTGTGATTTATGAGTCACTTTTGGAAGACACTTTGGAAGCTTTTTGGAACTCAACTTCAGTTTCTCGTGCTTATCATCCTCAAACTGACGGGCAAACTAAAGTGGTGATCATATCGCTTGGTAATTAATTGATTAAAGAGTTTCTTAAACTAAGGGGAGGTGATCGCATTGCAAATTAATCAAAAATGAATTTTCAGGAAAGAGGGGTAGAACCACCTCCATGGATCCCGAACTCAAATTTCTGCTCCCAAAACTTTAAATAGAACGTAATCCAAAAAATATAGTTTGCTAAGAAGTTTGTTTAGCCTGAATTATATATATAACAGTTTTTTTAACCGTTTAATAAAAAACTGTTCAGATGAAACTCTTTTCGGTCCTTTTTTTTATTTCTTGTGGGTATTCTTAAAATCACGTTCTAATCACATTTAGCGGCTCGAATCATCGAAATTTGATCGGAAAATGGGAGAAATAGGGAGGCCTACATTTTAACTAAGGTGAGGTGGTCCTTATTTGAAATCACTACCAAAAAATAAATAAATAAGCGGCACTGACAAAAAGTTGTCACTGAACTGTCACTAAAAGTGTGTTACTAAAAATATTTAGTGATAGCTTTTCACCTTTAGTGACAGATAGTTGTCAATATAAGTGAAAAGCTATTACTAAATATTTTTAACAATACACTTTTAGTGACGGCTCAGTGACAACTTTTTTGTCAATGTCACTCATTTTTTTGGGGTAGTGAACGGACTGATATATATATGTATATATATATATATATGTATATATATGTGTATATATACACACACACATACCACGAATCCAGTAAGGGATCCCTTATGGCCAAATCGTGCGGACTCCCCTTTCTCAGTCGAATTGCAACTATTCGAACGCTTAATGCGTAATATAATTTTAAGGGTACCCGCAAGAAATCGCCAAAAAAAATGACCTGGAAGGTGCTTGACCGATTCCTAGACCTAAAATAGTGGGTTGCCCCAAGCGTAGGGCTGAGACCGATGTAGCACAATACCCGGTAAGACCAGAGTCGAATCCACTAAGGATGGTGAAGTGTGTGCTGTGGAACCTCGGGTTATAGTATTAAAAATAGCTCTTAGGTAGCCACCCCTGTCTTTCAGTTGATTAATTAACTAATACTAACAAATAACTTGCTCAAATGATTTAGAAGAGAGGCATGGTCGTAAGGAATTCGGCGATCGCTACCCAATCAGAATTCGCTCATTTTTCAAAGTTCTAAAAACGGTTAAATTTTAGGGAGAATTGGAAACTCCGAAAGATGCAAATCCTAAGGTTGCTGGTCCCGTACACAGCGGCGAACAGGTTTTGGTCCCCCGTTCCCGCTCACATGAGTCCCGACAATGCCTCGGATTCGTCCAATGGACATAGTTTTCACCAACTAAAATTATTCAATTAAATTAATGAGCGAAAAAATTGCGAGACGAATCCTAATTGGGTCGCAACGCACCTTTACCCAGCGACCAAACCTCAGAAAGACTACTCACTCAATATTAAAAATAAAAAGAATAAAACCCTAATTTGAATCATGCTTTTTAATACGCGAGATGAAAAATAAATAAAGGATCTAAATTAAACAAGAACAGATGAACAACTGTTATAAAGAATTGAAATTAAAACGAGTTACCGAAGTGCGAGTAATTAAATAAAGCTCCAAAAACTTGATGGAAAAAAAAAAACTCCGAAGAAAATAATGTAAAGAATGAAAAACGAAACAACCCTCCTGATCGCAGCTCTTTCTGTCGGAATCGTGCTGCATAGAAGAGATGCCGCAGCCTTCGTTTGTTTTTCCTTCTTCCGTCCGAATGCCTTTCTCTTTTTCAAAAGCTGCCGAAGACCCTTTTTCAGTAGGTATAAGATTAGTTTTATAGGGATAGAAAGTATAAATTACATAGTGGCCTTTGGGCTTTGTCCATTTCGCACTTCAATCCAAAACTTCCGCTAACTTCCATCTTTACCCCAAAATCTTGAAAATCGAGCTCAAGCAACCTGTAAACAAAAAAATGCAAAAATAAATACCAATTAACAAATATAAAAGACTAGTAAATATAGATTGGAGGGCCAAAATATGCATATTTTGGCACTTATCACACCCCTCAACTTACATTTTGCTAGTCCCGAGCAAATAAAACAAAAAGCAACTAAAGAAAATAAATTAAAATCGATAGTTCTTTTAAACCCCCAAGCAGCCCCGGTGGGACGAGTGAAGTCTCGTGAGGGTTTTTAGCGATGATCACCCACAAAACACCAAGAATCCTTTCACATAAAATCCGAAAAACCATAAGACTGCTCAATGATATCCAAACAAAGAACATGAAGCCATCATAAAGAGATAACGGGCATAAGCAGTTCTATACACTATCAAGTTAGAAAAATAAGTCATGGCACCTATACTCAGCGTGTGTGAACAAGGGTTTCGGTCACAAGTGAAAAATAACTAAAATTTCTCTCCGGACCGAGTCTTGACTTCAAATCTCACCGTGTCATGCACTCAACAAATGAAATCACTCGAAACAAGGTGCATATTATATACTCTCAATATGTGCGGTTGGAAGTTATGTAAATGAAAACAAGATACTCCGCACACGATGACACGAAAGAAAGCTCTTAATAGTGGACATACGATCTCATGAACAAAATGCCAAGTATTGGAAACTTTCTCTATCCACCAATCCACAACGCATTACCCCTAAGATCAAATAGGACTTCAATTCCTGTGATAACGTTAGGTAAGGAAAAGCATTTCAAGGTTAGGGTAAAACATTCAAATGTCCAAGAATAGGCTAACAACAACTCACAGAGGGCAAATAAAACAATGCGTGCCCCATTTCTTTAACTTTTTTCTTCTTTTCAACTTCACCACTTCTCTCTCTCCTACCTTTAATACAATTCCACATTAAGAATAAGTATTTCTCCTTTTCGCAATAAATTGATGTCTTTCCATTTTGCTTTTTTTTTTTTAATCCTTTTCTTTTTCTATGGGAAAGATCTCAATCAATAAAACTCAATTCTCACTACATTCACTCTCTCTCTTCTAAAAAATATACCTCCACACAATTATCTAAGCCTTCTCAAGACACAATATAGATGGAGGAGCTCAACAAGAAAAGGGTATCATGCGAGAGGCTCAAATGGGCTCACAAGAGATAAAAACGAACCGGCTCAAAATAGCAAATATGGCCTATAATCATCTCCAAGGGGCAATACAACCATGCAACTTTTCAACCCAAGAGATAAGTAGGTAATTCAAAACATTCCCAACACTTGACAACAAAAATAGTGAGATCCACAATAAATTTACTCTTTTGTGATAAGAAGAGTTTATTTGACACCACTCCAAGAAAAGATAAGGCTCTAAACTCACATAGGTATAAGTCTCCACTAAACTAGCCATCAAGAATAATTAAGTCACAACTCACAAGCAACCAAAGCCCAAACAGACGTGAAGTGTAAATGTGCTAAAAATAAATGCCATGACAAATTTTCGCGACAAGCTAGCAAAAAGAACTACTATGCCACCACAATATCAAAACAATGACTATTGTATCTCCAACTCAATCAATCATAAGCCAATCTCAACAGCCTTCAAGTCTCATGCAAAAAGAATCCCACTATTTTTTCAAACAAAATCTAACAAAATAAAGAACAAAGTGATTCCTCCCCCCAACTTGAATTATTCAATGTCGCATTGAAAGCATGAAAAATAACAATAGGACATAAACGCATAAGAGAGGAGAGATATCACCTCGAAAAGGAGGGGCTAAGTAGAGTAAATGACGTTTAGAGGGAGACCCCCAAACTTAGATTGAACAACCTGCAAAATGTTAGCCTCCAAAACAAACAAGAAAAATAACTGAAAGAAATAAACAAGACAAGAAATAAAATGAAAGACAAAAAATCATCCACCTTCTTCACGCGAAAGACACGAGTACTACTTTTCTCCCTGGCCAAAGACTGTGGTTCCCTATTTGTTGGAAGGACAGTATGCATAGGATTCAACGATATCTTGAGAAGTAGTGCCATCATCTAATAGGCTGTCACTCCCTCTGGGCTTCCAGATTCCTTACCCACCACCCCGTTTGTGAAGCAATCGCCACAGAGTTTGGACATTAAAGTCAGATGGTTCAGACAGAATTCTCGTTACTAACTACGCGCCTGTCGTCAGACCCAACCTCCTAAGTACTACATACATAGCTTTAACCAAGTGGCTATACCAAACCATTATTCTAATTTTTTTTCTTTTCCAATTTCCTCTTCTTCTTCTTTTTTGTTTTTGATTTTACTGCTTAATAAGAAATAAAAGAACAAGTATACAAAAATTGTGCCCAAAACCCAAGTCAATGATGGGTACCCCTATTGCTAGGAGCCGGGTCCACTTCTTAGTGAAGAAAGTGGTACGCGAAAGCTACCCGTCAGAACGTAGCCCAACGGCTACACAACTGGGTCATCCGAATAAACAGGATCGACCAAAACCTCATCAGGTTCACCTACTTCCCCATATTCCAAAAACGGCTTAAGACGCTGCCCATTAACCTTGGAAATATTATTCTTAGGGTCACAAATATCCACCGAACCATTCGGATACACCTTATGCACAACGTAAGGACCGTCCCACCGAGACCTCAATTTACCAGGAAACAGATGGAGGCGCGAGTTATAGAGTAACACTTTCTGACCAACACTAAAGGTTTTGCGCTGAATATTCCTATCATGATACGCCTTAACCTTAGCCTTATAAATACTCGCACTCTCATACGCGTCATTCTTAATCTCCTTGAGCTCACACAACTGGAGTTTCCTATGGGCACCTGCCTCAGGTAAACGCGCGTTCAACGTTTTAATGGCCCAATAGGCCTTATGCTCTATCTCAACGGGCAAGTGGCAAGCCTTACCATAAACGAGCCGATAAGGTGAAGCACCCAATACGGTCTTATAAGCAGTGCGATAGGCCCACAAGGCATCGATCAACCGAAGTGACCAATCCTTCCTATTCGGGTTCACGGTCTTCTGTAGAATCCCTTTAATCTCACGATTCGCTAGCTCAGTCTGACTGTTAGTTTGAGGGTGATAAGCAGTAGACACCTTGTGAAAGATGCCATATTTACTTATTAACGCCCCAAAAGACCTATTACAAAAGTGCGAGCCTTGATCAGAGATAATGGCACGTGGCATGCCAAACCTTGACAAAATGTTAGCTCGCAAAAACTCAAGTATGACCTTAGAATCACTGGTCTTAGTGGGAATAGCCTCAACCCACTTAGAAACATAATCCACCGCCAGGAGGATGTACTCATACCCGCATGACATCGGAAACGGGCCCATAAAACCAATGCCCCAACAATCGAAAACCTCTATCACAAAAATGTTCTGGAGGGGCATCATATTCCGCAAGCCAACCTTGCCTAATTTCTGACACCGGTCACATGATTTACAAAAGATGTACGCATCCTTAAAAAGACTCGGCCAAAAGAAACCACACTCACTGACCTTGGCGGCGGTCTTCTTTGCGGAGAAATGACCTCCGCACGCCTCGGTGTGACAAAACTCAAGAATTCCCCTTTGATCAGCTTTGGGGACACACCGGCGCAAAATCTGGTCCGCACAATACTTGAACACATATGGATCATCGTATATATATTGCCGGACCTCTCTCAAAAACCGCTGCTTCTCAACTGTGGACCAATGAGATGGAATTTGCCCAGTCACCAAGTAATTGGCGATATCTGCAAAGCATGGGCACACATTAGCAGCGAACAACTGTTCATCAGGGAAAGTATCCACAATGGGGAGATGAGAGGTGGGGTCCTCAAACTCCAAACGAGACAGATGGTCGGCCACTACATTTTCGACCCCTTTCTTATCCTTAATGACAATGTGGAATTCTTGCAGCAAAAGAATCCACCGGATAAGGTGAGCTTTCGCGTCCGACTTGGTCATTAAGTACTTCAAAGCCGCATGATCGGTAAAAACCACAATCTACGACCCTACCAAGTAGGACCGAAACTTATCTAAGGCAAACACCACCGCGAGCAACTCTTTCTCAGTGGTGGTATAGTTCATCTGTACCTCATTCAGCGTCTTGCTCGCGTAATAAACGACACAGGGATCTTTCCCTCGCCTCTACCCTAAAACCGCTCCGATTGCATAGTTGGAAGCGTCACACATCAACTCAAAGGGCAAGCTCCAATCCGGAGGCGAACAATCGGCGGAGTAGTGAGACTCCGCTTTAATGTATTGAATGCCTCCTCACACGCGTCGGACCACACAAAGGGTGTATTCTTCGACAAGAACTGACACAACGGTCGGGAGATGCCACTGAAATCCTTAATAAAACGCCGGTAAAAACCGGTATGACCTAAGAAAGACCGGATATCCTTAACAGTCTTGGGAGAGGGAAGATTCGCAATCAAATCAATCTTCGCCTTGTCCACCTCAATACCCTTGGATGAGACAATGTGTCCCAACACAATCACTTGGGTCACCATGAAGTGACACTTCTCCTAATTAAGCACAAGTTGCTTCTCCTCGCACCGTTGCAAGACCTTTCCTAAGTTCTCGAGGCATTCGTCAAACGAATCCCCAAAAACCGAAAAGTCATCCATAAACACCTCCACGATCTTCTCTACCATGTCGCTAAATATTCCCATCATGCACCTTGAAAAGGTTCTGGGAGCGTTGCATAAGCCAAAAGGCATCCGACGGTAGGCAAACGTACCATAAGGACACGTGAAGGTGGCCTTTTCCTGATCCTCCATGGCTACCTCAATCTGATTGTAGCCAGAGTATCCATCCAGAAAGCAATAAAACGCCCGGCCAGCCACTCTCTCCAGAATTTGATCAATAAATGGGAGAGGAAAATGGTCTTTCCGGGTGCTCGCATTGAGCTTCCGATAATCTATGCAAACTCGCCACCCGGTTTGAACACGGGTTGGCACTAGCTCGCCCTCGCCGTTCCTCACGACGGTCACTCCAGCCTTCTTAGGCACTACCTGCACCGGGCTCACCCACTCACTATGGGCTATCGAGTAAATAATACCCGCATCTAAGAGCTTCAGCACCTCAGCCCGAACCACCTCCTTCATATTGGGGTTCAGACGACGCTGAGGTTACCTAGAAGGCTTCACATCCTCATCTAGAAAAATGCAGTGTGTACACACCGTTGGACTAATACCCTACAAATCAGCTATTGTCCAGCCTATTGCGCCCACGTGCTTTCTCAGCAAAGCAAGCAACTTAGTCTCTTGATTTGCCTCAAGGGATGAGGAGATCATAACTGGAGAAGTATCATTGCCTTTAAGGAAGGCATACTTCAGTGTGTCCGGCAGAGGCTTTAACTCTGGTTTAGGTGGTTGGACTGACGATGGGAGAGCTTTAGGAGATGGGGCGCTCAGTGGCTCAAGAACTGGGTTCCAAGTGGCGCTACACACATCCTCCACTATAAGCATGTCCATTAAACTTCCTACCTCTGGAGAATCTAAAAATGACGCCTCTTCAGTGGTTAAGGCTATCTCCAGAGGATCCTTGTACAACACACTATCGACATGCTCTTGTACTAGCGTGTCGATCAAACTCACCTCATATATCTCCTCATCATCTTCAACCCGACTATTCACGTTGAAGACATTCACCTCCATTTTTAAGTCCCCAAACGACAATTGGACTTGTCCAGTTTTGCAATCCATTATAGCACTGGAGGTGGCTAGAAATGGACGGCCAAGAATGATAGGAGTCTTCTCAAAGACCTCCGGTATCGGGCAAGTATCCAAGACAATAAAGTCAACTGGAAAGAGAAACTCACCCACTTGAATTAGGACATCCTCTACCACCCCCTTGGGAATTTTCACCCTCCGGTCAGCCAACTGTAGCGTGACCGGTGTGGCTTTCAAATCGCCTAGGCCCAGTTTCAAGTATACCGAATAGGGGAGCAAGTTGACACTTGCTCCTAAATCCAGCAAAGCCTTATCAAATTTTTGGCCTGCGGTAGCAATAGAGATGGTGGGACAACCAGGGTCCTTGCATTTGGGGGGAATCTCAGCCTAGAGAATGGAGCTCACTTGCTCCATCAGAAGCACTGTGTCCTGACTCTTAGTTCTCCGCTTTGACTTGCACAGATCCTTCAAAACCTTTGCAAACTGAGGAATTGCGTCAATGGCTTCCATCAAAGAGATAGGAAACTGAACTTTCTTGAATAATTCAAGCATTTCAAAGTTCACATTGACCTTAGGCTTTGCCACCAAGCGATTTGGATATGGAGCAACGGGTGGCGTTGGAGTCGTGGGGGCCGCAGTTTCAGGCTCCACCACTTCAGGAGACTCAGCCTCTTTCTCTACCTCAGGAACACTTCCCAAGTCTGGAACGACTGCTGGAATAGCTACTGGCACCAGGGGTGGCACCGATTTTTGCTTTGGAGGTAAATTCTTGTCGATCACCTTCCCACTTCTGAGAGTGGTGATTGCCTTAGCCTCTTCTAGACTGAGATTTGGATTACTTGGGCCAGAAGAATCGCCCACATAATGAGTACCGGCGGCATTGACTAATGGTTGAGAAGGAAACTTTCCCTTCTCCTGTTGGACTTGTCCTACTACCGCCGTCAACTGGGTCAATTGGGTCCTAATGTCACCAATTGCCTGCTTGGTTTGCTCAGTATAACTTATTTGAGACTGCATGAGAGCCTTCATCATCTCATCAGTTTGCTTATCCCGCGGGGGATGGTTAATGCCAAGGGGTGGTCCAAAAGATGAAGGACCAAACCCCTGCTGCTACTGAGGCGGATAACGAAACTAAGTCATTTGGCCTTGAGGAGGCCGGAATTGCTGTTCTGACTGCTGAGGTGGTGCATGGGTATACACCGGGGCTTTTTGATCCCTCCAACCCAGAAGTGGGTTTTGGGCCCACCAAGGATTGAACGTATTTGAATACGGATCCCAACGCTGGTTAAGCGCGTCCACCTCAGCCTGATTACTATGGTATGCGTCTTTAACAATGGAAAAAGTGGGACAAGCGGTAACTAGATGCCCCGGACACTCACACAAGTCACACACCTCCTCAACTCTCACCTCATTCACCTGATGGACTTGCTTAAGTTTCAAGTCCTCTAATTGCCTAGCCATTCTGTCCAGTTGAGACTGGACATTATGCTCTCACACGCTCGATGGGAAAACGCCAGACCCATTGGGTCCCTGCGCAGCCATGGCCCTATCACCGAGGTCGGAAGGTTCCCAACTTTGGTGTTTCTCTGCCAACTCATCAAGAAAGTCCCACACTTCATTCGGGGACTTGTCTAGAAAATCTTTCTCTTTACAGAGATACTCAATCTGTTGGGTCATCGCAACATTCAGACCCAAGTAGAAAAAAGACACCAATTGGGGTTTGACAAACCCGTGGTGTGGCAAGGACAAAAGTAAGTCCTTGAATCTCTCCCAGCACCTTAAAAATGACTCGCCCTCTTTCTGCTTATACGATTGGATTTGGTAAGTCAGATACTTCGATTTACTTTCCGAGAAATATTTCTTGTAAAATAAATCTCGGACAGCAGCCCATGTCCTGAGAGACTGTGGCTTCTGCATTCGCAGCCACTTATCCGCATTGTCCCTGAGCGAGGCTGGGAAAAGCTTAAGGCAAGCATTCTCCCACTGAGGAGTGGTGGCAAGGGTGCGCACCAACCCCTCGAAATGACGGACATGCTCATAAGGATCCTCATTCTCCTTCCCATAAAACAGGGGAAGGGCATTATGCGTACCAGGCTTGATGCTGAAAGCATTACGTGCTTCCACCGTCTCGGTCGGTAGAACTATTGGACTGAGAGAAGTGTTCCTCTCAGGATGCATGTGATCACGAATCGACATCTGTGGCTCAATTATTAAATCAACAAACAAGCCACTGATATCAAACGACTCGCCGCTAAAAGACTCTTCCTCCACAGTTACTCTCGGAACTCTCTCAATGGCTACGAGACGCTTGGTATTGTCTCGATAGTACTTAGGCTTTAGAGATGATTGCTTTTCTACGATAAAGGATTGCTTACCTCTACCTATGTTGACTCGAAACAACTAAAGGAACTAAAAAGAAAATAATAAAATAAAATAAAATAACTATCTGAATTCTTAACACACGTTACCGTTCTCGGCAACGGTGCCAAAAATGCTTGACCGATTCCTAGACCTAAAATAATGGGTTGCCCTAAGCGTAGGGCTGAGACCGATGTAGCACAATACCCGATAAGACCAGAGTCGAATCCACTAAGGACGGTGAAGTGTGTGCTGTGGAACCTCGGGTTATAGTATTAAAAATAGCTCTTAGGTAGCCACCCCTGTCTTTCAGTTGATTAATTAACTAATACTAACAAATAACTTGCTCAAATGATTTAAAAGAGAGGCATGGTCGTAAGAAATCCGGCGATCGCTACCCAATTAGAATTCGCTCGTTTTTCAAAGTTCTAAAAACGGTTAAATTTTAGGGAGGATTGGAAACTCCGAAAGATGCAAATCCTAAGGTTGCCGGTTTCGTACACAGCGGCGAACAGGTTTTGGTCCCCCGTTCCCGCTCACATGAGTCCCGGCAATGCCTCGGATTCGTCCAACGGACATAATTTTCACCAACTAAAATTATTCAATTAAATTAATGAGCGAAAAAATTGCGAGACAAATCCTAATTGGATCGCAGCGCGCCTTTACCCAGCGACCAAACCTCAGAAAGACTACTCACTCATTATTAAAAATAAAAAGAATAAAACCCTAATTTGAATCATGCATTTTAACACGCGAGATGAAAAATAAATAAAGGATCTAAATTAAACAAGAACAGATGAACAACTGTTATAAAGAATTGAAATTAAAACGAGTTACCGAAGTGCGAGTAATTAAATAAAGCTCCAAAAACTTGATGGAAAAAAAAACTCCGAAGAAAATAATGTAAGAAAGAAAGCAGCAAAAGAATGAGAAACGAAACAACCCTCCTGAACGCAGCTCTTTCTGTTGGAATCGTGCTGCACAGAAGAGATGCCGCAGCCTTCGTTCTTTTTTCCTTCTTCCGTCCGAATTCCTTTCTCTTTTTCAAAAGCTGCCGAAGACCCTTTTTCAGTAGGTATAAGATTAGTTTTATAGGGATTGAAAGTATAAATTACATAGTGGCCCTTGGGCTTTGTCCACTTCGCACTTCAATCCAAAACTTCCGCTAACTTCCATCTTTACCCCAAAATCTTGAAAATCGAGCTCAAGCAACCTGTAAACAAAAAAATGCAAAATAAATACCAATTAACAAATATAAAAGACTAGTAAATATAGATTGGAGGGCCAAAATATGTATATTTTGGCGCTTATCAAAAGGGCTTGATCTGAGTAGTTTTGCATAAAAATGCATTTATAGTATTTTAATGAAAAACTGCTCAGATCAAGCTTTTTTCAGTCTTTTTTTTTTGGCGATTTCTAGCGGATAACCTAAAAATCACGTTCTGAACACATTGAGCACCTCGGATCGTCGCAATTTGATCAGGAAAGGGAAGGCCTGCACAATTTGGCCTGTAAGGAATCGCTTACTGGATCTTGACTGTATATATACCCACACACACACATATATAATATATATATATATATATATAGAGAGAGAGAGAGAGAGAGAGAGAGAGAGAAAGGATATACAGTTCAAAGAAAATGTTTTTGTACTAGCCTCTAAGCAAATTGCATGCACTTGGCTCCGTTCAGTTGCCAAGAATGTTATGCAGGAAAGTTGTTCTCAAGAAAAGTGAAGTAAAGTAGAGTAAATGAATAAGAAATCTATTTTTCTGCGAGTGTTCATTTGACCAAAGAATTTTGCAGGAAAACTAAAGTTTAATTGTTCATTTGCCAGGAAAATACACTTATGAGTAACTTTTTTATTTTTATACTCATGGCTAAATTTTAAATAAAAGTAATTTTGAGAGCTAAATAATTGGCCACTATATTTTAAAAGTTAACACATATGAAACATTTATTTTATTTAATGCAAAGCCTTAACATGAAATGGAAAAATTGACTTGCAATTCTCTATTCATTTGGCTATCTTTTGAATGGTCATGCAAATCCCCTGTTCAAATTGACATCCTCAGGAAAAGTTAAGTAAAATGAAATAAAGGAAAAAGAAATCTATTTTCATGTAACACCCCGAACTTTGGGTACGTTAAATAGACAATTTTATTGAAACTTCAAAACAGAGTCTGGCTCTTTATTACAACATAACTCACAAGAGTACTTTCATTACAAAATAGGGAGGGAAACTAGGGTTTCCTATCTATAGTTCCGCCTGCTCCTCCGTCCTAGCCAGCTCTTCAGCTCCAAAGGCCTCCAAGGTGAAGATCTCGCCCTATTCGTCTATGAGATCTGACATATTATGCCGGCGTCGCCACCCATATAATATGCCAGAGTTACCAAAGGTAACACCATGAGTTACGAAAGCTCAATAGAATAATCTAAACCCACTAACCCACAACAGTAATCATTTAATGACACATCCACAATCCTTAATCATCTATCGTTGGTGTCCAAGATTTCGGAGTTTCTCCTACGCGACTCGTCGTAGACCGTGTTACCATTTTCCACCTTTCTTTTTCCAAATTAACATTTCCAAAATTTGTTTTTAACACACCCAACCTCGGTTTTGCCGCTCCGGGTTTTCTAGTATCCGCACAATGGTTCCGCCGCTCCGGGTTCCCATATATCGGCACACAATTGCATTGGCAGCTCTCCGCGGTAAGCAAGCCACACACCCTACCTCGGTTCCGCTACTCCGGGTTCCCGGGTATCCGCACAATGGTTCCGCCGTTCCGGGTTCCCATTGGCACACACACACACCCACAACTCACATAATGCCACCAAAATGTGTCATTATGTAGTTTCAAAATATTTCCTTCCTCGGAAAAACTTATCCTTTCATAAATCACAACCTAGGTTTCATGTTTCTACTTTTCTTGATTCTCGTGTCTCGTTTACATGCAAGACTCCATGGTAGGACTTTCCATGTCCACAACAACAAATCATTCAACAAGATCATCCAACTCTATTCTATACCACAAGTAATACAAGCAACTCACATATGCATGCTCATATTTATCTTAAAGATTAAAATACAAATACTTGAAAAAGATAACTTACTTTGATATGGAAGATAACGAGATCTTACGTATACATAGGGATAGGGTAAGAGTATCCTACCTTACTTCTTGGCGGTGGTCGGCTACGGTGAATCGGTCATCAGTTTTGAGATCGGCGGTGTAACGGCCTCGGTTTGCTTCGAAAGGAAAAGAGATGATCTTTTCTCTTCCTAGAAACAACTTAGTAACTAACTAAACTACTTTTAAGGATCTAGAGGTGGTTTTGAAAGTGGTTTGGTGGTTTCGCTCAAGAACTCTCAAGAACAAGAAGAATTCTTGAACTTTGGAACAAAGAACACTAAGAAATTCTAGAGAGAAGGGAGAGCAAATGCTTGAAGGTGTGAGTTGAAGCATAGAATGGCCTTCTATTTATAGGCAAGGCTCCCCTCCCCCTCATAATGGCCGGCCCCCTCTCTCTCTCCCATTCCCCAATTTTTTATTCTAACAAAATCCAACTTTTATGGAAGATCAAGGCTAAATGGTACGTTTGCATGGCTATGTTAGTACTTAGATTTGATTCTTGAACAAATTTGTGGTAGAAAAGAAGTTGTACAAGATTCCTAGGGTTAAACAAATTGGAAAATGTACAAAGAGGACAATGGGGGTTAAGATTTGCTTGGAAGAGTAACAATCCAAAGATTGGAAGTACAATGGAAGATCAAAGGCCAAGTACCAACCAAATCTCTCCCTCTCTCCCTCCTCTCTCTCTCAGCCTCTCTCCCTCTCCCTCTCTCTCGGCTTCTCTCTCCCTCTCTCCTCTCTCTCTTCCTCATGTACTAAAATGTATATACATATGTATTATAATGCAAGAAGAACAATTAAAATATAGTACTTTTGTACTTAGGATCAAAAGTAGTCAAGATTTTCTATTAAACTATCAAATAAGCACATGTGTACTTAGGTATTCTTATAATCAACCATGTATTAGTATAATATATACTTATGTACTCAAGTACCTTAGGTAGTTCAAAACCCCAACTTAAAATAATACTTGTAGTACTTCAAGAATCTTAGGCCTTAAAGTCTATTAAGTACCTATATAATAAAATAACATGTACTTTGTCACATCGGTTTAAGAAAAGGATTGAATTAATCAACCCATGTACTTGGTGAAAGACTAAACCTTTTATCCAATGGATAATAAATCTCCTAACTTTTATTATCCAATGGACAATAGTTGCTAGGGAAATTATATACTAAAATAATCAAAAAGTCCTTTTAAGAAATTAAAAAGTCCATTTTTTTATAACTCTTAGTACTTGACCAAGTATACTTTTAATATAAGCAATTGGGGTTTCTATTGTCCAATGGATAATAGTTTCTCTAACTTTTATTGTCCAATGGACATAGAATAAAATCGAAAATAATTAAAAGAAAATGAATAATCAATTCTTAGTCTAGGGTTAAAAAGATTCACAAGGTTCAAGAGTGGCAAAACGGTCCATTTATGGTAACTAGGTGACTTGCTAGCTCGGTTTCTCTAACAAGTCGGTTAGAAACTAACTAAGCTTGCTAAGTAGGGCCTGAAGGTCAAGAAATGAATTTCAAGGGGCAAAAATGTAATTACGACAAATTATAGGAATTTAAAAGCAATTAAAATAAAATTCAAATATTTAACGAAATTTTTTTACCGACCAAAAATCAGGGTCGTTACAATCTATCCCCCTTAAAACAATTTTATCCCCGAAATTGGCGCACGACTACAGATTAGACTAGGTCGCTAGACCGATCTTGGAATCATTGACTATCCCCCTTAAAAATAGGAGTAGTTCACCATCAATCGAATTAAGCCTCATCACTTGCTTAACGAGATGGGGTTGAAGTTGCTTCTGCCGTCGCAAAATTTTGCCTCGTCGTACGCCTTTGGTAAGATCTCCACCATAAATACCAACGGCAAATGCAGAACCTCTACCAAATCATCATACGGACTCGTATCCTACGATCCTTTCTCACTTCACGATATTAAATCCAAAACAATGGATCAACTTTGAACAAAATCACTTCCAATATCGTAAAGGGTAAATTCTTCATCGAACATCAGTAAGTAAGCCCCACAATACTCTTGGATATCAGCAAAAGTGCTGAAAGAACCTTTGCAGTCCCGAGAAAATAAACCTTCCTAGCCTCTCATAGTCGAAGCGTGTCTTCTTTCTTCTTCACGATCAATGCCGGCGCTCCTCATGGTGACGTGCTCGACCTAATGAAACAGCTCCTTCAATTGGGTCTTGAGCTCCTTTAGCTTAGCTGGGGCCATTAGGTACGGCGCCATAGAGTATCGGTGCTGCTCCCAGTTAAAGTTCTATAGAGAAGTCTATTTCTCCTTAAGGCGATAGGCCATGAAGTTCTTCAGGAAAAACATCGGCATACTTGCACACGACATGTAGAAATCCTGCTCCCATTCTATTGGCTTCTTCCTATTGGAGGTTGGCTAGCCATCCAAACGGTTAATCCTGCTACTTCGATCTTTCCGTCGTCGGGCTCACCGTTTGTCTATCCCTCTTAAAAGGGAACGAGTCCTTCCTAGGGTATATTATGTCATTACCTTCTGATGGCAGTCTATGACCGCTCGATGTGCTGATAGCCAGTCCATCCTCAGGATTATGTCAAAATCCGCCATGTTGATCATTATAAGATTGCAATTTAGGCGCAGGTTGGCTACTCTTAGTTCACACTCTCTACACACTAGACTAACAGCTATACTTCCCCCCAACAGCGATTTTACTATCGTACTCGTTTTTAGGGGTTCTGTTTCAGTGCTAGTGTAGTTACGCAGGCAGTGGATATAAAGGAACGCGATGCACCAGAGTCTAACAAGGCTTATACGCAGATACTATAATAGTAGCGTACCTTGGATCATAGAGGGATCCTGCTCTTGTTCCTCAGTCCGCAGTGCAAAGATATGCCCTCAAGTGCTTTGCTGGAATCCCATGGGCTGCTTTCCTTTGTTCTGCCCATTCTGCAGCTACGATAGGCTCTCAAGTTTTGCTTCACAAAATCGGCCTGCTCAAGTTGTGGAGCCTTCTAATTTCCAAAGCTTCCAATCCTCTCCCTTTGGAGTTGGGGGCAGCCACACCTATAATGTCCCATAGCCTGGCAGTTGAAGCATTGAACTGTCGCTATGTCTCGACCACCTTTCTTCTGCTCGCCACTTCCAGGGATTGCAGTCTTCCAGGGTTGGTCGCTCTGACCCGAAGCAAAGTATTTGGCAGGATAGAGTTCACGGTTGCCATTGGATGGTTGGGTTCGGATTGGTCCACCGGCGTTGCCTGTCACCTTCTTCCATCGAGTCTTGAAGTCGTTCTCTTCACTCTCCAGTCGAAGGGCACACTTCACAACACCGATATAGGTGGGGAAAGCTTGAGCTACCACAGCCCTTCTAGCTGTTGTTAGTCCCCACTCGAACCTCCTCGCCTTCTTGTCCTCGGTTGCAACAGCTTCCGGGGCGTAGCGGGATAGTTCCTCAAACTTGGCCGCATACTGAGTGACAGTCATTGTTCCTTGTTTGAGATTTTGGAACTCTTGTTCCTTGGCCAAACGAATTGGCGTGGGGAAACACTTGTCGAGGAATAGAGTTTCAAACTCGACAAATGTCATGGTGGCTATGTCATGAGTTGCCTCCATCAGCTCCCACCAGTAGCGGGCTTCTCCTTTCAGCTGGTATATGGCTAAGGCTACCCAATCTCCATTACGAGTGATCTCCAAGGTGTCCATGATCATCTTGACTTCTTTCAGCCATGATTCAGCCACAGTAGGGTTGGTATCTCCGTTGAAGGTCGGGGGTCGGTGTTTGCAAAATTTGTTCATCACCCGGGTTTGAGTCATAGGTCCATCGTTAGGATTCGGGTTTTGGCAGTTAGCGTTCAGAGCGGTTACGAGTGCTTGCATGACTTGAGCAAGGTCGGGGTTCGAGTTAGAGGATTCTCCGGTTTCGCGTCCTAATCCACTACGTCAATTCGCCATCTACGAGTAGAAATCGAAAGGGGAGGTTTAATCTAACTAAACTATTTCCTTCTAAGGGTCAAAAGTAATTTATCAAGTAGTATGCAGTAGCAAAGTTTTCATAGATAAACAAAGAAATACAATAGGATGCATAGAGTTCTACTATAAAAACAAAAGATAAAAGAGAACATGAAATGCGCCAACTACATGATCCTACAGGTTGTCGGGCTTTACTCTATGCTGCTGCTACTCCACTCTAGAGTAGGACAATTCCATTAACCTCTCTTAATCACTTTATGTAGTTCCAACTAATAGGTTGACTTGGTGGTTTATCTACAAGGACAGAGGTTAACCTTAAAGAGTAACACTTAAGAAGACTTGGATTTCTAAGTTCCACTTCGGATCCTTGATTTAAGTCATCATCCAATTGTTCGGGAATTC
The DNA here is from genome assembly GCA_019656295.1 of Rhododendron mucronatum var. ripense. Classification (NCBI taxonomy): domain Eukaryota; kingdom Viridiplantae; phylum Streptophyta; class Magnoliopsida; order Ericales; family Ericaceae; genus Rhododendron; species Rhododendron mucronatum. The sequence goes on along the minus strand of BPLT01000044.1, from coordinate 2,848,407 downwards.
CCAGCTCGACGGTATTGCCAATTTCCGCGCCTTGCTTCAATCCGAAGATTGGTTTGTCAGAATTCCACCCAACTTGGGAAACATTAAACTCAATTCACGTTTGTGCAACGGTCAAACTAGCTTAAGGTTCTACATGGTTCTACCCATTCTACCCATGGCTGAGGTTTTGAACCTAAAGCTCTGATACCAAGATGTAACGCCCCGAACTTTGGGTACGTTAAATAGACAATTTTATTGAAACTTCAAAACAGAGTCTGGCTCTTTATTACAACATAACTCACAAGAGTACTCTTGCTTGACCGACCAGGTGTTAATAAAATTAAACTAAAAACGCGTCCCAAGCGTAGGACTCTCGACCAGTGTAGCACAATAATTCCGGAAGTACCGGAGTCGAACCACAGAGGCGGACGGACGGTGCTTACTCAAAAGTGTTGAATTCTAGTTTTAATTGGCTCTTAGGTAGCCACCCCTTGTTTGACCGGTTTGATTAACTAATTACTGAAGAAATTTACCTCTGATGAATTAAAAAGGAGAGCGCAGCCGTGGGAACCCAGCGTCTGCAACTAGCCTAACCAATGTTTACTCGGGCCACAATGATTCGATTTACTGATTTTAGAATTGGAAAATATTCCCTAACGAATGCGCACCACCTGTCACCAATTTCCGCGCGCATTCGAAATCTGGCAATGCCTGGGTTCGTTCGTTAGAAAGATTTCGTTTCCTAAAACTGCTCAAAATTGAATTTATTCAGCCACGAGGTAAAACAATGATTGGACTAGCCACGTGACGCTTCCATCCCGCGGCCACACCCTATGCGACTACTCACACATGATTATAACGAACGCAATAACAAAAATAAGAGAAAACCTAAATCTAAACATATTTAAATAATCGAAATAGCAAGAAGAACGGATACCGCAATTAAACTGAAGAAACTATTGATTAATGAAGCAAAAACACCAATCCGATGCTGGAAATCCGGAACAGAACTGAAGAAAACTTGAATCTCGTACTAGAACTAGAAGAACTGCAGCCAAAAAGTTAAGAGCGATGCAAAATAAACAAAACGTTGTTATGAAAAGCTGCTAAAAACCTAAGTAAAAACATACGTACCCTAATTCTGAGTTAAAACGGGGTATTTATACTAACCCCTATTAATTACAATTAAAAATCCTAAAACAAATCGAAATCGGGCATCGGACGACCAAAACGGCGCCGTTCCTGGCCTTTAAGCCCTCGGTAGCGCTACACCAAAAAGGGTGTAGCGCTACCTAACCCTTTAGTGCGTTGACCGTTGCTGGCGTTGACCCCTTTAACTTCAAAGGTAGCGCTACACCAAAAAGGGTGTAGCGCTCGCTAAAACTCTGTCCACTTCGAGCAACAGCTATGCCACGTTCTAGCGCTATACCACATCTTCTGTAGCGCTCACTAAGGTTTCGTTCACCTTCTCACGAATTTGTGTCCAACACTTAGTCTCCACGGCCCTCTCGCTTGCAAGCTCTGTCACGGCCTTTCCGGATACCTCCCATTAGCGCCAAAACATCTCAATTTCTTGCAAATTAAGTACAAACACAAACTGCAACCACGTGCACACATTAAATGGAAAATGAGAATTAATTGCATGTCTAACGCGCTAATTTCCCTACTTAGGCGCTAAAATCCATGTATTTCGCGCGCCTATCACATCCCCCAACTTGAGCGTTGCTAGTCCCTAGCAACGAACGAAATAAGAATAACAGAACAAGAAAATTCAACTCAACAAGGGATACGAGGGTTATGCAACTTGTATAAAAATCAAGTGAACATGAAATTTCCTCTCACTGCCACCTTTAACTCATTCACATGCATGCCCTAGTTATAATTCGAACAATTCGGCATCAAAACAATTGTAGAGATAAACATGCCCCCACAAAGTCACAATGTCACTTTCGCTCACCAGAACACTCAACATCCCATGCGAGGCGCTCGGCGACCAACGTGAGATGGAACAAAAATCACCACGTGCCAATCAAAACAACGCCAGTTATAACAATGAAAGCTCAACGAAATTAAGATACCACACATCCATAGCTAAATATAAAACATGCATGCAAGAGAGTTAACAACGTGCAGCGGGTCAACTAAGGACTTCATTGGGCTTATAACGACCGTGGTTGCAAAAAGAAAAAGAACATGCAAAGGGTGGCGGCCTATAGAAGCGCATGGATAGTTTACCCTGACTGGCCGCCACCTCGACTCCTACACCACAATGGTGCTCAACACAAAACATTAGTCACAAACATAACATAGTACGAGTTATTACACAATATCTGAAATGACAAGACTCTAACCACCGACTCACGAACCACATGAAATAACACATAAACTGACAGGACTCGACAAAGACACATAAAATAACACCACCACTAGCCCAGCTCTATACTCAATCTTCTTCCCCAGCATCCCCAGCATCTGATTGCTCCTCCTCCTCAGGTGGATCCGCGAAATCATCGCTCACCTCCAACGCCGGCCACTGTCTAGGTCGGAAAGGCCCTGGATTCTGCCCAGAAATCTGCGCCTGCAGGTGGCGCTGCCTATCAAGTAAATCCATCTGATTCCTAGCCAACTGCCTCTGCTCCCTTTTCAACTTCCGCTGGCTCTTAGCAATGCCAGTCACACAAGCAAATATCTTCTCCAACCAAGTCTTAGTATTAGCGCTAGCCGGCGGTGGAGAAAGCAACGATCCTTCAATCCCTCTTAACTGAGCCATACTCCGCTGAATAAACGAGGAGTCCAACTCCTTTGGCAGTAACTCATCATTGCTATAGTATCGCCTCCCCGGAACGTTTTTGCTCCTGAGAATTTTGGTAACCAGACACGGGAAAGGCATCCTCAATGTAGTCGGGGCATCCCTAAAATCACACATCTGCCCAAAAACATATAGGGCCCAATCACAGACCGTTTCCTCAGCCATAAACGCAAACATCAAGTTCCCAACCGATTTTTGGGGTGCGCCCTCCCGACCCCTAGGATACAAATTATGACAAACCACTTGGTTGAGAAACCTATATGCTGTCGTGAACCTACCAGGCCAATGGGGAATCCTAGCATTCCTGCGGTGCTCATACGTATATCCAGCCATCTGATCTTGATCAAAAGTCTCATCCGGCCTAGGGTAATTTACGGGTCCCATGGGCCTCTGATACTCCCAAGCAGTGGCTATCTCAGCCGCATCAATAAACACCGGGGTATTACCTATTTTCGAAGTAATCCGGGCACCCGGAACCAAAAAGTGACCCGGTTCCGGCACAACCATATTCTTATAAAATTCTTCAACTAACGCATTATTATACCCAGGGTTAGGTTCAAACCAATACCTGAGACGTTGGTCTCGAATGGCGAGAAAAGGGGTGAAGTCCGCCAGCCACAAACCATCATCAATAATGTGCCTCTCATTCTTTACTCCCCGTTCCTTTATGGACGACTCCCACGCTGCCTGATTATCCCTCTCAATCTGTTCACGATCCCTACGCTTAGCCCGGCCCCTTGGAACTTCCTCCGGTGCATCAGAGGTTCCAGCCGCCGCCTTTCCCTTGCCAATATTTTGCTTTTTGGGTGCCATGACTTGGTGGGTTTTGAAATTTTCGGATCTGAAAATTTAGGGGGTTAAGAGAATTTTGGGTTGGATATTATGGTAAAGGAGGGTGAGAGGAGTGTTTTTGTGGATTTTGGTGAAGAATGGTAGAGTTTTGAGGGAGGTATGGAGTTTTAAGGGTTAGGGTTTTAGTTGGTTATGGAGGATGGAATGTCTGGAAGTTGAGAGAAAGTGGAGAAGATGATGAAAAGAAGAGAGAGAGAGAGAGGTAGATTTCGTGGATGGGGAAGTGGGTAGACTGAGAATGATGGGAGATTGAATGGACCCCCCTTTTGACCATCCCTTCGGCGTTTTTTTTTTTTTTCTCAGGTGCAACCTTAGCGCTACACCATTTTTGGTGTAGCGCTACCGAATGGCTATCTTTTTTTTTTTTTAACTTAAATCTGGAACTTGGACGGGTCAAAAGGGTCAATTGACTTCTCTCCCTTATTAACATGGAATTTTTGGTGGGGATAAAATGGCTTAAGGGTTGGGGTTTTAGCTGGGAATTTGGTTTCGGGTTTTTTTGTTTTTTTTTTTTTTGTTTTTTTGTTTTTTACCAAGACACAGTACCCAAAAACAATTATTCAATTTCCCCAAAATGACACTGCACTTTTATCTCATCAATTCGCAACCTCTAAAATGTGCGCAGAGCTGGCATACCGAGCTTTCATTCCATCCAAACACCGGTTCCCTAAGGTCGACACAAGAACTGACACGGACTGGTTTAACATGGGTTCAATGGGGCACATCTAGTGGTTTAATTACACAAAGATTGCCTTGTTTCATCCCCTAAGCCTGTTTTCAACTCTCACAACATGCATGCAAAATATTCAGACTATGACAAGTGGTACAAACGCCTATTATTTTGTGCAATTGCAGAAATCGATGAACAAAGAAACATGGGAATGCTTTTAGGGACACACTGTGAACTAAGTGGGAACACCTACTCAATATTGCTTATCGATGCGAAAGTATTCAAACAGAGATGCCAGATATATGCATGTAAATAAGTTGAATAAGCAAACAATGAGACAAGAATCTAACATGCTCACATAACTCATACAAACAGGCATAACAATCGTATCCCCTGTACAAAAAATAAAAAAAATAAAAATAAAACAGACCCCTAAACCAACTAACAACGCTCAACACAAAAGTAATTGTGTACAAAGTACACCCCTTCCCCCAACTTGAAATGCGCATGGTCCCCAAAGCATGAAGACCAAGAAAAGTAAGAATAAAGAGAAGGAAAAAGTGAACCTGGGGTGGCAGCCAACCACCATGACCTCGGCCGATGTTCGAGGAATTTGTCGCTTTTCCTATCATGATACGCCTTAACCTTAGCCTTATAAATGCTAGCATTCTCATACGCGTCATTCCTAAGCTCCTCGAGTTCACACAACTGCAATTTCCTATGCTCACCCGCCTCACTCAAACTAGAATTTACTTTCTTAATGGCCCAATAGGCCTTCTTCTCTAACTCAACTGGTAGGTGGCAGGCCTTACCGTAAACGAGCCGATAGGGTGAAGCACCCAATACAGTCTTGTAAGCTGTGCGGTAGGCCCACAATGCATTGTTCAACCTGGTAGACCAATCCTTCCTAGTCACACCTACAGTCTTCTCTAAAATCCTCTTAATCTCTCTATTCGCTAATTCAGCCTGCCCATTGGTTTGGGGGTGGTACGAAGTTGACATCTTATGACTAACTTTAAACTCCCCCATCAATTTCGCAAATGACCGACTCGTGAAATGCGTGCCCTGATCCGAGATAATGGCGCGTGGCACGCCAAACCTCGACAAGATATTAGCCTTAAGAAACTCTAGCACGACTTTAGACTCCAAAGACTTAGTGGGAATTGCTTCCACCCACTTCGACACATAATCCACTGCTAACAGAATGTACTCAAAACCATGAGACATAGGAAATGGACCCATAAAATCGATGCCCCAGCAATCAAACACCTCTAGCACAAGAATGGGCTGAAGGGGCATCTCCTGATGTGAAGACAGTTTGCCAAGCCTTTGACAACGGTCACATGACCGACAAAACGCATGTACATACTTAAACATATCGGGCCACCAGAACCCGCACTGCAAAATCTTGGCGGTGGTCTTTTTCGCAGAGAAGTGACCCACACACGCCTCCCCATGACAAAACTCTATGACCCCCTGCTGATCAGACTCAGGGACACATCGACGCACAATTTGGTCCGCACAGTACTTAAACAAATAAGGGTCGTCGAAGATGTACTGTCGGACACTCCTCAAGAAACGCTGCTTCTGCTGGGTAGACCAATGGGAAGGAATCTGCCCAGTTACCAAATAGTTGGCAATATCAGCATACCACGGGCACTCATTAGCAGCGAATAACTGCTCATCTGGGAAAGAATCTCTAATGGGAAGATTCGAGGTGGGATCCTCGAACTCCAGACGGGACAGATGATCAGCTACTACATTCTCTACCCCTTTCTTATCCTTAACAATGAGATGGAATTCTTGCAGCAACAGAATCCACCGAATAAGGCAAGCTTTCGCATCCTGCTTGGTCATCAAGTACTTAAGGGCCGCATGATCAGTGAACACCGTGATCTGCGAACCTACCAAATAGGATCGAAACTTATCTAAGGCAAACACCACGGCTAACAACTCTTTCTCGGTAGTGGTGTAATTCATTTGTGCCTCATTGAGCGTCTTGCTCGCATAGTAAATCACAAATGGGTCCTTCCCTCTCCTCTGTCCTAAAACAGCTCCGACTGCATAGTCAGATGCATCACACATCAACTTGAAGGGAAGACTCCAATCAGGAGACTGCACAATAGGCGGAGTAGTGAGACTCCGCTTCAGCTTTTGGAATGCCTCCTCACACGCATCGGACCACACAAAGGGTGCGTCCTTTGCTAACAACTGACACAACGGACGGGAGATAGCACTGAAATCTTTAATGAACCGCCAGTAAAAACCAGCGTGTCCAAGAAATGAACGCACATCCCTGACAGACTTAGGAGTAGGAAGTTTACGAATTAAGTCTATCTTAGCCTTGTCCACCTCGATACCCTTGGAGGACACAATGTGTCCCAACACAATCCCTTGGGTAACCATGAAGTGGCATTTTCCCTAATTCAGTACCAAGTGCTTCTCCTCACATCTCTGCAACACCTTGCCTAAATTCTCGAGGCACCCATCAAATGAGTCCCCGAAGACCGAAAAATCATCCAGAAACACCTCCACAATCCTTTCTACCATGTCACTAAAAATCCCCATCATACACCTGGAAAAAGTACCAGGCGCATTGCACAAACCAAAGGGCATGCGACGGTAAGCATAAGTACCATACGGACACGTGAAAGTGGTCTTTTCCTGGTCTTCTAACGCAACCTCTATCTGATTGTATCCCGAATACCCATCCATGAAACAATAAAAAGCCCGACCAGCCACCCTCTCCAAAATTTGGTCAATGAAAGGGAGAGGGAAGTGATCTTTCCGGGTGCTCGCATTCAGCTTCCGGTAATCTATGCATACTCTCCATCCTGTAGGAACTCGGGTCGATACGGACTCACCTCGCTCATTGGTAACAACTGTCACCCCGGCCTTCTTAGGCACCACCTGAACCGGACTCACCCACTCACTATGGGCGATTGGGTAAATGATACCAGAATCTAAGAGCTTCAAAACCTCAGCTCGAACCACCTCTTTCATGTGGGGATTCAAGCGCCGCTGAGGCTGCCTAGAAGGCTTCACACTATCCTCAAGATCGATTAGGTGTGTACACACCGTTGGGCTTATACCATGCAAATCAGCTATAGTCCAGCCAAGCGCGCCTATGTGCTCTCTCAACAAATCAAGCAGCTTCCTCTCTTGATTCTCCTTAAGGGATGAGGAGATCACAACCGGATAAGTATTATTGCCTTTCAAAAAGGCATACTTGAGTGTGTCCGGCAGAGGCTTTAACTCTGGTTTAGGCGGCTGAAACGATGACGGAAGAACCTTGGGCGGAGGGTCGCCCAGAGGCTCGAACATTGGGTCATAAGAGACCCCACATACTTCCTCCACTGAATCTTCGACATTTAATATCTCTAACAAACCTCCTACCTCTGGAGAATCTAAAAATGACGCCTCCTCGGCGGTAAGAGCAATCTCCAGAGGATCCTTATACAACACTGTATCTATATGCTCCTGAACGAGCACATTGATCAAACTCACCTCTTCTACTTCCTCATCATCCTCCTCAAGAGTGTTAACATTATAGACATCCACCTCCATCATCTCCTTGCCAACAGATGACTGGACTCTGCCAGTTTTGCAATTCATGATGGCATTGGAGGTGGCTAGGAAAGGTCGACCTAGAATGATGGGGGTCTTCTCTAAAATCTCAGGATTCTGGCAAGTGTCCAAAACAATGAAATCCGCAGGAAATCGGAACTCACCTACTTGAACCATCACATCCTCTACAAGTCCCTTAGGTACTCTCACACTCCTGTCTGCCAACTGTAGCGTGACCGGAGTAGCTCTCAGATCGCCTAGACCTAGCCTCAGGTATACTGAATAGGGGAGCAAATTAACACTCGCTCCTAAGTCCAGCAATGCCTTATCGATTGTCTGGCCTGCGATATCTATGGTAATGGTGGGACACCCAGGATCCTTGCACTTTGCAGGAATCTCAGTTTGAAGAATGGAGCTCACCTGCTCAGTCAGAATTATATTGTTTGGATTCTTGTGCTTTTTCGTGCAAAGATTTTTCAATACCTTCGCACACTGGGGAAAAGACTCAATTGCCTCCATCAAAGAGATAGGGAATTGCACCTTCTTGAAAAGTTCTACCATCTTGTGGTTCATGTTCTGCTTAGGTTTCACCGCTAGCCTTTGGGGATATGGAGCTACTGGCACAGCCGGCGGTGTTGGAGTCGTGGGGGCTGCAGCTGCAGGCACCACCACCTCAGGTGACTCTTCATCATCCTCTACCTTTTTCCTAGGGACATCATCAACATCAGGAAGTGCTCTTGGTGCATCAACCGGCTCCGGGGGTGGAGCTGGTTTCTGCTTAGGTTCTATGGACTTATCGATCTCCTTCCCACTCCTAAGAATGGTGACCGACTTAGCCTCCTCCTGATTGGGGTTATGAACATTAGAACCTGAAGAATTTTCCAAATAATGGGCCCCCGCTGTACTACCCTGGGCCGGAAACCTACCTTTCTCCTGCTGCAGTTGACCGATAACCGCAGTGAGTTGTGACATTTGGGTTGTAAGGGCCCTAATTTGCTGTCTCGTTTCCGTCTGAAATGTCATCTGTGACTGCATCAGGGAATTGACAGTATCATCTAACTTATGATCACGCGCGGTCATCTGTGAATAACCTAGGGGAGGACCACGAGTGGATGGACCTGCCCCCCTACCAAGTTGTGGCTGGTAGTGAAATGGAATGACCTGGCCTTGAGGAGGCCTGGACGATTGGGACTGTTGAAACTGCTGCGGCGGAGGTAGCGCAAGTGGTTAAGCTTGGCCTCCACCTGCGAGTCTGGAGTCTGACCACCCAAAATTGGGGTGATCCATCCATCCCGAATTATACGTGTTAGAATAAGGATCCTAAGTCCTAACTGCATTAACTTCCTCTTGGTTAAAATGACTTGCCCCCTTGGCGGCAATAAACCCAGGGCAAACGGTCGCGGTGTGCCCTTTACATTCACACCACACGCATACTTCCTCAATTGATACCTCATTAACTGGACGAGCCTGCCTCACCTCTAGCTCCTCTAATCTCTGAGCCATTTTCTCAACCTGAGCCTGAAGTCGCTGGTCACGAATGGTAACCGGGACAATATTGGACCCAGAAGGTCCGGATCGCTCAAAATCGGATGGTTCTAAAGCCCTCTGCCTATCAGCTAGGTCATCTAAGAAATCCCAAGTCTGGTCTGCTGTTTTGGACAAAAAATCGTCCCCTTTACAAGAATATTCTATGTGCTGGACTGACTCAGCGTTGAGACCAAGATGAAGGAAACCAATTAACTGAATTCTCTCAAAGCCATGGTGTGGTAGCCTTAGGAGCAATTCCTTGAAACGCTCCCAAGCCTTGAGAAATGACTCATCCCTCTCCTGCCTAAAGCCTTGGATTTGACGCCTAAAACTCTTAGTCTTAGCCTCAGAAAAGTACTTCCTATAAAAGGCGTCACGCACTTGTGCCCAAGTGGTGAAGGACTGAGACTTTTGCATTCGGAACCACAGAAGCGCGCCATCCCTCAATGTCTCCTCAAACAGCTTGAGGCACGCATTCTCATATTGGGTATTAGACGCAAGATTGCGCACCAATCCCTCGAATGTCCGCACATGCTCGTACGGATCATCGCACTCCCTCCCGTGGAAACTAGGGAGACTATTAAGGACACCAGGTTTGACTGTAAAGGCATTGCGTGCCTCTTGTGTCTCTTGAGGGAACACAATGGGTCCGAGAGGAGTGGTCCTCTCGGGATGCATGTGTTGCCTCAAGGACGGCTGTATAGCTATTTGCCTATCTCCCATCTCGACTGATTCTGATTCTGACTCTAAAACTGACTGGAAAAGTGGATTGCTGACACTAACTGACTCAAAAGGTAAATCTATATAAACACCACTAATGGGAATAGACTCTGACTGATGCTCAGCTAAGTCTGACTCTAAACTAGAAGATGAAGAACTAGAAAACACAGGCTGAGTTGACTCCAGTTCTTTTCGAACTAAACGATGTGTCGGATCGCGATAATAAAGAGGGTCCTGTTTAAAGGACACCTTCTTCTCTCTACCTATGGTGACTCAACTAAAAGACAAAAAGACACAAAAACTCACACTCTAGAACACACGTCGCCGTCCCCGGCAACGGCGCCAAAAATGCTTGACCGACCGGGTGTTAATAAAATTAAACTAAAAACGCGTCCCAAGCGTAGGACTCTCGACCAGTGTAGCACAATAATTCCGGAAGTACCGGAGTCGAACCAGAGAGACGGACGGACGGTGCTTACTCAAAAGTGTTGAATTCTAGTTTTAATTGGCTCTTAGGTAGCCACCCCTTGTTTGACCGGTTTGATTAACTAATTACTGAAGAAATTTACCTCTGATGAATTAAAAAGGAGAGCGCAGCCGTGGGAACCCAGCGTCTGCAACTAGCCTAACCAATGTTTACTCGGGCCACAATGATTCGATTTACTGATTTTAGAATTGGAAAATATTCCCTAACGAATGCGCACCACCTGTCACCAATTTCCGTGCGCATTCGAAATCTGGCAATGCCTGGGTTCGTTCGTTAGAAAGATTTCGTTTCCTAAAACTGCTCAAAATTGAATTTATTCAGCCACGAGGTAAAACAATGATTGGACTAGCCACGTGACGCTTCCATCCCGCGGCCGCACCCTATGCGACTACTCACACATGATTATAACGAACGCAATAACAAAAATAAGAGAAAACCTAAAACTAAACATATTTAAATAATCGAAATAGCAAGAAGAACGGATACCGCAATTAAACTGAAGAAACTATTGATTAATGAAGCAAAAACACCAATCCGATGCTGGAAATCCGGAACAGAACTGAAAAAAACTTGAATCTCGTACTAGAACTAGAAGAACTGCAGCCAAAAAGTTAAGAGCGATGCAAAATAAACAAAACGTTGTTATGAAAAGCTGCTAAAAACCTAAGTAAAAACATACGTACCCTAATTCTGAGTTAAAACGGGGTATTTATACTAACCCCTATTAATTACAATTAAAAATCCTAAAACATATCGAAATCGGACACCGGACGACCAAAACGGCGCCGTTCCTGGCCTTAAAGCCCTCGGTAGCGCTACACCAAAAAGGGTGTAGCGCTACCTAACCCTTTAGTGCGTTGACCGTTGCTGGCGTTGACCCCTTTAACTTCAAAGGTAGCGCTACACCAAAAAGGGTGTAACGCTCGCTAAAACTCTGTCCACTTTGAGCAACAGCTATGCCACGTTCTAGCGCTATACCACATCTTCTGTAGCGCTCACTAAGGTTCCATTCACCTTCTCACGAATTTTTGTCCAACACTTAGTCTCCACGGCCCTCTCGCTTGCAAGCTCTATCACGGCCTTTCCGGATACCTCCCATTAGCGCCAAAACATCTCAATTTCCTGCAAATTAAGTACAAACACAAAATGCAACCACGTGCACACATTAAATGGAAAATGAGAATTAATTGCACGTCTAACGCGCTAATTTCCCTACTTAGGCGCTAAAATCCATGTATTTCGCGCGCCTATCACATCCCCCAACTTGAGCGTTGCTAGTCCCTAGCAACGAACGAAATAAGAATAACAGAACAAGAAAATTCAACTCAACAAGGGATACGAGGGTTATGCAACTTGTATAAAAATCAAGTGAACATGAAATTTCCTCTCACTGCCACCTTTAACTCATTCACATGCATGCCCTAGTTATAATTCGAACAATTCGGCATCAAAACAATTGTAGAGATAAACATGCCCCCACAAAGTCACAATGTCACTTTCGCTCACCAGAACACTCAACATCCCATGCGAGGCGCTCGGCGACCAACGTGAGATGGAACAAAAATCACCACGTGCCAATCAAAACAACGCCAGTTATAACAATGAAAGCTCAACGAAATTAAGATACCACACATCCATAGCTAAATATAAAACATGCATGCAAGAGAGTTAACAACGTGCAGCGGGTCAACTAAGGACTTCATTGGGCTTATAACGACCGTGGTTGCAAAAAGAAAAAGAACATGCAAAGGGTGGCGGCCTATAGAAGCGCATGGATAGTTTACCCTGACTGGCCGCCACCTCGACTCCTACACCACAATGGTGCTCAACACAAAACATTAGTCACAAACATAACATAGTACGAGTTATTACACAATATCTGAAATGACAAGACTCTAACCACCGACTCACGAACCACATGAAATAACACATAAACTGACAGGACTCGACAAAGACACATAAAATAACACCACCACTAGCCCAGCTCTATACTCAATCTTCTTCCCCAGCATCCCCAGCATCTGATTGCTCCTCCTCCTCAGGTGGATCCGCGAAATCATCGCTCACCTCCAACGCCGGCCACTGTCTAGGTCGGAAAGGCCCTGGATTCTGCCCAGAAATCTGCGCCTGCAGGTGGCGCTGCCTATCAAGTAAATCCATCTGATTCCTAGCCAACTGCCTTTGCTCCCTCTTCAACTTCCGCTGGCTCCTAGCAATGCCCATCACACAACCAAATATCTTCTCTAACCAAGTCTTAGTATTAGCGCTAGCCGGCGGTGGAGAAAGCAACGATCCTTCAATCCCTCTTAACTGAGCCATACTCCGCTGAATAAACGAGGAGTCCAACTCCTTTGGCAGTAACTCATCATTGCTATAGTATCGCCTCTCCGGAACGTTTCTGCTCCTGAGAATTTTGGTAACCAGATACAGGAAAGGCATCCTCAATGTAGTCGGGGCATCCCTAAAATCACACATCTGCCCAAAAACATATAGGGCCCAATCACAGACCGTTTCCTCAGCCATGAACGCAAACATCAAGTTCCCAACCGATTTCTGGGGTGCGCCCTGCCGACCCCTAGGATACAAATTATGACAAACCACTTGGTTGAGAAACCTATATGCTGTCGTGAACCTACCAGGCCAATGGGGAATCCTAGCATTCCTGCGGTGCTCATACATATATCCAGCCATCTGATCCTGATCAAAAGTCTCATCCGGCCTAGGGTAATTTACGGGTCCCGTGGGCCTCTGATACTCCCAAGCAGTGGCTATCTCAGCCGCATCAATAAACACCGGGGTATTACCTATTTTCGAAGTAATCCGGGCACCCGGAACCAAAAAGTGACCCGGTTCCGGCACAACCATATTCTTATAAAATTCTTCAACTAATGCATTATTATACCCAGGGTTAGGTTCAAACCAATACCTGAGACGTTGGTCCTGAATGGCGAGAAAAGGGGTGAAGTCCGCCGGCCACAAACCATCATCAATAATGTGCCTCTCATTCTTTACTCCCCGTTCCTTTATGGACGACTCCCACGCTGCCTGATTATCCCTCTCAATCTGTTCACGATCCCTACGCTTAGCCCGGCCCCTTGGAACTTCCTCCGGTGCATCAGAGGTTCCAGCCGCCGCCTTTCCCTTGCCAATATTTTGCTTTTTGGGTGCCATGACTTGGTGGGTTTTGAAATTTTCGGATTTGAAAATTTAGGGGGTTAGGAGAATTTTGGGTTGGATATTATGGTAGAGGAGGGTGAGAGGAGTGTTTTTGTGGATTTTGGTGAAGAATGGTAGAGTTTTGAGGGAGGTATGGAGTTTTAAGGGTTAGGGTTTTAGTTGGTTATGGAGGATGGAATGTCTGGAAGTTGAGAGAAAGTGGAGAAGATGATGAAAAGAAGAGAGAGAGAGAGGTAGATTTCGTGGATGGGGAAGTGGGTAGGCTGAGAATGATGGGAGATTGAATGGATCCCCCTTTTGACCATCCCTTCGGCGTTTTTTTTTTTTTTCTCAGGTGCAACCCTAGCGCTACACCATTTTTGGTGTAGCGCTACCGAATGGCTATCTTTTTTTTTTTTTTTTTTTTTTTTTTTAACTTAAATCTGGAACTTGGACGGGTCAAAAGGGTCAATTGACTTCTCTCCCTTATTAACATGGAATGTTTGGTGGGGATAAAATGGCTTAAGGGTTGGGGTTTTAGCTGGGAATTTGGTTTCGGGTTTTTTTTTTTTTTTTTTACCAAGACACAGTACCCAAAAGCAATTATTCAATTTCCCCAAAATGACACTGCACTTTTATCTCATCAATTCGCAACCTCTAAAATGTGCGCAGAGCTGGCATACCGAGCTTTCATTCCATCCAAACACCGGTTCCCTAAGGTCGACACAGGAACTGACACGGACTGGTTTAACATGGGTTCAATGGGGCACATCTAGTGGTTTAATTACACAAAGATTGCCTTGTTTCATCCCCTAAGCCTGTTTTCAACTCTCACAACATGCATGCAAAATATTCAAACTATGACAAGTGGTACAAACGCCTATTATTTTGTGCAATTGCAGAAATCGATGAACAAAGAAACATGGGAATGCTTTTAGGGACACACTGTGAACTAAGTGGGAACACCTACTCAATATTGCTTATCGATGCGAAAGTATTCAAACAGAGATGTCAGATATATGCATGTAAATAAGTTGAATAGACAAACAATGAGACAAGAATCTAACATGCTCACATAACTCATACAAACAGGCATAACAATCGTATCCCCTGTACAAAAATTAAAAAAAATAAAAATAAAACAGACCCCTAAACCAACTAACAACGCTCAACACAAAAGTAATTGTGTACAAAGTACACCCCTTCCCCCAACTTGAAATGCGCATGGTCCCCAAAGCATGAAGACCAAGAAAAGTAAGAATAAAGAGAAGGAAAAAGTGAACCTGGGGTGGCAGCCAACCACCATGACCTCGGCCGATGTTCGAGGAATTTGTCGCTTTTGCATTCATCGTCATTGCAGCTGCTCCAAGGCTTGCTCATTCGGACCCAAATAGTGGGACCACAGCTAGTCACACAAGGCCGCGCTGGGGGCTTCGGGCTGACAACCGCCACACGTAATGGCACTCATGACTTAGAGCTCCTGAATGCCTCCATCTCCCCAGCGGTGAGGCCTAATCTACCAAGGCTGGTGTGGTAGCACGCGTACCCTGCCAAAAGACTGAAATCACAACTACCGAAAATATGCAAATGGCATTAGTCCCGCCCGGCGCGTGTTATCCGGGCCACAAACAAACAAAAATAATAAAATTAAAAATAAGAAAAGAAAAGAACACCACCAGACATTCACGCAGTCTCACGTGTCATACTTTTCTCCCCGTGTCAAGCGGATGAGCGAGAAACGGGTGGCTATACAAGACCGTTGAAAATGTGTTATGCTAGCACCCGTAATAAAATTTATCGCTCGACCTCGCCAAACAATCAAGTCCAGCGTCCCTTACGATCAAAACAAAGCAAGACAAGATACAGCCTAGCGTGTACTATAGGCAATCTCAAACCTCACCCACAGACCTAAGTTGCCACTGATAGGGGCCTATTCAGAGAGCATGGATCGTTACCGATAAACTATTACCAAGAAAAGCTATGAAAGCCCTTTTTCCACTAACATAGGTGAAATCTTTTCATGTGAAATAACTCTAAGACTGTATGCAAAACATGTAACACTAAACTAAACGAAACATGCAAACAAACGAACATGTGCAAGCGAAACTAACATGCATAAATAAACGAAACATGAATAAACAAAATATTCACAATATTTACAAATTTTGCCCTTCGAACCGGAGCTGGGCACACGATCCTTATTTTAATAACGGCATGCGAAGCTATAAAACCCAAGTCAATGATGGGTGCCCCTATCGCTAGGAGCCGGGTCCACACTCAATGAAGAGCAGGGTATGCGTGAGCTACCTGTCGAAACATGGCTGAAAAGCCTACTCAATCGGAACGTCCTGATAGACAGGATCAATCAACTCCTCATCGGGTTCACCTACTTCTAGAAATTCCAAATAGGGTTTGAGACGCTGCCTATTAACTTTAAACACATGATTATCCTTAGAATCACGGACATCGACTGAACCATTTGGATATACCTGAACCACTACATAGGGACCGTCCCAACGTGACCTCAACTTCCCTGGAAATAAATGGAGACGCGAATTATAAAGCAAAACTTGCTGACCAACACTAAAGGTTTTGCACTGAATATTCCTATCATGATACGCCTTAACCTTAGCCTTATAAATGCTAGCATTCTCATACGCGTCATTCCTAAGCTCCTCGAGTTCACACAACTGCAATTTCCTATGCTCACCCGCCTCACTCAAACTAGAATTTACTTTCTTAATGGCCCAATAGGCCTTCTTCTCTAACTCAACTGGTAGGTGGCAGGCCTTACCGTAAACGAGCCGATAGGGTGAAGCACCCAATACAGTCTTGTAAGCTGTGCGGTAGGCCCACAATGCATTGTTCAACCTGGTAGACCAATCCTTCCTAGTCACACCTACAGTCTTCTCTAAAATCCTCTTAATCTCTCTATTCGCTAATTCAGCCTGCCCATTGGTTTGGGGGTGGTACGAAGTTGACATCTTATGACTAACTTTAAACTCCCCCATCAATTTCGCAAATGACCGACTCGTGAAATGCGTGCCCTGATCCGAGATAATGGCGCGTGGCACGCCAAACCTCGACAAGATATTAGCCTTAAGAAACTCTAGCACGACTTTAGACTCCAAAGACTTAGTGGGAATTGCTTCCACCCACTTCGACACATAATCCACTGCTAACAGAATGTACTCAAAACCATGAGACATAGGAAATGGACCCATAAAATCGATGCCCCAGCAATCAAACACCTCTAGCACAAGAATGGGCTGAAGGGGCATCTCCTGATGTGAAGACAGTTTGCCAAGCCTTTGACAACGGTCACATGACCGACAAAACGCATGTACATACTTAAACATATCGGGCCACCAGAACCCGCACTGCAAAATCTTGGCGGTGGTCTTTTTCGCAGAGAAGTGACCCACACACGCCTCCCCATGACAAAACTCTATGACCCCCTGCTGATCAGACTCAGGGACACATCGACGCACAATTTGGTCCGCACAGTACTTAAACAAATAAGGGTCGTCGAAGATGTACTGTCGGACACTCCTCAAGAAACGCTGCTTCTGCTGGGTAGACCAATGGGAAGGAATCTGCCCAGTTACCAAATAGTTGGCAATATCAGCATACCACGGGCACTCATTAGCAGCGAATAACTGCTCATCTGGGAAAGAATCTCTAATGGGAAGATTCGAGGTGGGATCCTCGAACTCCAGACGGGACAGATGATCAGCTACTACATTCTCTACCCCTTTCTTATCCTTAACAATGAGATGGAATTCTTGCAGCAACAGAATCCACCGAATAAGGCAAGCTTTCGCATCCTGCTTGGTCATCAAGTACTTAAGGGCCGCATGATCAGTGAACACCGTGATCTGCGAACCTACCAAATAGGATCGAAACTTATCTAAGGCAAACACCACGGCTAACAACTCTTTCTCGGTAGTGGTGTAATTCATTTGTGCCTCATTGAGCGTCTTGCTCGCATAGTAAATCACAAATGGGTCCTTCCCTCTCCTCTGTCCTAAAACAGCTCCGACTGCATAGTCAGATGCATCACACATCAACTTGAAGGGAAGACTCCAATCAGGAGATTGCACAATAGGCGGAGTAGTGAGACTCCGCTTCAGCTTTTGGAATGCCTCCTCACACGCATCGGACCACACAAAGGGTGCGTCCTTTGCTAACAACTGACACAACGGACGGGAGATAGCACTGAAATCTTTAATGAACCGTCGGTAAAAACCAGCATGTCCAAGAAATGAACGCACATCCCTGACAGACTTAAGAGTAGGAAGTTTACGAATTAAGTCTATCTTAGCCTTGTCCACCTCGATACCCTTGGAGGACACAATGTGTCCCAACACAATCCCTTGGGTAACCATAAAGTGGCACTTTTCCCAATTCAGTACCAAGTGCTTCTCCTCACATCTCTTCAACACGTTACCTAAATTCTCGAGGCACCCATCAAATGAGTCCCCGAAGACCGAAAAGTCGTCCATAAACACGTCCACAATCCTTTCTACCATGTCACTAAAAATCCCCATCATACACCTGGAAAAAGTACCAGGTGCATTGCACAACCCAAAGGGCATGCGACGGTAAGCATAAGTACCATACGGACACGTGAAAGTGGTTTTTTCCTGGTCTTCTAATGCAACCTCTATCTGATTGTATCCCGAATACCCATCCAGGAAACAATAAAAAGCCCGACCAGCCACCCTCTCCAAAATTTGGTCAATGAAAGGGAGAGAGAAGTGATCTTTCCGGGTGCTCGCATTGAGCTTCCGGTAGTCTATGCATACTCTCCATCCTGTAGGAACTCGGGTCGGTACGGACTCACCTCGCTCATTGGTAACAACTGTCACCCCGGCGTTCTTAGGCACCACCTGAACCGGACTCACCCACTCACTATGGGCGATTGGGTACATGATACCAGAATCTAAGAGCTTCAAAACCTCAGCTCGAACCACCTCTTTCATGTAGGGATTCAAGCGCCGCTGAGGCTGCCTAGAAGGCTTCATACTATCCTCAAGATCGATTCGGTGTGTACACACCGTTGGGCTTATACCATGCAAATCAGCTATAGTCCAGCCAAGCGCGCCTATGTGCTCTCTCAACAAATCAAGCAGCTTCCTCTCTTGATTCTCCTCAAGGGATGAGGAGATCACAACCGGATAAGTATTATTGCCTTTCAAAAAGGCATACTTGAATGTGTCCGGCAGAGGCTTTAACTCTGGTTTAGGCAGCTGAAACGATGACGGAAGAACCTTGGGCGAAGGGTCGCCTAGAGGCTCGAACATTGGGTCATAAGAGACCCCACATACTTCCTCCACTGAATCTTCGACATTTAATATCTCTAACAAACCTCCTACCTCTGGAGAATCTAAAAATGACGCCTCCTCGGCGGTAAGAGCAATCTCCAGAGGATCCTTATACAACACTGTATCTATATGCTCCTGAATGAGCACATTGATCAAACTCACCTCTTCTACTTCCTCATCATCCTCCTCAAGAGTGTTAACATTATAGACATCCACCTCCATCATCTCCTTGCCAACAGATGACTGGACTCTGCCAGTTTTGCAATTCATGATGGCATTGGAGGTGGCTAGGAAAGGTCGACCTAGAATGATGGGGGTCTTCTCTAAAATCTCAGGATTCTGGCAAGTGTCCAGAACAATGAAATCCGCAGGAAATCGGAACTCACCTACCTGAACCATCACATCCTCTACAAGTCCCTTAGGTACTCTCACACTCCTGTCTGCCAACTGTAGCGTGACCGGAGTAGCTCTCAGATCGCCTAGACCTAGCCTCAGGTATACTGAATAGGGGAGCAAATTAACACTCGCTCCTAAGTCCAGCAATGCCTTATCGAATGTCTGGCCCGCGATATCTATGGTAATGGTGGGACACCCAGGATCCTTGCACTTTGTAGGAATCTCAGTTTGAAGAATGGAGCTCACCTGCTCAGTCAGAACTATATTGTTTGGATTCTTGTGCTTTTTCGTGCAAAGATTTTTCAATACCTTCGCACACTGGGGAAAAGACTCAATTGCCTCCATCAAAGAGATAGGGAATTGCACCTTCTTGAAAAGTTCTACCATCTTGTGGTTCATGTTCTGCTTAGGTTTCACCGCTAGCCTTTGGGGATATGGAGCTACTGGCACTGCTGGTGTTGTTGGAGTCGTGGGGGCTGCAGCTGCAGGCACCACCACCTCAGGTGACTCTTCATCATCCTCTACCTCTTTCCTAGGGACATCATCAACATCAGGAGTTGCTCTTGGTGCATCAACCGGCTCCGGGGGTGGAGCTGGTTTCTGCTTTGGCTGGATGGACTTATCGATCTCCTTCCCACTCCTGAGAATGGTGACCGACTTAGCCTCCTCCTGATTTGGGTTATGAATATTAGAACCTGAAGAATTTTCCAAATAATGGGCCCCCGCTGTACTACCCTGGGCCGGAAACCTACCTTTCTCCTGCTGCAGTTGACCGATAACCGCAGTGAGTTGTGACATTTGGGTTGTAAGGGCCCTAATTTGCTGTCTCGTTTCCGTCTGAAATGTCATCTGTGACTGCATCAAGGAATTGACAGTATCATCTAACTTATGATCACGCGCGGTCATCTGTGAATAACCTGGGGGAGGACCACGAGTGGATGGACCTGCCCCCCTACCAAGTTGTGGCTGGTAGTGAAATGGAATGACCTGGCCTTGAGGAGGCCTGGACGATTGGGACTGTTGAAACTGCTGCGGCGGAGGTAGCGCAAGTGGTTGAGCTTGGCCTCCACCTGCGGGTCTGGAGTCTGACCACCCAAAATTGGGGTGATCCCTCCATCCCGAATTATACGTGTTCGAATAAGGATCCTAAGTCCTAACTGCATTAACTTCCTCTTGGGTAAAATGACTTGTCCCCTTGGCAGCAATAAACCCAGGGCAAACGGTCGCGGTGTGCCCTTTACATTCACACCACACGCATACTTCCTCAATTGACACCTCATTAACTGGACGAGTCTACCTCACCTCTAGCTCCTCTAATCTCTGAGCCATTTTCTCAACCTGAGCCTGAAGTCGCTGGTCACGAATGGTAACCGGGACAATATTGGTCCAAGAAGGTCCGGATCGATCAAAATCGGATGGTTCTAAAGCCCTCTGCCTATCAGCTAGGTCATCTAAGAAATCCCAAGCCTGGTCTGCTGTTTTGGACAAAAAATCGTCCCCTTTACAAGAATATTCTATGTGCTGGACTGACTCAGCATTGAGACCAAGATGAAAGAAACCAATTAACTGAATTCTCTCAAAGCCATGGTGTGGCAGACTTAGGAGCAATTCCTTGAAACGCTCCCAAGCCTTGAGAAATGACTCATCCCTCTCCTGCCTAAAGCCTTGGATTTGACGCCTGAAACTCTTAGTCTTAGCCTCAGAAAAGTACTTCCTATAAAAGGCGTCACGCACTTGTGCCCAAGTGGTGAAGGACTGAGACTTTTGCATTCGGAACCCCAGAAGCGCGCCATCCCTCAATGTCGCCTCAAACAGCTTGAGGCACGCATTCTCATATTGGGTATTAGACGCAAGATTGCGCACCAATCCCTCGAATGTCCGCACATGCTCGTACGGATCATCGCACTCCCTCCCGTGGAAACTAGGGAGACTATTAAGGACACCTGGTTTGACTGTAAAGGCATTGCGTGCCTCTTGTGTCTCTTGAGGGAACACAATGGGTCCGAGAGAAGTGGTCCTCTCGGGATGCATGTGTTGCCTCAAGGACGGCTGAATAGCTATTTGCCTATCTCCCAACTCGACGGATTCTGATTCTGACTCCGAAACTGACTGGAAAAGCGGATTGCTGACACTAACTGACTCAAAAGGCAAATCCATATAAACACCACTAATAGGAATAGACTCTGACTGATGCTCAGCTAAGTCTGACTCTAAACTAGAAGATGAAGAACTAGAAAACACAGGCTAACTCGACTCCAGTTCTTTCCGAACTAAACAATGTGTCGGGTCACGATAATAAAGAGGGTCCTGTTTAAAGGACACCTTCTTCTCTCTACCTATGGTGACTCAACTAAAAGACAAAAGACACAGAAACTCACACTCTAGAACACACGTCGCCGTCCCCGGCAACGGCGCCAAAAATTATGACTAAATTAATTAAATAAGGACTTAGAAAGATTTCGTTTCCTAAAACTGCTCAAAATTGAATTTATTCAGCCACGAGGTAAAACAATGATTGGACTAGCCACGTGACGCTTCCATCCCGCGGCCGCACCCTATGCGACTACTCACCCATGATTATAACGAACACAATAACAAAAATAAGAGAAAACTTAAATCTAAATATGGAAGCGTCACGTGGCTAGTCCAATCATTGTTTTACCTCGTGGCTGAATAAATTCAATTTTGAGCAGTTTTAGGAAACGAAATCTTTCTAACGAACGAACCCAGGCATTGCCAGATTTCGAATGCGCACGGAAATTGGTGACAGGTGGTGCGCATTCGTTAGGGAATATTTTCCAATTCTAAAATCAGTAAATCGAATCATTGTGGCCCGAGTAAACATTGATTAGGCTAGTTGCAGACGCTGGGTTCCCACGGCTGCGCTCTCCTTTTTAATTCATCAGAGGTAAATTTCTTCAGTAATTAGTTAATCAAACCAGTCAGACAAGGACTGAGACTTTTGCATTCGGAACCATAGAAGCGCGCCATCCCTCAATGTCGCCTCAAATAGCTTGAGGCACGCATTCTCATATTGGGTATTAGACGCAAGATTGCGCACCAATCCCTCGAATGTCCGCACATGCTCGTACGGATCATCGCACTCCCTCCCGTGGAAACTAGGGAGACTATTAAGGACACCAGGTTTGACTGTAAAGGCATTGCGTGCCTCTTGTGTCTCTTGAGGGAACGCAATGGGTCCGAGAGAAGTGGTCCTCTCGGGATGCATGTGTTGCCTCAAGGACGGCTGAATAGCTATTTGCCTATCTCCCATCTCGACTGATTCTGATTCTGACTCTAAAACTGACTGGAAAAGTGGATTGCTGACACTAACTGACTCAAAAGGTAAATCTATATAAACACCACTAATGGGAATAGACTCTGACTGATGCTCAGCTAAGTCTGACTCTAAACTAGAAGATGAAGAACTAGAAAACACAGGCTGAGTTGACTCCAGTTCTTTTCGAACTAAACGATGTGTCGGATCGCGATAATAAAGAGGGTCCTATTTAAAGGACACCTTCTTCTCTCTACCTATGGTGACTCAACTAAAAGACAAAAGACACAAAAACTCACACTCTAGAACACACGTCGCCGTCCCCGGCAACGGCGCCAAAAATGCTTGACCGACCGGGTGTTAATAAAATTAAACTAAAAACGCGTCCCAAGCGTAGGACTCTCGACCAGTGTAGCACAATAATTCCAGAAGTACCGGAGTCGAACCAGAGAGACGGACGGACGGTGCTTACTCAAAAGTGTTGAATTCTAGTTTTAATTGGCTCTTAGGTAGCCACCCCTTGTTTGACCGGTTTGATTAACTAATTACTGAAGAAATTTACCTCTGATGAATTAAAAAGGAGAGCGCAGCCGTGGGAACCCAGCGTCTGCAACTAGCCTAACCAATGTTTACTCGGGCCACAATGATTCGATTTACTGATTTTAGAATTGGAAAATATTCCCTAACGAATGCGCACCACCTGTCACCAATTTCCGTGCGCATTCGAAATCTGGCAATGCCTGGGTTCGTTCGTTAGAAAGATTTCGTTTCCTAAAACTGCTCAAAATTGAATTTATTCAGCCACGAGGTAAAACAATGATTGGACTAGCCACGTGACGCTTCCATCCCGCGGCCGCACCCTATGCGACTACTCACACATGATTATAACGAACGCAATAACAAAAATAAGAGAAAACCTAAATCTAAACATATTTAAATAATCGAAATAGCAAGAAGAACGGATACCGCAATTAAACTGAAGAAACTATTGATTAATGAAGCAAAAACACCAATCCGATGCTGGAAATCCGGAACAGAACTGAAAAAAACTTGAATCTGTGGGCAATGCGATTTGCCCGAATCTTTCTTTCCTCCGGGGAAGGGATTCCGTTCCCCACCCTTTTGAGAAAGGAGAGATGCTGCCGGTTCGTGGGAGCGCTTTTGGAAGCTGGACGACAAGCGCTCGCGAAAAATACAGAGTCGCCACTTGGGTTTGAAGGTCCAACACCCAAGGAACCGTATTGCGAAGCACTTGCCGTGCTGTTTGATTTGAAAAAGTTAAGGAACCAGTCCGTCATAACCATATCTGGGTTCGGGAGCCAGGTTACGAGAGGGGAAGGGTTTTATGGCACCCCTCTCGCCCAATCCGGAGATCGGTCTCTACTTAGGCATTTGCGAAAACGTTGTTTGTTTGCAATTCTATTTCATTAATCAATTTTTTAGCCAATTAGGGCGGGGAAACAGTTTAATTGGGATTAAAGCTGTAACAACTTGCAATATGTGAATGATAGCATGGATGAGCAGTTAGTATAGGATGAGAACAGACTGCTGTGGGAGTTTAAACAAACTGGAGGGCCCCTATTTTGGAGTGACGTGCGCAGGAAGAAACCAGCATGCACTGAACAAGTCACTGCATGCTGCTTAATCCTGCGCGCATAATTCCAAGACAAGCGCGCGCCGGTGAGCTTAAAACCCACAGCTCTTATTCTCAAACCTTCTGGGCTCTGGAAGGACCAGTGCACACCCAGGACAAACCACGCAGTTTATAGGCAGCATAATATACAGTTTAAAAGGCTTAAAAGCCCTAGAAAATGACAAAACACCCCATAAACAGTGTGGGGACAAAATAATGGCTTAAGGCCAAGCTACCCGTGCAAGGCCATTCACTGGTCGGAGCCAAACTGTCGCGCGATGGAGTCACTCTGGCGCGCGAGGATGCGCCCTGGCGCACTGTCGCGCGATGGAATGAGTCTGGCGCGCGATGGTGCGCCCTGGCGCACTGTCGCGCGTTGGAGTGAAACCCTCGCGCGATGGTGCGCCCTGGCGCAGGATGGTTGCGCCCTGGCGCGGACCAGACCAGTGCTTGGTTCACATCTTTGGGTTCTGGGATATATCCAGAATTATCCCAGGGGTACTCCAAAACAGAAAACATGCAAATTGAACTACAACTAGCAATTTCTAACAAAAGAAAGCAATAAACTGGTTATTATCATGCTTACATAGTGATCTATATACACATGAATGCAAAACAGTAGGACACCAATCCCCACGCGGTCCATCTCATGCAGCACCGGAGTGTCGCGCGAGAGAGTGGGACCATCGCGCGTTGGTTCCTACCATGACGGTTTTTGAAACCTTGCCAGCTTTAGGACCAGGACTGGTATTGATTACCAGCCTTGGCCCTGCCAGCCCCCCTCAGGGATCAGAACAGAAACAGAACAAAGGTAAGCTATACCTTTGGTTTGAGTTTGAAACGAAATTTGAGCTTCGAATTGAATTGAAGTTGGTTGGGATGTTTGAGGATTGTTGAGTGTGAGAAAATGGGGAGAGAAAGAACAAGCTATGTTCTTTGATTACATGGAGTGTAATCTTTTGTCAAAACTTGAACCCTTTTTATGAATGAACCAAGGGGGTATAAATAGGGGGAGATGGAGGTAGGTTCGGGCTGCAAAGAGAGGAGTGCAGCTAGTCCATGAGGCCTGGCTGAGGTTGCATTGGTGGCCAACTGTCCTCCTTCAGAAAGGTTGGTGGTAGGTTGGACCATCGCGCGACGGAGTCAGTCTGTCGCGCGATGGTGCGCCCTGGCGCACTGTCGCGCGATGGAGTGACTCTGGCGCGCGATGGTGCGCCCGGGCGCACTGTCGCGCGATGGAGCCAAATCGTCGCGCGATGGTGCGCCCTGGCGCAGGATGGTTGCGCCCTGGCGCGGACCAGCAAGGTTTTTGGTTTTTGAAGTGGCTTAGGCTAGGTTAGGTTCAAGGGTTTTGCAAACACTCAAAGCTCAAACACGCTATCATTCCCGGGGTGTTCTTGATCCATTTCATCATCGGGGAATCAAAAACCGTAAGTAAACTAATCCGGAAGCCCAGATTGGGGTGTCTACAGTAGCCCCTCTTTGACGGCACTTGAAGCACCATCGACTTGTTACAAGTAACGTCAAAGATTTCTAGACACCCCTCAAGGCAATCCAGAGCAAAGCATACTAGCAAAGTAGACAAGTAAACTTAAGGAACCTGATTGGTGGAATGGACTAGCTGTCCATTGCCGGGGATGGAAGTAGAAGTGGACGAGCGAATCGCCGCTTGTTGATCAAATTTGGACAGGACAGGCTGTCGCTATAGATGTGGACGGGACAGGCCGTCGTTGCTGGGGATCAAGCTATCCTTGGCACAAAGTATTCCAACAAACACGGGTAGGTCGTGTCAGGTAGGTTGAATTCCATCTGTTGGGAATCAGAGCCAATCTCCTTATCAAAGACCATCCGAGACAGAGCAATAAGCCTGCTGGAAGATGCGGGTGAAGCTAGACTGAAGTAGACGTAGTTGTTTGGGGCTGGCCGAGGTGGACTCTCCTGGGGAACAACAAGTTGCAGATGGGTGGACCATTGAACAAGCCGTCGGACGATAATCTGATCGTCGTTGTGGATTGTATGGATGATATGGCTAGATACCGTTGATGGATTTGACAGGACCGGCTGTCGTGGGTGCGGACGGAGAGATCAATGAGCTGAGTGATTAAACCGCTGAGGAATTTGACAGGATGGAGGGATCATCAGTATAAATGATCGAGCCATTGAAGTCTGGATGGGAGGATCATTAGTATAAATGACCAAGCCGTTGCAGACAGGATGGGACAATCATCAGTATAAATGATCGAACCGTTGAAGTCGTTGAAGTCTGGAGGGGAGGATCATCAGTATAAATGACCGAACCGTTGCAGACAGGATGGGACAATCATCAGTATAAATGATCGAACCGTTGAGAAATTGACAGGACCGGCTGTCGTTGATTTGAGACGGGCAGATCAGTGTGCAGAATGATCGAGTCGTTGAGATTTGGACAGACCGGCTGTCGTTGATTGGAGACGGGCAGATCAGTTTGCAGAATGATCGAGTCGTTGAGATTTGGACAGACCGGCTGTCGTTGATTGGAGACGGGCAGATCAGTTTCAGAATGATCGAGTCGTTGAGAAATGGAAAGGACCGGCTGTCGTTGATTTGAGACGGGCAGATCAGCGTGCAGAATGATCGAGCCGTTGAGAAATGGACAGGACCGGCTGTCGTTGATTTGAGACGGGCAGATCAGTTTGCAGAATGATCGAGCCGTTGAGAAATGGACAGGACAGGCTGTCGTTGATTTGAGACGGGCAGATCAGTGTGCAGAATGATCGAGCCGTTGAGAAATGGACAGGACCGGCTGTCGTTGATTTGAGACGGGCAGATCAGCGTGCAGAATGATCGAGCCGTTGAGAAATGGACAGGACCGGCTGTCGTTGATTTGAGACGGGCAGATCAGTTTGCAGAATGATCGAGCCGTTGAGAAATGGACAGGACCGGCTGTCGTTGATTTGAGACTGGCAGATCAGCGTGCAGAATGATCGAGCCGTTGAGAAATGGACAGGACCGGCTGTCGTTGATTTGAGACGGGCAGATCAGCGTGCAGAATGATCGAGCCGTTGAGAAATGGACAGGACCGGCTGTCGTTGATTTGAGACGGGCAGATCAATTTACAGAATGATCGAGCCGTTGAGAAATGGACAGGACCGGCTGTCATTGATGATATGGCTGATCATCGTTGATTGTCATCGTTGAATGGACAGAGACAGGCCATGTGGTTGTTTGTTGTCACAGAATGGGCAAAGACAGGCCATGAGGTTGGACGAGGTTATTTGTCGTCGCTGAATGGACAGAGACAGGCGACGTGGTTGTCATTGCTGATATGGCTGACCATCGGGAATGACTGAGTCGGACGACATGGCTGACCGTCGTTGATGATATGGCTGACCATCAGGTTTGGAGAAGGACGATATTGCTGACCGTCGTTGATTGGATAGGACCGGCTGTCTTTGATTTGGATTGGGCAGATCATGCTTCAGGATGAATATGCCGATGTGGATTGAGTTGATTTTTGATCCCCCAAAGTGTATTCTAAGTGCCAACAGAGTAGGACAGAGAGGTTGTGTACTTGACGTTTACCATGGCAAATGAGATAAGGAAGGTGGCGTGTGGCATTCCCCCATACTTGCACTATCCCACAGAAGTGATTCCGGCATAGAATTTTCCTGCTTTAAACATTTGATATACAATATGCAATGATATGTATACAATATGAATGCATAAATTGAAAATGCAGACACAAGCTAAGGGCGGCTCCTAGGAGGACAACGATGCCTAAAGGACTATCACTGAGTCCCATTACTTTACTGTCTTTTGCTTCGGAGATGCACAGATGGATAGATATTGAGTGGGCTGGCGTGCCCATGTGACATATAGTGGTGTGGCATTGGGCCTGCATGCCCTTTCTTCGATGCTTGGGTGGATAAGCCCTAGAGATATGCTTTGCTTGGCCTTGGGCGGACGTGCCCTTACTGATGATGGGACTCTACTGCTTGCAGATTACCGAAGCTAGGGTAGCAATGTAAAAATTACATTTTCCGCAGTTTATGGACAAAAACTGACCGCTAATATCTAATTTGCATTGACAAATGAATTGAGTCGACACAGGGATATGCACACATGCACAAACTCGCCCAGCTCGAACGAAAAGGGGGAAAGAGCCCCAGGGAACAATGCGACCCCTTAGACACATGGAATACAATGAAATTTTGGGCATTAACGTGCCAAAACTCACAATATCCCTTTTAGACAGATGAAACTGACACTTGTAAGGTCAAACATATGTACGGTGACCTGCATGAACAAATAGAACTGAGAAAAGCATCTCGACATAACAATGGATTGAAATCTAGAAAAATGCCACAAAGACGGACATAAGACGCAAATGAAGACACATATAGGCCCGGACTGAAACCGACACCCCCGTGCAGTCACGTTAAGTCTACACGGTATGACCAAACTGTGGCAAAAGCCCCTTGAATAGGACTAAAAGGCAGTAGCTGACTACTATCGATTGCTGGGTGAATTGAAAAAGCGGGCGCAGGGTTGAGACCAATGCACATAACTATGAACAAGTGCGC
Source organism: Rhododendron mucronatum var. ripense (assembly GCA_019656295.1). Lineage (NCBI taxonomy): Eukaryota > Viridiplantae > Streptophyta > Magnoliopsida > Ericales > Ericaceae > Rhododendron > Rhododendron mucronatum. Next base: position 2,819,445 of record BPLT01000044.1, on the reverse strand, counting down.
GTGAATCTCAAACTAGCGCACAGGACTGCAAAGCTACTGCAACTGCTCACATCAGACTTCGCTGAACTTTAGAATAAACTGTGAGCCGTTAGGCCTCGCCAGCATTTTGTTCTGTTTTTGATGCTTAAATTCTTTTAAGGCTTTATGCTCAGCTTTGAAATTGAAGTAGTAGTTTGTAATAAAACCGAAAGACAAAAGGTTTTCCCCGTCAGACGCCTCCCATGCAGCTTGATCTTGGAACCTCTTCGACCTTTGATGTGTACCAAACGTCAACCATGGATCCAATTAATAGATTGTGACCGAGTCTCAAAGAGAGACTGCCTACGTATCCCAAGCTAGGGAATCAGGTCAAAACGTAGTTCAGGCCAAGGTTCACTCGAGTATTTTACCTCACCTTTTATGCTCTAACTTTTGCCTAGAACCGCCAGTTCGGGTTTTCGGTCTAGCGAGCTTTCAAATATTACCTTTACTTTTGCCTAAACCGCCTTCATAGGTTTCGGTCTAGCAGGCTGCTCTAACTTTTGCTTGGAACTTCCCACCCTTGGGGTTTTCAGTCCAACGAGCTTCTCTCAGGGAAAAGGCTTTTGAATTGATCCATGCTGACCAAGGTATATGAATTTATTGCCGTTGAGGTCAAAGAAATGGCTGCACCCCCAGATGAAATGGATGCAAGGTCCAAAGTGCGTCAGTTGACATGCCTTGCTCGAGGCCACTTTTGAACTTTCCAATTTGTGCTTGGCGGAACGCTGTTCCTGCAAATTTGAGGATGGTATGAGGTGCTGGACCTTCTGAGCTTTGCTTTACATGGTTTGGCACCCGGTAGCAGGGGGATTTGATGTTCCTTTATCTCAGGTTTAACGTTAGGCATGTCATTTGAGAGACCATGCCAAAACATTGATGAACTCTTCGAGCCTGTCTAACTGGACACAATGCTCCTCTGGGAACAGCTTTGAACCAAATTTGAACCATTGGGAGGTTGTCCTTGTCTTTCAAGTTTATTTGAAAACTACTATTTCAATTAATAGGCTGAGCATGCCTTTTGTCTTCTCTTTCGGCGAGGGAACACATTTCCTTGGGGATGACCCCATCGAAATCTATCCCTTCGTCGTCAGGGTCGACACAGTTTATTATTCAAAAGTCAGCAAAGTACTTAAAAGCAAGATAGTGCATATCATAAAGAAAGCCCCTTGGGGTTGCCAAGTATAGCAGACTCAAAACTTGAAACGAAAGCTACGACGTGGAGGGCCAAGAGGCACAACCTCCGACTCAGAGCTTAGACTTAGACAAATGCAAACGACTCTGTGTCAGACTCAGACAAAACGCCAATGCAAACTAGACGCGGTTTTGAAAATGCAATATTTAAAAAGCTACCCATAGCTTCCACAAAAAGAGGTAGGATCCAGCGGGTGTCAGGCCCAAGCAACAGCACTTCGGCTTCCTCAGCTTCTTTAACCAAACCTACTCGGTGCTCCCATGAACAATGGACCTCAGCCCGTCAGTCTTCCCCTTTGCAAGCTCATCATTACTGTCAATCCAGGTGTCGGCAGAGAAAACCTCAATTGCCCAACCTACAGCCATCATGTTGACCTCCAGTTCAGACGGGATGGATACGATGGGTTTGGGTTGATTTTGTGGGACGATATAGTGGCTAGGGTTGAATATAGTGGAGCTGGGGTTGATTTGAGTGGAGATGATAGATATCTGACCTACCAGAGGGTCAGAGTTGTGTTGAGGTAAGGAGTTGGAAATGACGTTAGGCTTTGGTGGAACATGAACCGTGCCATTGTCAATGAGATCTTGAATCTCATGTCGAAGACGATAGCATGCGTCAGTGGGATGGCCAGGCATTTGGTGGAAGGCACAAAAGAGGTGAGGCTTGTAACCAGAAGGCAGGGCTTTTGGCGGAGAAGTTGGGGTCAAGGGTTTGAGATGCCCAGACTTGACGAGTTTTTCCATCACTGCGGATAGAGGTGCCTCAAAGACAGAGAAACTCCGAGGTCGGGTTCGGGCCCGGTAGCTTTGAGGATTCAAGGTGGAACCCTTGCTTGCTTTGCAACTACGCTGTGTCGTACTATCAATAGGATGAACTCTTTTGCCTTTAAGGTTGAGTTCATTACTAAGCATGTCTTCCCCTTTGGCATTGACTTTGAACAAGGAATCAGTATTCTCCTTCGGGTAAGTTCTGGCCTCATGGAATTCAGCTAGCTCTTTGAACATGTCTCTTGAGCACAGCCTGGTTCTGACCGCTGGAGAGTGGTAGGCTTGAGAAGGTTCTCTGGCTTGCCCCATATCCGGCTGCGGGGTTGTAGAGGTAACGAGGCCAACGAGTCCCTGGACCATAATCATCTGTTTGTCCATCTTGTGACCCAATTCCTCTATAGCTTTCCTGAGCTCAGCCAGCTCCATTTGTATTGCCATTTCTGAATTGATGAACGAGGCAGGTGATATGACCTTGGAAGCGAAGGTGTAACAGCCCCGGCAGACTAACCCAAGTAGGTTTGGCTCTTCCTTTCAGTGAGATGGCCTTTAGCTTCGGACAGCAAAGTAAACGAGAACTCAGTGAGGTTCCTGCAGCAATTAGAATGCAATGCACATGTTGCCATCGTCGGTGTCCTCCTAGACTCTACAACTACAAACGAGTCTGTCTCATGATGTTCGGACGCTGCCAAAATCCTCAGAAATCTTTTCGAGGGTGTATCCTTTGTTAGAATCGACTAACACTAAGAGATGTCAAAATAGTCTAAGCCTTTGACTATTCCGTTCTCGAAATTTCAACTTTGAACTTGGAACAACTCGATATAGATGACATGGCACCTTAACTTTGAACGCCGCGGTGTATAGTGACTTCGCACTTCAACCTGGGTAGTGCCAGTGTCATGGCATCCATGCTTTATGGTTCCTTATTTTCGGTTGAAATTTCAATAAGGCATGAGCCAAGGACTTAAAAAGGTTTGATTTCCCAAAGTCTCGCTGATCTAAGGACTTTGAAAATTAGCAACATGCACCATCGAGATGCATGACTCTTCATCGGGTCTAGCAGCGCCCTAATAGGCATAAGACAGACTCGAAAGAGAGACAACTTAGAAGCCGCCCTAAACATGCTTCTACGCAAAACAGTATGTATGTACAGAAACAGAGACGAGTTTGCCTCACGAATTTCAGACGTTGCCAGAATCCTCAGAATTCTTTTTAGCCATGTGTCCCTGAGTAGATCATCAGATCCTAAAAGATGTCAAAATAGACTAAATCTTCGACTAGTCCCATTGGAAGATTCAACTTAAATTTGGAACAACATGGTGGTGATGACATGGCACCTTAACCTTGAACGCGGCGGTGTATAGTGACTTCGCACTTCAACCTAGGTGGCGCCAGTGACACGGCATCACTACTTTTGTTGTTCCATATTTTTGGTTGAATTCTTAACCGGGCATGAGCCAAGGATGTAGTAAATTTTGATTTCTCAAAGTCTCATTGAACTAAGGACTTTGCGATTGATAACGAACATTCAACAGAATGAACGACTCCTCATCGGGTCCAACAATGTCTTAGATTGCGCAAGACAAACTCGAAAGAAAGAACCATCCTAAGCATGCTCCTATGCAAAATAATGTATGTACAGTGCATGCGATAGGGAAAGCAGTAACACGTAGACAGTATATGGGGTTAGATGCAAGTAATCTTACCCTGTAGATACCTGTCCTAGTTTGGAGAGTTCTAGTGCTTTGTATATGCAAAGGCTGGTTTTGGCTTGTAACAGGTTCCTCGGACTAGAGCCAAGATATACCTCCCGCTACCCGCGTAATCGCAGAGCAACAGTCGAACGGTAGAATGACTCATCATCGTCGAAGGTTGTTGGTCATTCGGGGTCCCCGGGCTCCGGTAAACCGTGCCGGATTGCCAAAACGATCCAACGAGGCTTATCCCACATCGATGCAAATGAGAATGCTAAAAAGTTGATTAATAGAACAGAATCGCAAATTCGCAAATGCTTTTTCAAATTTGGCTCTCTTTATTAATCAATACTTAGAGGAAACTACACGAGAGAACAATCGGAAAAGCCCCAGATTGGATGGCCGGACACGAGGTCCTGTTAAATCACCAATCCTTTCTTCGGCAGCGCGAAGCTCACCGTTTTGACAGGCTTTTGTGGGATTGTTCTCAAGCGTATTAAAATCTAAGTATAGACCAATATTGATTCGATCCCCAGCAGAGTCGCCACTGTGGGCAATGCGATTTGCCCGAATCTTTCTTTCCTCCGGGGAAGGGATTCCGTTCCCCACCCTTTTGAGAAAGGAGAGATGCTGCCGGTTCGTGGGAGCGCTTTTGGAAGCTGGACGACAAGCGCTCGCGAAAAATACAGAGTCGCCACTTGGGTTTGAAGGTCCAACACCCAAGGAACCGTATTGCGAAGCACTTGCCGTGCTGTTTGATTTGAAAAAGTTAAGGAACCAGTCCGTCATAACCATATCTGGGTTCGGGAGCCAGGTTACGAGAGGGGAAGGGTTTTATGGCACCCCTCTCGCCCAATCCGGAGATCGGTCTCTACTTAGGCATTTGCGAAAACGTTGTTTGTTTGCAATTCTATTTCATTAATCAATTTTTTAGCCAATTAGGGCGGGGAAACAGTTTAATTGGGATTAAAGCTGTAACAACTTGCAAGATGTGAATGATAGCATGGATGAGCAGTTAGTATAGGATGAGAACAGACTGCTGTGAGAGTTTAAACAAACTGGAGGGCCCCTGTTTTGGAGTGACGTGCGCAGGAAGAAACGAGCATGCACTGAACAAGTCACTGCATGCTGCTTAATCCTGCGCGCATAATTCCAAGACAAGCGCGCGCCGGTGAGCTTAAAACCCACAGCTCTTATTCTCAAACCTTCTGGGCTCTGGAAGGACCAGTGCACACCCAGGACAAACCACGCAGTTTATAGGCAGCATAATATACAGTTTAAAAGGCTTAAAAGCCCTAGAAATTGACAAAACACCCCATAAACAGTGTGGGGACAAAATAATGGCTTAAGGCCAAGCTACCCGTGCAAGGCCATTCACTGGTCGGAGCCAAACTGTTGCGCGATGGAGTCACTCTGGCGCGCGAGGATGCGCCCTGGCGCACTGTCGCGCGATGGAGTGAGTCTGGCGCGCGATGGTGCGCCCTGGTGCACTGTCGCGCGATGGAGTGAAACCCTCGCCCTGGCGCAGGATGGTTGCGCCCTGGCGCGGACCAGACCAGTGCTTGGTTCACATCTTTGGGTTCTGGGATAGATCCAGAATTATCCCAGGGGTACTCCAAAACAGAAAACATGCAAATTGAACTACAACTAGCAATTTCTAACAAAAGAAAGCAATAAACTGGTTATTATCATGCTTACATAGTGATCTATATACACATGAATGCAAAACAGTAGTACACCAATCCCCACGCGGTCCATCTCATGCAGCACCGGAGTGTCGCGCGAGAGAGTGGGACCATCGCGCGTTGGTTCCTACCATGACGGTTTTTGAAACCTTGCCAGCTTTAGGACCAGGACTGGTATTGATTACCAGCCTTGGCCCTGCCAGCCCCCCTCAGGGATCAGAACAGAAACAGAACAAAGGTAAGCTATACCTTTGGTTTGAGTTTGAAACGAAATTTGAGCTTCGAATTGAATTGAAGTTGGTTGGGATGTTTGAGGATTGTTGAGTGTGAGAAAATGGGGAGAGAAAGAACAAGCTATGTTCTTTGATTACATGGAGTGTAATCTTTTGTCAAAACTTGAACCCTTTTTATGAATGAACCAAGGGGGTATAAATAGGGGGAGATGGAGGTAGGTTCGGGCTGCAAAGAGAGGAGTGCAGCTAGTCCACGAGGCCTAGCTGAAGTTGCATTGGTGGCCAACTGTCCTCCTTCAGAAAGGTTGGTGGTAGGTTGGACCATCGCGCGACGGAGTCAGTCTGTCGCGCGATGGTGCGCCCTGGCGCACTGTCGCGCGATGGAGTGACTCTGGCGCGCGATGGTGCGCCCGGGCGCACTGTCGCGCGATGGAGCCAAATCGTCGCGCGATGGTGCGCCCTGGCGCAGGATGGTTGCGCCCTGGCGCGGACCAGCAAGGTTTTTGGTTTTTGAAGTGGCTTAGGCTAGGTTAGGTTCAAGGGTTTTGCAAACACTCAAAGCTCAAACACGCTATCATTCCCGGGGTGTTCTTGATCCATTTCATCATCGGGGAATCAAAAACCGTAAGTAAACTAATCCGGAAGCCCAGATTGGGGTGTCTACAGAATCTCGTACTAGAACTAGAAGAACTGCAGCCAAAAAGTTAAGAGCGATGCAAAATAAACAAAACGTTGTTATGAAAAGCTGCTAAAAACCTAAGTAAAAACGTACGTACCCTAATTCTGAGTTAAAACGGGGTATTTATACTAACCCCTATTAATTACAATTAAAAATCCTAAAACAAATCGAAATCGGGCACCGGACGACCAAAACGGCGCCGTTCCTGGCCTTTAAGCCCTCGGTAGCGCTACACCAAAAAGGGTGTAGCGCTACCTAACCCTTTAGTGCGTTGACCGTTGCTGGCGTTGACCCCTTTAACTTCAAAGGTAGCGCTACACCAAAAAGGGTGTAGCGCTCGCTAAAACTCTGTCCACTTCGAGCAACAGCTATGCCACGTTCTAGCGCTATACCACATCTTCTGTAGCGTTCACTAAGGTTCCGTTCACCTTCTCACGAATTTGTGTCCAACACTCAGTCGCCACGGCCCTCTCGCTTGCAAGCTCTATCACGGCCTTTCCGGATACCTCCCATTAGCGCCAAAACATCTCAATTTCCTGCAAATTAAGTACAAACACAAAATGCAACCACGTGCACACATTAAATGGAAAATGAGAATTAATTGCACGTCTAACACGCTAATTTCCCTACTTAGGCGCTAAAATCCATGTATTTCATGCGCCTATCAACTCTCATTACAAAATAGGGAGGGAAACTAGGGTTTCCTATCTATAGTTCCGCCTGCTCCTTCGTCCTAGCCAGCTCTTCAGCTCCAAAGGCTTCCAAGGTGAAGATCTCGCTCTGTTCGTCTATGAAATCGGACACATTATACCGGCGTTGCCACCCATATAATATGCCAAGGTCACCGAAGGTAACACCATGAGCTACGAAAGCTCAATAAAATAATCTAAACCCACTAACCCACAGCAGTAATCATTTAATCACACATCCACAATCCTTAATCATCTATCGTTGGTGCGAATCGTCGTAGACCGTGTCACCATTTTCCACCTTTCTTTTTCCAAATCAACATTTCCAAAATTTATTTTTAACACACCCAACCTCGGTTCCGCCGCTCCGGGTTCCCGAGTATCCGCACAATGGTTCCGCCGCTCCGGATTCCCATTGGCACACAATTGCATTGGCACCTCTCTGCGGTAAGCAAGCCACACACCCTACCTCGGTTCGCCGCTCCGGGTTCCCGGGTATCCACACAATGGTTCCGCCGCTCCGGGTTCCCATTGGCACACACACACACCCACAACTCACATAATGCCACCAAAATTAGTCATTATGTAGTTTCAAAATATTTCCTTCCTCGGAAAAACTTATGCTTTCATAAACCACACCCTAGGTGTCATGTTTCTACTTTTCTTGATTCTCGTGTCTCGTTTACATGCAAGACTCCGTGGTAGGACTTTCCATGTACACAACAACAAATCATTCAATAAGATCATCCAACTCTATTCTATACCACAAGTAATACAAGCAACTCACATATGCATGCTCATATTTATCTTAAAGATCAAAATACAAATACTTGAATAAGATAACTTACTTTGAAATGGAAGATAATGAGATCTTATGTATACATAGGGATAAGGTAAGAGTATCCTATCTTACTTCTTGGCGGTGGTCGGCTACGGTGAATCGGTCGTTGGTTTTGAGATCGGCGGCGTAACGGTCCCGGTTTGCTTCGAAAGGAAAAGAGATGATCTTTTCTCTTCCTAGAAATAACTTACTAACTAACTAAACTACTTTCAAGGATCTAGAGGTGGTTTTGAAAGTGGTTTGGTGGTTTCGCTCAAGAACTCTCAAGAACAAGAAGAATTCTTGAACTTTGGAACAAAGAACACTAAGAAATTCTAGAGAGAAGGGAGAGCAAATGCTTGAAGGTGTGAGTTGAAGCATGGAATGGCCTTCTATTTATAGGCAAGGCACCCCTCCCCCTCATAATGGCCGGCCCCCTCTCTCTCTCTCCGATTCCCCAATTTTTTATTTTTATAAAATCCAACTTTTATGGAAGATCAAGGCTAAATGGTACGTTTGCATGGCTATGTTAGTACTTAGATTTGATTCTTGAACAAATTTGTGGTAGAAAAGAAGTTGTACAAGATTCCTAGGGTTAAACAAATTGGAAAATATACAAAGAGGACAATGGGGGTTAAGATTTGCTTGGAAGAGTAACAATCCAAAGATTGGAAGTACAATGGAAGATCAAAGGCCAAGTACCAACCAAATCTCTCCCTCTCTCTGTAACGCCCCGAATTTTGGGTACGTTAAATAAAACATTTTTATTGAAATTTCAAAACAGAGTCAAGCTCTTATTACAACAAAACTCCCACAGGAGTACTTTCATTACAAATGGGAAAGAAACTAGGGTTCCTAACTACAGCTCCGCCTTCTCTTCCGTCCTGGCCAGCTCCTCGGCTCCGTACGCCTCCAAGCTGAAGATCTCGCCCTGCTCATCTATGAAGTCTGACACATTATACCGGCGTCGCCACCAATATAATATGCCAGGGTCACCAAAAGGCAACACCATGAGCTACAACGCTCAATAGGAAATCCTTACCCGCTAACCCATAGCTTACAAACAAACAATCATAGGAATCAAACTAATAACGATAACACATCCACATTCTCGTTGGTGTCCAAGTTTTCCCGTGTTTCTCCTACGCGACTCGTCGTAGACCGTGTCAACGTTTTCCACTTACAAAACCATTTTTCAAAATCCTTTGCATTGGCTCCGTACCGCGGATAACCAAGCCTTTCAAAATCATTTGACATTGGCTCCGTACCGCGGATAACCAAGCCACACACACACCCTTTCAAAATCATTTGACATTGGCTCCGTACCGCGGATAACCAAGCCATACACCCAACCTCGGTTCCGCCACGCCGGGTTCCCGAGTATCCTCACAATGGTTCCGCCGCGCCGGGTTCCCATTGGCACACAATTGCATTGGCTCCTCTCCGCGGATAACCAAGCTATACCTCACCATGGTTCCGCCGGTCCGGGATCCCATGGGAACGCACACACACAACCTCACAATGGTTCTGCTATTCCGGATTCCCATTGGAACACACACACACACATAATGCCCTCGAAATGGTCATTATGTAGTTTCTAAGATAATTTCTTTTTCGGAAAACACATTTTCCTTGTCAACCATACCCTAGGTGTCATGTTTCTACTTTCTCAGTTTTCGTGTCTCGTTTACATGCAAGACTCCGAGGCAGGACAAAAGGAAATATCATTCATCGTAATCCAACAAGATTATCCAACTCTAGATTTAACATGCTCAAATCAACGCTTAAAGCATAACGCCACATGTTCGGACGCCCTTGGAGTGATAAATCACTTATGCTTTATCGTGTCACAAGTAATGCAAGCAATTCATATATGCATGCTCATATTCATCTTTAAAGATCAAAACACAATGAAAAGTAATTCAAGATAACATACTTATACATAGGGATAGGGATAAGGGTATCCTACCTTGATCCGAAACTAGTCGGGGCCGAATAAGCAAGGTTGAAAAATTCTACGGGCGGTGAATACTCCAAATCTGGACCGAACTTAGAATGGCAGTAACTCGGTCAATCTTTGGCCGAATAGAGTCGTTCTTGGGTTGAAATCGAAGATCTCGAAACCCTCTACAACTCTCGTGAAGGAAGTTAATCCTAGAAACTACTTTAGGTTGGAGAAAAATGGGGGTAAAGGAGAAGACAGTAAGCTGTCTGGAAATAAAAATCCGAGATTTTTACTGAACTTCGGATGCCAATATCTTGGTCATTTCTTGACCGATTGGGGTGGTTCTTGAGCCTAACTTGAAGCTCTCGAAGTTCTCTACAACTTTCCAGAAGGAAGTTGATCCTAAAAACTACTCTAAGCAGGAGAAAACTGGGGATTTTCGAAGGGCAGTAGGCTGCCAGGAACTGGAATCCGAGATTTCTAGAGAGAAGGAAGAGCAAATGCTTTGAAGGTGTGAGTTCAAAGCATGAAAATGACCTTCTATTTATAGGCAAGAGCTTGGCCCTCTCCTCTCTCTCTCTCTAAGTCTCACCTTGACACTTGGCAAGAGATCATGGAAGATCAAGGCAATCCTAGGCTTGCATGGCTATTTTGTACCAAGGATTTGATTCTAGGAGACTTGGTGGGCAAGGAGAATAATTGGTACAAGATTCTTGTTTAAACAATAATACAAGGACAATGGAGGTTAATGGAGGGTTAGTTACTTAGCTAAGAAGAAAGATACACCAAGATATGAAGTACAAGGAAAGATCAAGCCAAGTACCAATCAAATATCTCTCCCTCTCTCCTCTCCCATCCGGCCCTCTCTCCTTCTCTCTCCCCATTCGGCTCTCTCTCTCCCTCTCCCCTCTCTTGCTTCTCTAAGGTACATATATATATATATATATATATATACAAGTACATATAATGCAAGCAAACAAATAAAAACTAAGTACTTTTTGTACTAAGGATCAAAAGTAGACTTAAGGGCTAGGATTCTATTTTAAATAAGTCCATAGGTCACATGGTACTTAGAGTATTACTATAACCTTTAAAGTACTAGAATATATATATACTTAGATACATAAGTACTTAGGAGACCAAAACCCCAATAAAGAATAGTTAAAGAGTACTTTAGAATCTTAGTACTTTGTACCTTTCTTAATAAGAAAAAGTTGTGCTTTCACACATGGCTTAAAGATAGTATGGGACACCATGGTACTTTGGAAGACCAAGTCTATTGTCCAATGGGTAAAATTTCCCCTAACATCTATTATCCAATGGATATTAGATATTAGGTCATTTTTAATATAAAATAGTCAAAAAGTACCTTAAAGTAAGTATACTTTTAACATAAACAAATGGAATTCTATTATCCAATGGGTAATAGTTTTCCTAACCACTATTGTCCAATGGACAAAGAAATAAACTAATATAATTAAAAGAATATCAATACTTGACTAGGGTCAAAAAGGTTCACAAGGTTCAAGAGGGGCAAAACGGTCTAGGTAACAGTAACTGGATGGCTTCCTAGTTTAATTTCTCCAACCGGATGGTCAAAGGCTAGTTAGGCTTGCTAAGTAAGCCAAAGCGTAATTAAAGAAAGTTTAAGGGCAAAAACGTAACTTTTGACAAACCACAAGGAAATTAAGGAAATTCAAATAAAATTCAAATATTTAACGAAATTTTTAACGACCAAAAATCAGGGTCGTTACACTCTCCCTCCTCTCTCTCTCTCGGCCTCTCTCCCTCTCCCTCTGTCTCGGCTTCTCTCTCCCTCTCTCCTCTCTCTCTTCCTCATGTACTAACATATATATACACATGTATTATAATGCAAGAAGAACAATTAAAATATAGTACTTTTGTACTTAGGATCAAAAGTAGTCAAGATTTTCTATTAAACTATCAAATTACACTACAACAAATATGACGTTTTATAGCATTATGTAATAGCGTTTTTTTAGGAATGTTATGAAAGGATACCAATTATAGCGTTCAGGGATGAGAAGCGGAGGAAAAATTGGCGCCTAAAATACTATAGCGTTCATTAAAGGATACAATAGCGTTCCAATTTTTTTTTTTACTTGGCGCCCTAAATAGCATCCCCCTTCTGAAAATTTCATTCTTTCCTCCAAAATCACAGGCGCTCCAAAATCAAAGGCGTAAATAGATCTTCTTCTTCGTCGGCTGAAACCCTAGGAATTGGGTTTCGATCAAGCTTCTCCTGGCGATGCCAAATCGGGCGAGGAGATCTTCAGGCCCAAGATCAGTTTCACATCATCGAGAAAGGCGCTGGACACAAACAAGGTCTCTCTCTCTCTCTCTCTCTCTCTCTCTCTCGATGACAAACTTTGTCTCCCCCTCTCCTCCTTCTCCTCTGTTTGTGTGTGGGTGTGTGGTTGTGTCGTGACACAGGAAAACGAGGATGTAAGCACCACCGGTCTCCGCCGTTTGCGAGGAAGAGAAGCTTCCAATTTTAAGCCCAATTTCAGAGGACCCACGAGTAGAAACAACACGCGACAAATACGACAACTTGGTTGTTTCTCTCTCTCTCTCTCTCTCTCTCTCTCTTGCTATACATATACGGGAAAATCTATAACTCCCAATTTCAGAAAACCCTAGATTTTTTCTAGAAAAGAAACCAGGTTTGAAAACCCTCAATTGTTTCCAGAAATTAGGCCCAAAGTGTAAACCCTAGTTCTCTTATCTAGCCCTAAATAAGCTCCTGGTTCTTATAATCTGTATATACGGCTTGGATTTCATTATGTGCTTATGAGTAATTTATGATTTCACATAGAAGAATTGATACCTTGACCCATTGAGAGTGTTTTGCTCTAGTTCCTTTCAATAGAATGTCAAACATCATATATTGGATTCTCTTGATCAAGTTTTTTGTCACTTTAATCTGGATGGCTTCATATTTTGCCATTTTGGGATTTGCATTATCTAAAAAGTGTTGATACTATGAGTAAGGCCTGCTTCCCTTTTATCTCTTTAATTGGTTTTATAGTTTAGTACTCATTTTGTTAGCTATATGAGCAATGGGTGTTTACTAGTGGCTGGAAACAGAGGTGTTACGGCTAAATCATCTTCGGGATTGTGCGAGTGAAAAGGGGCATAAAAAGGGATATTCTTTGTTTATCGAGTGTTTTTTGAATATTTCATAGCTCATCACAAGATCTAATGTCGTATACCTGATAGAAAGATCTTCACATCAACTTGAACTATTTAGTTATCAGATTGAACTATTTGTATATTTGTGATGATATGCCTATTGGAAGAACCAGCTGAAGCAAAGAGAACGAAAGGAATAAAGAAAAGAAAGACAGGAAGCTAAGGCTTTTGTCTCTGTTTGGAAATGGAATTGAGGGAGTGTAAAGATACGAGTCCACATGACCTCATAAACATGGCCACAAATGGGCCAAGCCTAGCGTGTGGTGTTTGGCCTTGGCTCAATTAATTTTGATTCGAATGTGCGGGCTAGGTTAGCGTACATGACAAGCCCAGCAACGCAGCCATGCATATTCATGAGCTTACTAGCATATTTTGGCTTGGCTTAGTAAGTCTAAGAATTGCTTTGAAACTGTAATTAGGAGTTGTTAATACCAGCTTAGTGCCAGACAAAACCTTGAAACAATAGTTTGTCTTCTCCTTTTGCAATGTTATTGTATGTACTTGTCAAAGTCAAGTGGTTTAATAAACAGCCAAGAAGTTTAGAAAATCAGAAACATACATCATATGCTAATTTTTGGAACACAACTAGCTGAGAATAGGACTGTTCTGGTTCAGTTCTTTTATTATACGAGCTATTAAATGAAGCTCGGGCATGGATCATCCGAATTTTGTTTACTGAACTTAATAATAGATGACTTCACCCTACATACATTTACCATTATAGGTCAAATGTCCAGATAGGCTAGACCAGGGCAGATGCTGATCCTGGAGACTTTAAGGTAGCTTTTCTACATGGTTAAATTAGTAAAGCTGGAGTATGTTATGAGGGATGAGCCTAATGAACGTACAGGTAGCTATGAATATAAAGGTAGCCGCAATAGCATGTTAGATTATGTAGTTTCTTCATTTCCATTGAAGTTTGATGACTGCTGTGTTTGTGAGTTTCTTACACTGAGCTCTTCCAAGGTCGTGGGTAAAGCGAATAAAGATTTAAGAACACTTTGTGGTGAAAATAGTCAAGGTAGTGGGGAAAAAAGATTCATGCCAACTTGCTACAGTTCCAAAAAAAGAAAAAAGAAAAAAGAAAGAAACTTGTTGCAGCTCAAGTTTTGGGAAGCTTGTACCCATCATGCGTAAAATTAGTTTGAGAACCCACCTGAGACCAAATGCTGTTGTCCGTTCATAATCTGGTGGAGTCACTGACCTTTCAAGCCATTTCTTAGTATCTCTCATGAAACTAAATACGAATTGGAAGGAGTGAATCTTTGTTTTCATGAAATAAATAAATAGGGTTGTATGGCTAATGGGTAATGCTAATTAAGTTGACTGGCAGTTTGTAGCTTCAGGCATATACACTAAGAGAAACTGTTTTTAATGGATATATGGAAGTCTTTGAAGTTATTTTTAGTCTGATTGTGAGTTATTTCAAACTTGCTTTTTCTGTTCTATACCAGATATTCCTGTGCATCATAGTTCATACTATCAAGCTGCACTCCGATGATATATTTATGTTCTGCTGAATGATTCATTGGATTATCTTAACAACTTGCAGAATATGAAGCGAATTACTGAACAAGGGGACGAAATAACTTTCAAATCAAAAGTAAGTTTAAGAAATCAATCTGCTTTCCCTACTTCTGTGCACATGTTTTACTGTCTTAAGATATCTTATTAACGCTATGCAGGTGAACAAAATATACCCTAGGATACCTAAAAATTTGCGAATGAGGAGCATCGTTCTCTTTCCATTGCTGAAATGGATGGTACATTGATCACTTAGAAGGTACCTCAAATCCAAACTTTTCACACGTATGTAGGAGTGATCTGGTTGGGGTGTGTCCATAACGTTATTGTTTTTTAGTAGAAAACTTGTCATAGTTGTTTGATAAAACATCTAAGGGAGATGTTTGGCAAAATCAATTGTAGTTGCATATGTAAAGCATGTCGTGGAATGAGGCTTTGGTGTCCCATGTAGATTTCAGGAGATTGTCTATTGAGTTTACAATCATTTTCTGCCTACGGGCGATTCTGAGCAGGTACTTCTTTCCAACTCTGGTATCATAGTTTGACCTCTCCATCTCTCTATACTCCTTCCACAATCTCAACGATTATATCTTCCCGTATTTTCAGAGATCAGTGGCACGCCGAGCATGGACTTTAATACAGCGTATAGAAGGAATATATAAAGCTGCCTCATTTGGCAACCTGCTTATATTTCTTTACACGGGAAGGTATGTCGTAGTGCTCAGTCATTCCTTAGGTGATATCTTCAAATAATGGGGTTACAGTGAAAGGGCTCCATAATGGGGATGAGGATACTGGATACACTTCAAAGGAGAACTTGTGAATAGTGTAGTTCATGAATATTGTGTGGGAAAGTGGACGGGCTATGAGATTGAATAAATGAAAAAAAGAAAAAGAAAAAACCTCTTATGGTGATGTGGAATTTTTGTAACCTGTGTTACTAAATGATAATTTTGATTCGAAGTGTTTTTGACAATGTTGTGGTAGTGTGGTAATTGGTAACCTCCTATCTTGATACTGGGTAGTAGTAGTGCTACATCTCTGCATTCTTTTTAGAGTATGAATATTAGTTTTACTAGTCTACACTTAACTTTAACTTCATAACCTCGAATATGACAGCTTCACAAAATGGTTACACTAGAATAGGTTCTCCCTTTATATATTAGTATAGATAGCTATAGTCATGCCTTGAAATATGATGAGATTTTAAGTATGGGGTGTTGGTTATATGCTTACCTTTACATTCTGATGACCCTTATAGTTCATGAATTGCATGTCAAAGGACAATTACTCCATCTTCAAAACTTATGTGCTTTGTTGTTCTAGTGAGAGTCACAAAAGTTATATGGGTAGATGAAGATTTGTGCCTTGTTCTATTGAGGCTTTTTCATCAATTCACAACTTATGTGCTTTTTTAATTGCTTTCCTCTTCCCCCTTTTGAATCTGTTGAAGGTCAAAGGAAAAAATGGATCGGAGAGGCAACTTCACCACACTTCTAGTGGCTCGGCAATCATAACAAAGACACCACCACAACACCAAGATGGCAAAACAATGGCCATGGCACAAATCCACCCATGCTATTGTAAGTTATATTCTGCATCATGGTGCCCTTCTATGGTGATCCATTTATTCAATTATGCTTGCGCTTTCATACTATGAGTAATACCTTCATGAATCATCAAATTATTCTACGCCTTTTGATCCAAAATTTTGTACCACAGGGAATCAAGAAGATTAGAGCAATTCGAAGTGGTTGGCTTTGGGAGGAAAAAGAGACAACTTGAATGACAAACAAGCTTGCAACATTGGAAATTTTCAATAACTCATCTTGCTCACGGCTGCCATTTGTGCCATTGGAGATCTTGATAGTACTGTATAAATTAGGTCATTGTAATTTTCGCAACTCTTTCATGTAATGAATATTTACCTCAATAAATGAATTTGTTTAATTACTTTCGCAGCATCGAAGTGTTTTAGATTAGTATTTGGGTTTTTTTTTCAAAAAAATCACTTTACTAGCCATGTTGAATGTGATTAATAACAATATTAAAGGAGGGTGCAATCACAAAAATGTTATTCAAAACAATCTCAAACATATACAGCATGAATAAAACGCTATTAAAAGCATACCAAAGACAGCGTTCTTTGAACGCTATTAAAAGATTGTTAAAGACAGCGTTCTTTGAACGCTATTAAAAGTATCTCAAAGACAACGTTCAAAAAACGCTATAAAAAGGTCGAACCTTTTAATAACAAGGGCTAATACAGCGTTCTCAAGAACGCTATCTTTAACTTTTCATAGCGTTTTTCGCACGCTATTATATGTGATTTTTCTTGTAGTGTTAGCACATGTGTACTTAGGTATTTTTATAATCAACCATGTACTAATATAATATATACTTATGTACTCAAGTACCTTAGGTAGTTCAAAACCCCAACTTAAAATAATACTAATAGTACTTCAAGAATCTTAGGCCTTAAAGTCTATTAAGTACCTATATAATAAAATAACATGTACTTTGTCACATCGGTTTAAGAAAAAGATTAAATTAATCAACCCATGTACTTGGTGAAAGACTAAACCTTTTATCCAATGGATAATAAATCTTCTAACTTCTATTATCGAATAGACAATAGTTGCTAGGGAAATTATATACTAAAATAATCAAAAAGTCCTTTTAAGAAATTAAAAAGTCCATTTTTTTATAACTCTTAGTACTTGACCAAGTATACTTTTAATATAAACAATTGGGGTTTTGGATAATAGTTTCCTTAACTTTTATTACCCAATGGACATAGAATAAAACCAAAAATAATTAAAAGAAAATGAATAATCAATTCTTAGTCTAGGGTTAAAAAAGTTCCCAAGGTTCAAGAGGGGCAAAACGGTCCATTTTTGGTAACTAGGTGACTTGCTAGCTCGGTTTCTTCAACAAGTCGGTTAGAAACTAACTAGGCTTGCCAAGTAGGGCCTGAAGGTCAAGAAACGAATTTTAAGGGGCAAAAATGTAAATACAACAAATTATAGGAATTTAAAAGCAATTAAAATAAAATTCAAATATTTAACGAAATTTTTTTTTCGGACCAAAAATCAGGGTCGTTACATTTCATGTGAGTGTTTATTTGACAAATTTTTTTTTTTTTGCAGGAAAACTAAAGTTTAGTGGTTCATTTGCCGAGAAAAGACACTTATGAGAAACTTCTTTATTTTTATTCCCGTGGCTAATTTTAAATAAAAGTAACTTTGAAAGCTAAATAATAGGCTATCATATTTCAAAAATTAACACATACGAAAAATGTATTTTATCTAATGCAAAACCTTAACATGAAATGAAAAAATTGACTTGCAATTCCCTATTCAATTTGCTATATTTTGAATGGGCATGCAAATCTCCCATTTAATTAAACTGACATTCTCTGATAATCAACCGTATAAATGAAGTTTAAAAAATAAGTAGATTATAACTAAATAAATAACTATTAAACAACTATTCTTAATTAGTTGCCGATGCAAAAACTCACTGAAAATTAATTAGTGCATAGCAAAATTGAAGACTAATCAAAAGATAAATAAATATTTCCAAAAAAAATAAACTATCATTCTTTTTCTACAACAATTATCTCATAAAGCACCATTAGTAGTCGAAATTATTGTTGCTCACGCAAATCTCAAGTGTCTTTCTAAGAACCTAGTTTGTCTTTTTTTGGTATTGGCGTCATTCACTTTTTTTCTTACCCACCAATTATTTTGGCCCCACAATGGAGAAAACTTTTCCTGTAACGCAAAATCCTATACTTTTGGACGGATCACTTTTGCAAGAAAGTACATCTTGCAAGAAAACTTAAAAATGTGTTTCTCACTACTTTCTTGCCAACTGAACACTACAAAAGTTATGGAAAAATTGATTTTTCCATCATTTCATGTACTTTCCTGATAACTGAATGGGGCCTTAGGATATCTTTTAGGTGGAAATTGATATAGAAAGACTGCAAATATATTTTCCGTTAGTTTTAATTTGACCAAAAATTAACATTCTCACTCAACTCGATAATTTTGGGATGCGAGCCAGCGTGTAACTAACGGAGTGTCTTTAAAATCTTAAATTACAAAAGAGTGTAATGTTTAGTTTGTACTAAATATAAAGCAAATCAGAAATGCTATACTTAACAACATCCCGTTACAACATGCTGATATGGCAGTGTCCCACAATTGGGCAGATTTTGCTAATTAGAATGGTTTTTTTTAACATATATTTTTTTGAAGGGCAATTAGTATGGTTGCAGGTAAGAATGGTTTCACAATTGGGCAGGTCCTTACTTGATTATGCGGCGTACGTCCGAATCTGTGTAGTTGCCACATCGGGTCCCAAAGTCAATGTTACTTTATGTCGCACATATATATACTAAGTCAAAACAGATAACAGAAAACTAATTAGCTCTCTCAAAAGACCAGGACACCATTTTTTCTGGAAGTTGCATGAGAAAGCAAAAAATAAGAAAACTAATTCTCTCCAAATGAAGCATCTTTTCCCAAAGGCATGAGAAACTTTTTCCAAACCCTTGCAAAAAGTTTAAGCTCCTTTCCAAATTGTTCTGATTCACCGTAAAATAGGGCAAACACACCATGGAGACAGAAAGAGTCTTAAAACTCTGGTGATCCAATCGCATGGATATCCACCTAGCTAGCTACCACGTACCATAGACTAGAAGAAGTTTCAATCCTTCAAAATCGTGTTCACTTGTGAGCTTCAAAATTTCAGATACAAATAAAGACAAACAAAGGATTCCGTTGAAAAAGGCGATAATTAATTGTCGGTTCCAAATACATGAAACAGTTTTCGCCACACGCAATCGAATATATTCTCATGTGCGACGATAAAGCATATAAACTAAGAGGGTACTAAAAAATGGTACGGATCGGAGTTGTAGCTCATGCTAGTTGATAATTAACCAAGAGGTGCCAACAAGAGCACAAAACTAAAGTTGGTCCTACATACATTCTCGCAAGTCTCCCAAACAGAAAACTAGCAAAAACAAACAGACTACAAGACTACAAAATCAACTCGTATAATTTAGCCAATCAAACTGACCACAAAAAATCTCCATTTTTGCAGTGGATGACAAATCCTAATTTTTAGGGGTCCCCATAATTTGAAACCCTAAGATGGAGAATCTAGAGCTCATTGACAAAGAGAGAGACCTTGGCAATGGAGCTTCGGTGGTGCATCACGAATCGATTTTCGCGATTTGACCGGATCCAACCTCAGAAGGAAGGAGTTTTAAATTTGGGGATTTCATTCCCTTTTCCTATGTTTTGCTTTGTTTGTTTTTTTTGCCGGGTGAAATTGTGGGCCCATGATGACGTGTCATATATGTTGTAAAGATGTTTTAGCAGGTTGCCATCGTAGCATCTTAAGAGTTTTTGCTTTGGCCCAATAATGAATGAGAACGTAACTCTGATAGTTATATATTTATTATAGACGATTTTGATAGTTTGAGGACGAAATTAAAAAAATAGTGATAATTTGAGGGATATTTTCTTAAAAAACTGTTAAAGAGTGGTTAGATAAGCTAAGTTGAACTGGTCGATGACTAGAGCATTTAACGAGTCGCAGAAGTGGTCAAGTTTTACTTATTAATTCCAACTAATCTCACATGAAATTACAACTAAGCCGAGTTTAATTTGGGGAATATTAAGGTTTTTTCTTAAACTAATGGGAGGTGATCGCTCGATCTGCAAATTAACCAAAAACGAATTTTCATGAAAGAGGGGTAGAACCACCTCCTTGGATCCCGAACTCAAATTTCTGCTCCCAAAAATTTAAATAAATATATAGAACGTAATCCAAAATATAGAATTTGCTAAGAAGTTTGTTTAGCATGAATAATACTCCCTCCGTTCCATTTTTGTCCATTTTCATTTTTTGTATCGTTCTTTCAGCGCTTATATCTTTTAATATGAATCTCAAAAAATATGCAATATGGATCTCGCTTGCATAGTTCTCGATTAGATACATAATACAAAGTTATCAAAATTATGAAAAACATTGTAGATTGGGAGATATAAGCATTGAAAGAACGATATGAAAAACGAAAATGGACAATAAAAATGGGATGGAGGGAGTAATAAGTATATTCAAGTTATACAATTCAAAGAAAATGTTTTTGTACTGGCCTCTAAACAAACAAAAGTACTACATACACAACAATACAAACACAACATCTCACTAACAAATTTATTGAAGATACATAGATATCGAAGATTTGTGTTTTGGTCAGGTGAGAATGTTACGTTTTGGTCAAATTTAGGCCCCGTATCAACTAACAAAAACCACAAAAAAATTTAATGCATTTTACCATCTCGTTTCCACTAAAAAAAAAAAACTTAATGCATTAAACCAATTGGTTTCCATTAACAGAAAAAAAAATTACCAACTCAACAATTCTTTCACTCACACACCTAGCAAAAATTTGTCCACAAACCGAAGATAACTTGACATTTCTCAAACGCTTATTCATAATAACTTTTCAAAGACAAATAAAAATCTACAAATTTTTTACCATAAAAAACACCCCTCATTATGGTCAAACTCAAAAATAATGTAAATGAAAAATAATTTTTCAATTTTTTTTTCACCGTATGAAAGATTTCAATGAAATCTTTCAAACAGGATCCATATTGCATATTTTTAGATTTTAATAAGTCCATCATTTTTAAGCTTGAAATTATCTTCTTAAAAAATAAGTACTTATTTCGCGTTTCGGAACAGGGCCTGAGAGTGTTCACCAAACGCAACCTGATTGGGCAAGAATCACTCTCCTCTAATAATTTCACCACTTGAAATCTTGTTTTGAAAATTCGAATGGCTGACATTCCACGCCCTCCTATCCTATTATGACTTTTTTCTGCTCCATTAAACTCATCCCCTTGAAAGCAATCCTCCCACCGCTCCATGCTTTGATGATTCCAAAGGTTTCCAACTGTGTGTCCCTCCTTAAACACATGTACTATCTCCTATTGAGTTTTTCATGGCTCCTCCAATTATTAGCACAACCCACGCTAGGTAAAAACGTAACCGCCAACATAGCCAACGCAACCTACAACAGCTTCTTCGTCACCAAGCAGTCCAGCTGCCAAGCTAAATGCGGAAACCTAAGCGTCCCTTACCCGTTCGGCATAGGGGCCGCCTGCTCCTTCAATTCGTACTTCGAAATCAACTGCAGCACTTTGAAGCCCTTTTTGGCCGACCTCGAGGTTCACTCCATCTCACCAACCCAGGTCCGGATCCGAAACGTTGTTATTTCTAGATGCTATGACCAGGCCGGGGCCACGACCAATTTTGTCTATGCGGCCTCAACCGAATTGCCGCCAAACGGGCCGTACACTTTCTCGGACACTATGAATAAGCTCACGGTCATCGGCTGCGATGACTCTGCCCAATTCTGGGGGTATGGCCAATTTGGGACCCTCACTACTTCATGTGGGTCCATGTGCTCCAGCGGTACAGCGGAAATGATTGATGAATTTGATGGAAATTGTACCGGCATTGGTTGCTGCCAAACCGATGTTCCAAAGGGGCTGAAGGCGTACGAGGTTTTGCTTTCTAGCTTTCTAAATCATACCGAGGTTTGGACATGTGTATTCTTTTTTTTCTTTTTTTTTTTGGACCAACACATGAAAAATAATTAAGGAAATCATTAAAAAAATTCACTTAATTATCACAAACCTGTGTATGAATGCAGAGAGTATCATGGTAGTGCTCCATACCGTAGGAGCACTACATAATTACTGACCAAAATGTAACAGTTATGTTAGATTATCAAACAAGTTTTGGATGGAACATGTAAGATTCACGAGATGATAAATGGGAGCTAGCTAGCTAGTATATGTATTGTTGGATTAGACAGTTAGCGTGCTAATTTTACCGAAAGAAAGGTAGAAGGACTTTTATGTGTATTTTTTGAGTGAAAATTATTATACAAATATATAATTTACGGTCGTCTTCCTCTTGGTCGTTTATGAAGGCCAGATCGACGGTTTCTTGGCGTTCGTTTTGGGGGGTTTTAGCCGGCGACGGGATCGGCGGATGAGGTTCTCTGATCCTCTGTTTCTATCTCCCCTTTCCTCTTTTTTTGGACCCCCTCCCTCTCTGTGGTTGTTCTTGCTTTGCCGTTGTATCTCTAGCGTTTCCCTTCTTGGTCATGTTTCATCCACTTCTCTGATCCATCGCAGTCCTTTCTCTTGGGTTTTTTCGGTCTTGGCCTAACGGCTAGGTGGACCTAGTGGTCCTGGGCATGGCCCGCAAGTTGCATTATTAAAAGCATCGATCTTCGCCAAACAGCTTGGCGAGCTTCCGCGGCAGACTGGTGATTCGTGTTTGGTGTCTTCTCCTGTTGTGGCCAATGGTGGAGTGGTGGTTTTTTTTGGAGCAGCACTGTTTTGGTCGTTTGGTGGTTTGGCCACCGGTGGTGGGGCGGCGTTGCTTTGAAGAGTCACAGAAGTATAGGGTAGGTTTTCTTGGGCTTGATTTGCCTCATTTCAGAACACTTTCTTAAAAAATAATTAAGTACTTATTTCACATTTTTAAACTAAAAAATAATGTAAATAAAAAATAATTTTTAAATTTTTTTTACACCGTATAAAAGATCTCAATGAGATTTATCAAATTAGATCCATATTGATAAAAAATTGTTTACATAAGCATATAATTTTTTAGTTTGAAATTATTTTCTTAAAAAATAAATATTTATTTTTCTTTCGGGAACGTGGCCTTTTAGTGGGTTAGGTTTTTAAGAGGTTTTGGGCTTTTATTTTTTAATCTGGGCATTGGTAGGCCTTTGCTTGTGTTTGATTTGTATTGTAGTATTTGGGATTTGAGGCCTTTAGGTGTTTGCGAGTCATGCCTTTTGGCTATAGGGCTTTGCCCTTTAATCCAACTTTGATTGGATTTTCCTTCCCTTTTTCCCGATCTTGGTCTACCCTTTATCAAATTCTCTAATAAATTGTTATTTTGCTGATAAAAATACATATAATTTACGGATTACTATTAATTGAATATATTAAGCAAGATTAACAAACCAATTGTTGCCGGCCCAAAATTGGGTAAAATTGGATGTTCCATCCCTTCGAAGAGAAGTTGCACCATTTTCTTCTTTTTCTGGACTTGTTCTTAAGATCATAACCACCTGAAAAGTCATTCTCTTCTATCTTATTTTTATGGTTGTTACAGGTTTGGTTATACAGCAAATGTGGTTATGCGTTTATGGGAGAGAAGGATAGCTTTCATTTCCGCAGTGATCTATCAAATATTTCAGACCCCAATTTCGTGAACCAAGTACCCATAGTACTTGATTTTGGGATAGGAAGCCAGAGTTGTGTTGAAGCCCAAAACTCAAGTGCATATTTGTGCCTGCCGAATAATAGTTTGTGTACTGATAATACGAATAGTCGCTTTGGAGGATATCTTTGCAGTTGCGAAAATGGTTACAAGGGCAATCCTTATCTCAGTCCTGGATGCACAGGTCTGGCTATGTTGTTTTTGTTTTTCCAACTCATAATGCTATGTGGTAAACTCATACGTAAAAAAAAAAAAAAAAACCCCTCATGCGTAAAAAAAAGAAGACCCGGACATTTTTTCAAGAAAGCAAGCATGCATCTCTGATCTCGAATGTCGTGCTACTAGCTAGTAGTACCGTATCCCTATTACGTTTGAGATTGTGTGATATTTTGTTAATATCTTAGAGCAAGTACATCACTTATTAGCAAAAATGGCTATCAACAATACATTTTATCTTTTACTTGTATATATCTCTTTCAATACTACATCAATACTTTCTATTTTACATACCCTTTATTATTAGTATTAGTGTCATACCTACCCTCTATTTCTTTACCTTTTTTCCAAATTTAAAATAAAGTAATGTCAGAGAGTGAAGGCAGAAGAGAGTGAATAAGGTGGGAAAAAAATAACGAGGTATTGGATACTTGATAAATAGTGCCTCAGGGTATATACCGATGTTGATTGGTTGAATGTAAAATAGAAAGGGTTTACCGAAACTGCTGCGAGTAGGTTTTCTTAGTTTTCACTAGGTAGATTAATACCTTAATATCCACTTTTTGCTATTCTTGTATACATGCTCTTAATAGTTTTGTTTGACGAGAAATGAAACTAGCTAGCACCAACCATCAAGGAGTGAACTAACAGCATATCCTTTCTTCTTCTTTTTTAAATTTCTATTATATGCCTTCGACTTTACATGCAAGAAAAGTTCGCTTTGATCTTTCTAGTTTTCATTTGAATAATTCTAACCTTTGATTTAGAATAATGTTGCAATGAAAACCTTCGATCCGTTGCCTTCCGGTTTTTTTTTAATGAAAAACATGCTGTGCCTCTCACATATCCAAATGGGAGGGGCATAATGGCCAATGCCCTCCCTCCCTCTCTCCCTTGGAGAGAAAAATTCCTCCCAAATTCTCCGCCCAAACCCATCTCCAACCACCGGCGCCATCTCCCATCACAGAAGGTCCCACCACCCACCTCCACAAAAAATTCGAATTCCCAAATCTCCTGTCTACTGCAATCATCAACAATGGCACAATAGTAGTAGCACCTTTTTTTGTAAAAATTCGTTGAACTATTATTCCTAACCTTCGAATTCACCGTCATCGTTATCATCGACTTCAACAAGGGGTAATAACGGTAGGATCGACGGAGCGAGCCGACGGCGGTTATCGTCGTTGTCCTCGTCGTCGTCTTCTGGTTCAGGATTGGCAGTTACAAGTACGGCGGCAGGTGTGTCGAAATCGGAAAAAGGTAGGGGTTCTAAGGGGGGCGGCTGAGGCAGAAAGCTCCCCAAGGGAAGAAGTATGAGGAGGTGAAGGGGTCTCTGTCTCGATTGAAACTCAACACTGTTCGTGAGGAAGCTCAATGTCCCAACATTGGAGAGGTATTCATTACTTTCATTTTCATTCATTCAGTCAATTTTGAGAAGAAGTTAGGAAATAAAACCCTCTCCCAAATTGGTTTTATGGTGGTGGCGGTGGAAAAATAGTAGGGAGAGAGGGTTTAATTTGGTGGGGAGGTGGGTACGTGGTGGGGGCTTTGGTGATGAGAGGTGGTGGTGGTGGTGGTTGGAGATGAGTTTGGGGGGAGAATTTGGGAGGAATTTTTCTCTCCAAGGCAGAGGGAGGGAGGGAATTGGCCATTGTACCCCTCTCATTTGGTCATGTGAGTGTCACATGCATGTTTTCCATCCAAAAAATAAAAGGAAGGTAAAGGAGGGTTCACATCGAAACTTGATCCTAAATCAAGGGTTAGAATTGTCTAAATTGGAACTAGGACTCAAATGCAGATTCGTGTAATGTAGAGGGGATATAACAGAATATTTTTTTTTTTTTTTTTTGGCTTCTTTCCGACTGATCCTATATGAGTGGATTATGTCTCATTAGGTCCTTGCACACAAATGCTTACAAATTTTTTCTCACCAAGTCCTATTTCACGCGCAGGCACCATTCCCCTCTCTCCCTCTCCTCTTTCTTTCTTCTTCTGCGTGACTTTCACTCTCCCTCTGCCATTTCTCTCTCTTCACATTGACACAATCACATGGCTAGACCACACTCTGGGCACCCACATAAATATTTTTCTCTCATCCCTCTCTCTTTATTTGTTCAGTACACACTCTTTCTCCTCTCTTTTTTGTACTTTTGTTCTTTTTCCTCTCTCCCTCTTAAAATACTCCTATATTTTACTAATATATTTTACAATGTTTGTAAGTTTTATTCTACATATTCACTTTTTATAAATTAATATATTTAACAATTAATAGTATTAATTAACTGTCTAAATGCATAATTATTAATTAATAGTGTTAATTAACAGTATTAATTAGTTAATTAACAATTTTTTATCTACTTATAATTTCAAAATAAAAAAGAAGAGCCTACTGTTAGACTTATCCCATATCGCTCATCTAATTCACTCAAACTTGGTTAATAAATTCTAGAGACTACTCCACCTATTACCAATCAGTTTTAAACTGGAACCCTTCAAGAAATCTGACACCTACACCAAAAAAATTTTATGCACATATTTTCATATTCAATATAATACTTGTTTGATAGATTTTATGGAGTAAGTTTCGAAAATATTTTTTTCATAAAAATGAGATATATATGTATATATATATATATATATAATAAAAGATAAAGAAAGTGATGCAGGAGAGAGAAAGAGTATGCAGTTTTGAAAAACTTGAAAAAAGTACACTTGGCTTTTTCTTGCTAACTTTTTAAGACATGGCAGTAGCATATCAGAAGAGAGGGGGCAGACAGCGAGTGGTGCACATGGAGAGAGAAGAGAGAAACACGGAAGAAAAGGGTAAAAAGGGCGCGTGGTATTTTGTTTTTAGAGACCTAGTGTGCTATTTGACTTTCACGGAAGGACTCCAAGGACTATAAACTTGAAAAGCGGAACCGGCTCATCATTTTCTTTTCTTTTTTTTGTTCCTTCTACATTGAACTAACAACGATCGGCCCTATATCCAAAATCGAGATCCATGGTCCATATGTTGGAATTCACCCATGTGGGTGATGATGATGGCTGGCCAAACTCAAGAACTAGATAGGCTTGGCAGCCATTGTGGGCTTTGTTGTAACCTCATGCGTGAAGAGCATTACACTACAAGAAAAATTGCATTAGGTGACGAATGAAAATCGTCACAAATTGCATGTTTTTCGTCACAAATAGTATAGGTGACGAAAAATAAATTGTCGACTAAAGGTTGTCGAGGATTCCTCCCTGGTGACGAAATCCGTATTTCGTCACCCATAGTGCCTTTTGACGACGAAAAATTTCGTCACGTAAAAATCACTTGGTGACGAAAAAATTTCGTCACTAATTGTGCTTTTTGATGACAAAACATTTCGTCACCATTGCCATAATTATTTGTCACCCATTTTCAATTTCGTCACCGATTGTGGCAAGTAATTGATCAAGTTAAGCACATAGGTGACAAAAAAAAATTCGTCACCGAAGGATTTAATTAAAAAATAATAAAGGTGATGAAAGATTGTCGATCACCTACACTCTTCTTACAATACAATATTATCCTGTTCATTTCAATACTCAGACAAACAAATAAATTATACATTACCCCATATGTAATAGCCAACACATCTTCATAAACCAATATAATCATGTCCAAATTAGACATCCATTAACCATGAGAACTATGTACTCTACACCAAAATGTCCATCCGCACCCATAGGGTCTGAAGCATCAATGTCCCCATGACAAAAACATGAAAGGTAGCATCAATACCATATATGGTTTGGTAGCATCATTAAAATAAAAAAAAGAAGACTAAGAACTTCAACCAAAAAGGAGTCTTCATATAAGCATATATCCAGAAAAGAAGACTTGGAACTTCATCCAAAAATAAAGTCTTCATAGAAGCATATATCCAAACAAAAAGTCTTCATAGTAGAGCGTATATATACCATCTTCCCCGCTACCAAAGTTATGCATATTCAATCTGCACGCATGAAAAGTAGGATAAAGTATATTTTGGTTATGATGTTAATAGAACACAAAACATTATGTAAACTTAACAATATACAAATGAAACATGTGAGGGCCTAACTCAAAATACAACCCCAGTACCAGGACCTTGAGCAAGGAAAAGTTCACCGCATGGGAAGATTAATGCACAGAACCAAACGTTTAAAGAGAGAAAAAGCCTCATACTCTTGCATAACTTGGTCGCCTATTTATCTGTAAATTGTATTTCTAATAGCCATGTTTAATTGATCCAATGGTATAGTCAGATTCTAAGCATAATTGTGTTATTATTGGCAATATTTGTGGGAGCTTTACCCATGCCCATTTGAAAAATTAAGGCCCATACTTATTGTCCTACTGAATGTAAATGCAGAATGTAGAATAATAAAAGGATTGTTATGTTAAGCTACAAGCTTTTATACACCAAAGGAGTTATGTGTCCCCATATATGTCGTATCCCCACGTATCCATGCCGTGTCCCCGTCGTAAAGGAGGAGGAAACCTCTGTTTTGGGACACGACGGATCAACAAACCCCAAACCACATATCAGCAACATATGGAAAAGTCCCATGATTAGCATCAACAACTACATCAGATCTCTATAGATGAAGATATACCACTACAGTAATAGCATAGCAAAACCAGAGCAATAAGAGTCCCAAACCAAAGCAACAATAGCCCAAAAACTCCATGATTATCAGCTACAACAGAAACCAAGCTGGATAGTGTCAAACATTAGGTCTCTTAAAGAAAAACCACAACAGCAAACAGCATAGCAATACCAAAGCAAGAGGAATACTACATAACTTATTTTTTTCTTGATTGACTATTTGTGTCTGTAGCAGACTCATAGGATGTAGAGATAGTTAACATCAAATCAGAGAACATAAAAACTTTCATAATCTCTATAAACAGAAAATATATACTCAAAAAGGGCACAAAAAAGGAAAAAAAATCAAAACCAACAAAAATATTTAGCCCACTCCAGCCCAGTTTTCTCATGATGAATGTAAAGAGGGAAAGCATGATGTAGTAACCAGCAAGTCGTTAACCGATGTCACCACTAGTTCATATTAATACTATCCAAGATGAGTTTCAAACTTCTCAAGAGTACCACAAGTATACTACAAATGGCAAAAGACTTACCTTAATAGCAGGTTCAACAAGGTTGACAAGTTCAATGCAATTCAATCCAAAAACCCTTCTTACCTGCAAAACATCATCATCAATTAGCAGGAGTCTTGGACACCTATCCAATAAGGACACCGGTAATTTATCATTAGTAAATAAGTTCCAACCAAAAATGAAAACAAACCAACCAAAAAACAAAACAAAAAAGCATAGCTAAAGCGCGTAAAAGGGAAACAAGTGCTTAGATAAATCAAAGATGCATCAATATGCTTCGGTCAGTTTGTGCAAGCCTTTTACCCACTATGCTGCATGAGGCCATTAAGAAAGAGTTAAACTGGGAAGAAAAAAGTTCAGACCATTAGCTCCAAACAAGCAGTCACAATCTTTGCATTACAATAACCAAATACTTGAAGTTGGAATTTAATCTTTTCCATTTCCTAGCCCAAAGTAAAAACATTACAAGAAACTCCCATGTATAGTCACAATCTATCCACACACTACAACAAAAAACGCCTTTCACAGCATGCAAAAATGCTATAGTAGGTAATAGACAGCGTTCCGGAGAACGGTGTATTAGCCCATGTTATTAAAAGTCTTAACTTTCTATAGCGTTCATTGCCCACTATTAAAAACTTTCTTTGCGTTTATTGATTGCTATGATGGACAATTGTTGGCAAAATCTAAGTCCTCCACATATCAAAATCTGATCAAGCCAACATGCAATGATGTTGAGTAAAAAATGTGATTGAGAACATCATAATCTGATGCAGATGAAACAAATGTGATTGCAAGTCCTTTGGTACCAAACCTAACAGCTCATCCTACCTGCAAAAGAAGTGAAACAAAAGCAGAGCAAGAAAGATGGCTCAGGGAGCACACAAGGAAGATAACCTGGTCTGGAGTAAAAAACAAAGCTGAAAAAAGAAATAAACTGAACCTACCCTATGCAAATAAGTATCTGCAGAATCTGGCATGTCATAGTTGAAGACAATGCTAACTCGCTCAATGTCAATTCCCCTACCCACCAAATCTGTTGCATCAAGTATCCTCTTGTGTCCTTCCTTGAAGCTCTTATAGCGTGTCAACCTGATGCTAATTAGGAAATGAGTAGAAGATAAGCAGAACCAAGAACAATGTCAAGAGGCAGACATACTATGACCAATTGATGTGTAGAAGCTAAGGCAGGACCAGCAAGAAACAGATGGTAGGGACACTTGACCAATAGGATTAGCAACAGAGAGACGAACCAAAAAAACCACAGCAAATGAACTCATAAAGAAGCTATTGATCAACCGACAATAGAGCGATCTCCATCCATCTTCAACAGTGAAAGTAACAGAACATCTTTCTTTTTCAAGTCATAGAACTGCAGAGGAAGAAAGTCTTTGACTTACAATGGCAAATATCATCTAACACATAAAGAGTGAACAAAACATTGTCCTTTTTTTAGACGTAGGAAAGATGAAAAATACATTACCTTGTGTTGAGTCCATATGGTCTTCTCTCATCTAAGGGAAAATTGTTTCTTTCAATCATTCTTTTTTTTTTTTTGCTCGGCTTTCTTTCAATCATTCTTGACCACACGATCTGGAAGAATGGCGATAGTATGAGAACTCTATTGTCCAAGCCATAGCCACTAAGTGTTCCACAAAAGAAGCTTCACTAACATCACTAACAAAGTAAGAACTGATGAACCTTTCCATCCAGCTCATGTATCCTCTCAGAGGCAAAGGGGCAAACTTTTCATTCGTCAATATGATTCCATGTCTACGACAAGCGTAACAAATTGAATTAAGATATGAAATGGGACAAATTTCCACTTGTGTTAGCCAAACTAAGGTATGCTAGATCCCTCAGAGAAGTAACAAAATAACTAAGAAGAATAGAAACATAAAAGAAAGAAAACAATAACAACTAGGTAGTAGAGCTTCCTTAACTTAGTAGAAGACTTGTTTTTACGTACTCAATCAGTAAAGGATGTGCACTAAGTCATAGCATCACAAAGAAATTAGAAAAAAAAAACCTAATGTTCAATGCTGTCATGATTAAGATAGATAATAAAAAAATTTAGCTAGACTAACAAAGATATTCCGATCATATGATGTGGTGACCTTGTAGGCTGCCATGATTATACAATCTCATGGGCTCCTGGCTATCACCTCAATAACTAGAAATGGTTCAATGAATGTGGTGGCTCGCATGCCTAAACAATAAGAAACAAAAGAAAATGTTTCAATTATGCGTAAGGAAAATTAGTATCACAACATCTTCAATTGACTGAATCAAAACTAAATGGACAAAACAAATTCCTGTACAATACTTAGTCAAAACCTCATCTCTATAGGTTTTATACTCTGTTAGAAACCGCACCATGGCGCGAATCATCGCCAAGAGGTTCTGAACTCTTGTGGGTATTGAAACCAAGAAAATGCAAAAACGCTACAACATCAAATAAAGACTACTTAAAAGTTGAATCTGCAGAGATCAACCTTTGGGCTGCAAGCTCTTAAGTGCTTGTAGGCCATTCTCAACAATTGCGTAGTGAATCTAATCCAAGCATATAATCAAGCAATCTCATCGAATATGGTTTGATAAGTAAATAATTTCTCCCGTCATACATTAGTTGTTTGGCTGATAGATTTGAGAAACAAATTTCATTCAAGTATATATAATCAAATAGTTGGTGGGGGAAAGTTATTTACAAAGGCAAGTCAATTTCAATGACAACAAAACTAAACTAGAAATTGTAGAACTAGCTAGAATGCTATATATCTAAGGAGAAGGGCTAAAAACATACCGCTTTGAAGAGACGATGGGTCCCTCCGTGACACGATTAGCTCTTCCTAATTAACACTCAAAAGGGTGGACAGATTGAGCTCCAGCCATTGTTGCCGCATCGCGAGAACTGAACACACTCCCAAATCGATTGAGATGTAGGACCAACCTAATGAGATATTCAGAACAATAACTTCAATTCCAAATGCACTTCAAATTGAAAATCTTATACCTTTGGAGAAGTATTTGGGGTTTGAACTTTGGGTGGTCACATTAAAAAATCAACATTACGTGCTTGGAACACGTTTTGCTAATCAAATCATCCAAATGACAGTAGCATCCATATTATAGGCCATGAAAAAATCGATTGGTGTATATATATTGAAACATGTACGCGTTATAATGCGTACCTAGGTATGGAGAGAGACAGAGTAGCACCAGCAAGAAATACCCAACTTTTTAGGGTTCGACAAGTTGATGGGCCAGAAATTTAAGGGAAGAGATGAAGTTGGGTGGTATCAACAAGCAACAAGGGAAGAGAGCTCTCACGAGGTGGTGGACGGAGGAGGAGAACGAGCTTACACAATAGAGGGGGAGGGAGATGTCTGCGTTTGGTGTAGGGATGAAGCATTGAAATTGGCGCGACGAGATCTGTCAAAAACAGTCGGAGTATGGACTCGACTGCTACGGAGACAGCGTCGGCTTTAGAGTCGTCGGATGAAATGGCCGGAGTCGGAGGTGATGGCCGACCGTGGAGGGAAGGAGCGAGAGAGAGCATCTCCAAAGAGGAAAACAGAGGGAGGGAGGGAGGAAGGAAGTGGTGAGATCGATTATTAGTAATTTAGGGCTTTTTTGTTCACAAGCATAGGGGTACAAAACGACGTAGTTTTAGTTGTGCCCAAACAAATTCCTCCTTAATGGACGACAAAAAAGAATTCCTCACCCAAAGTCTGTCCTTTTATGACGAAATATTTCGTCACGTAATGGTTGCAAGTAAACGGATCAGCGACGAAACTTATTTTTGTCACCTAATATTTTTTTGTCCACCCTTTTGCTGACGAAATTTATTTTTTCGTCACTAATTAGATATTTTTGGTGACAAAATACAATTTCCTCACCTTAAATTTGTCTACCTTCTTAATTGGTGACGAAAAAATATTTTCCTCACAAAATAGGCATATTTGGAGACGAAATCTACTTTCGTCACCAGCATTTCGTCACATATTTTCATTTTTCTTGTAGTGTTAGTTGCTCAGTCAGAGGGCGAGTCTTGAGAGTGGGAGCCGGTTGTGGTTCTCCCCGGAGAATTTTCAACTTGTACATGTTGTGTACACATATACGAGGGAGCTTTCTCTGAAATTTGTGCTTGAGTAGTGTGTGTGTGATCCCTGGATCCTAACACCATAATGATCCCTGACCAAAAATCACACCGGTCTTAAAATCATATATCATGGATATCAATTATTAGTTCTTTGTGTAAAATTATATAGGGGCCGGTTCCATTCACACTTATTTTGACACCCATTTCGACAAGATAACGGTTTGAATCATCAAAGTTGGACCCAAAACAAAATCGGGTGCCCAAATGGGGGTGAGCAAAACCGGCCCCAACTATATATGATCGTGTAGTGCTTTTATTTCTGGAACATATAATGTTTTTTTGTTTAAGTCAAAATTTTATAACACCATAGGAGCGAAAG
Source organism: Rhododendron mucronatum var. ripense (assembly GCA_019656295.1). Lineage (NCBI taxonomy): Eukaryota > Viridiplantae > Streptophyta > Magnoliopsida > Ericales > Ericaceae > Rhododendron > Rhododendron mucronatum. Next base: position 2,785,819 of record BPLT01000044.1, on the reverse strand, counting down.
CGACACAGGGGCATCCCTTGGAAACCTGTACATCAAAAGGCCTAGCAGTGTTACAGTACTAGGCAAATATCCTATCAGCATTAACAAATGTTATGCACGGCAGCCTATAAATAGTGCTTCTATCTCAGCATTTGGTGTATACGAGAAGTGTGACGGGCAAACAAAGAGTGGTGAGACTGAGAGGGGTTGGGTTCTCTTGTGCGGGGCTGGGTGAGCGAACAGTGAAATTCAATCTTGTACTAATATTCTCTCCATAATAGTGAAATTTCCGCCATCTCCCGTGGATGTACCTGAGTTCGGAAAACCACGTAAACCTCGTGTGTGCTCTCTTTTCTCTATGATCATGTGTGCGTGTTTGGTTCAATTGATCCGTGCATAACAGTTAACAGCAAAAATTCTAGAGTCCAGGAGCCAAGCATCACAAAGACCTCGATTTTGGGCCAAGAACTTCACCGTGGCCCTGGAGCAGCCACATCTCTAGACCTGAAAAATTAGTGCACTGTTGGCTTGTATTATATTTGCCACCTTAGACACTTGTGAGATCGATGGATATTTTAAAATCTATCCGATAAGTACTTAGATATAAAATCATAAGATTAGCGTACCAACATATTTCTTAATAATTGATTTGCAGATATTGACGAATGCAAAGATCCCAACCTTAATGACTGTGATGGAAATGCAACTTGCACGAACACTCCAGGAAGTTTTAATTGTTCTTGTAATCTTCATTACTCTGGAGACGGAAGAAGCGACGGACGTGGGTGCACTCCTGATCCGGCCTCACAAATCTCAGTGATCAAGTTATCTCTAGGTACGTACGTACGTAATTGCCTAGTACATAAAACGTGCTTGAGATTCAATTGTCACCTGTTGGCAAAGTCATGCACACTATGGTTTGTTAGTATGACATAGCAGTTATCATAAGTATTTTGGATAGAGCTATCATGCAATCTCGATCATTACATAAATATAGGTATTGAAATTCCAACATCTTCCTCTATCGCCCCATAGTTAAGATATTACTTGACTTATTGGTTTACTAAGATTTGTCCGTGCCTGCACGGCGCAACGTGAGATCTAATTAGTAACATCTGTGCAATTAATATTGTTTGAGAGAGAGGGGGAGAGCCATAGGATTTATGGAGCAAATCAATGGTTAGGATTTATAGAGAGAAAAGATTCAAAAACCGTTCTCCCTTATTATGTAGATTGGTCACTATTGGGATTTAAGGTTCAATTTGGTTAGGTTTGGTTTGGCTATGATTGCTATTTCTTGATCTTAACAGGCAGTGGGAATGGTGTTGCTTTTTTTTGATGAACTGGGTTTTGCAATTAATCTGGAGAAAATACGCGTTATTCTTATAAAAAACATTTTTTGGGTAAATTTCATTAACCTCCCTTGAGGTTTTTAACAAATGCAACGACCGAGGTTTCTAAATGAGACTAATATTGTTCAATATTAGTTAACAAATTCAGAAAGTTATTATAATTAAGATTTCGGTGGGAAAGTTGTAATTCGAAAAGGAATGAAGGTGTATTTGAAAAATAGAGATAGACAAATAGAGAATGAACCGGTCTACTGGCACAGTAAATTTGTGCACAGATTTCTATGTGGGGCCCACTACGGGTCCCACACAAGTGATCCGAGCCGGTCATTATGTTTAAAGCATTTTTTCAAAGGTCCCCGCAAAAAGTCAGCTCAATCCGATACCGATAAGTGCTTGATTTAATCATCTAACTTTTCATTCAAGTTTTTAGAGAATGAAAAGTTAGACGATTGGATCAAGTACTTATAGGTATCGAATTGAGTTGATTTTTTGTGGAGGCCCTTGAAAAAATGTTTTAAACATAATTAACGGCTCGAATCACTTGTGTGGGACCCTTAATAGGCCCCACATAGAAATCTGTGCACATATTTGCTGTGCCAGTAGACTTTCTAATAGAGAATTGTAGTTGGAGTATGAATGAATAGTGGCATTCAATCTGTATATACACTTTTTTAGTAAAATATAATATTTTAATCTAGTCTCCAAAATAGAGGAATTGAGAGAATTGTATAGTGATGAAGAAAAGGTGTGAGGGAGTATGGGAGGACGCCATTTGGTTCATGATCAAGTTCAACTATTTGGGTTAGGTCATAGTAAATGTTGTCGATCTAGGACAATTCTAGTCTTACGGTTAGGTCTTGGTTTGATTTGGCTCGCTACTAACTTAGCCATGTTGGTTAGTTAGGTCCTAGGTTTACATGTGACTAGATTTTCTAGCTAGCCACCAAGTCTAGCAATGCTATTCTAGTCAATTATGCTAAATTCCAATATAAATCTGTTAGATTTCTTAAAAGGTTCCAACCTAAAACCAATTGGCAATAGGTGGAGTAACTTCTAGAATATATTAACCAAGTTTGGGTGGCTTAGATGAGCGATGTGGGATTAAGTTTAACACTCCCCCTCACGTGCAGCCCGGATGCACATGGAGGTTCGAATTGAAGAAATAAGATATTTGACTCGGGCGACCCCCACACGTGGAGCCCATGCATGCGGAGGTATGAATTGATGAGATGAGGCCACCCAAGACCTAGCTCTGATACCATGTTAGATTTCTTAAAGGGTTCCAACCTAAAACCAATTGGCAATAGGTGGAGTAACCTCTAGAATATATTAACCAAGTTTGGGTGGCTTAGATGAGCGATGTGGGATTAAGTTTAACAAAATCAAACAATAATTCATACAATTTAGGCAGTTAAAGAATACTTTAATCGAAGGAGTAAATATGTTTTCAATTAAACTTAAAACTTCAGAATGTTACACATTTTCTCAAATCGGGCTCCGTTCACTTGTCAATAAATAGATGCGGAAAAATTGCTCTTGAGAAACTTTTAGTGAGGGGAAAGTAAAGGAAAATACAACTTTTCTTTCTACATGTGTTGGAAACTATTAAAGTCTAAACTTGCGGAAAAGTTAAAAAGTAATACCAGTTTAATTGTATTGGAAACTACTAAAAAGATGGCTGCAAAATCTTGTGTTTTTTCCGAGATGGATTTTGAGGAAAATCTAATCGTAGTGGGAAAAGTTAGAGATATAGATCTCACGACTTTCTTCCTAATTGAACACCCAAAAAATGCAAAAAACTCAAACAATCTCGTACCTTCTTTTTCTTGCAATTTTACAAGGCCTTCGTGCAGGCCTTTTGACAATTACTTCTAATTTTTGCCTAGTTGAAATTCAGTGTTTGGGTTGAATATTTTTACACATGATGTATTGAATGAACTACCATATATATGGTACCAATATTCAAGAACGATTTGTTATGTGAACTCGGTAATCTCAGGTTTCGAAATGTAAGAAGAAATTAACATACCTGAAAATTTATAGTGTCAAAATATAGTGAAGAGCCTCATATAAATATGTGACATTGCATTTAATATTTACGTGACCATAGCACTAAGGCACCATTCGGCCGTTCCAATTTCTTTCAAAAAGTAGTTTTTTGAAAAGGAAGGTAATTTCAAGTTCAAAAATCATGTGTTTACGCAAATGAATTTTCTACCAATATGGATCTTATTTGATAGATTTCATTGAAATCTTTTAAACAGTGCAAAAAAATCGAAAAATTATTTTTCATTTTCATTATATTTAAGTTTGAAATTACCTTCTTTTTAAAAAATATGGTTTTAAAAAAAGCGGAACGACACCTAAATGGTTGTTAACTGAAGGAATCAAGCCAGAGTGACAAGAACGAGGATAGGGAGTAACTTCAATTAAAAAATGATTGTTCAGGGTATTTGAGTCTTTTTGTCTCCAAAATTTACATCGTCAAATGACTCAAACCCACCTAAATTGTAAAGGGGAATCTATAGCTGATAAGCTTTAATTCGTTTTTCAAATTCGTCACATCATTTTGTATTTGATTACACGTTCGTACATTGTTACGGTTTAGATTCAAATTTCATCATTGACATAGTAGCACATTCAATGAAATTTTCGTAGAATTCTTCCACTTTAAATGGAAAAGTTTCATCCATTGGAATCATAACCAATTTCGTCCCGTGAAACACGAAGTCTGGGCAAAGCTCCCTACAACATACTGAGAAATAGCTTTTATTTGCTTTTATATAAGGAGAAATTACCTAATGACTGAATTTGTTCCTCTGTGTTATGTAGGATTGAGCTTTGGCTTCCTGTCATTACTGACACTACAAGAAATTTTGCTTTTCCCGGCATTTTATAAATGCCGCTAAAAGTTAAAAAAATGCCGGTAAAGAGTATTACCGGCATTTGTTAGGTATTACCGGCATTTATTGCATATGCCGTCTAGGAGAGTGTCGGTAAAAGTACAAATGCCGGGAAAGGTCTCTATAAATGCCGGGAATAGTGTACTCATTTGCGGCATTTGTACAAATGCCGGGAAAAACTATAACATATAAGACAAAATGCCACATGGGTGCCACGTGTCCGCCACGTGGTGCTTATTTGTCGCCCACGTGTCCGCCACGTGGCGCTTGAGTGGCGCCCACGTGGCATGCAAATTTTGTGGGGAAATTGTCCTCCCCAAGATTCGAACTCAAGACCTTCGGCTCGCGCGCGTGAGAGACTACCATCTAGGCTAGCCACCATATTGAGTCCCCTTGCACAAAGAAAAATATTTATATTATACGGAGAGTATTCCCGGCATTTTTTTCAACAAATGCCGGTAATAGTTTAACGGTATTATTTTGGCGGAAAAAATCGACTTTTGCCGGCATTTTTTTTAACAAATGCCGGTAATAATTATTTTTTTCCGGCATTTCTTAAAATGCCGGTAATAATGGCTTTTCCGGCATTAAGTAAAATGCCGGTAATAAAAATGCCGGGAATGACCATTTTTCTTGTAGTGTGATTGGTGTAACTTGGATATACTTCTGCATCAATAGAAGGAAGCTAATCAAACTAAGAGAGCAATTCTTCCAACAAAATGGTGGCATATTAATGAAACAAAAAATTTCTTCAATTGATGGAACAAGTGCGGAGTCATCAAAAATCTTTACAGCTGAAGAGCTAAAGAAAGCCACTAACAACTATGCCGACAACCGAATAATTGGGCGTGGTGGATACGGTGTGGTATACAAGGGAATTTTACCAGACCAACGTGTAGTTGCCATCAAGAAGTCCAAAGTGATGGATGGGAACCAAGTAGAGCAGTTTATCCATGAGTTGTTGATAGTAACACAAGTTAACCATAGGAACGTTGTGAAGCTCTTGGGGTGTTGTTTCGAATCAGAGGTTCCCGAGCTTGTTTATGAGTATATACCAAATGGCACGCTATTTGAACATATTCATAAGCCATTATCTTGGTTAACACTGGAGCATCGATTGAGAATAGCCATAGAAACAGCTAGTGCACTTTCCTATCTTCACTCTGCCGCATCCATTCCAATCATTCATAGAGATGTTAAGTCTGCCAACATATTGCTAGACGCTAATTACGTGGCAAAAATGGCAGATTTCGGTGCTTCGAGATTAGTTCCCTTGGACCAAACTCAAGTGACTACATTAGTACAAGGGACTTTAGGTTATTTGGATCCCGAGTACTTCCAAACTGGCCAGTTAAACGAGAAGAGTGATGTTTACAGTTTTGGAGTGGTTCTAGCAGAATTACTGACCGGAAAAAAGCCTATTTGTCTTGAGAGGTCTCAAGAGGAAAGGAATTTGGCGACCTACTTCCTTGTGTCGTTGAAGGAAAATAGGTTGTACCAAATTTTAGAGCCTCGGGTGCTGAAGGAAGGGACCTTGGAGCAACTCCAGGCAATTGGGAAGCTTGTGAAGAGGTGTCTTTGTTTGAAAAGTGAAGAGAGGCCTGCAATGAAAGAAGTGGTTGTGGAATTAGAGAGTTTAAGGAAGTATAGAAATAATCCATGGGTTAATCAACAAAGTCATGAAGAGAGTGAAAGTTTGCTGAGTGACGAAGCACCAACAGACTTGTATGCTATGTCAATAGGTCCTTCTACTGGTGACATATCTGGGCAATATTATTCCAGTAGCAGCATGACATTTCCGCTTAGTAAGTCGTTCAACTAGTGCTGGTGACATCTTGCGCGCAATAGGTATACGAAGGTAATGTGTTGGGCTTTCTAAAAGCATTGTGGGGTCCGACAGACAAAAATACTTTGCAAATATGCAGTAGTCAATTGTGAAAGTAGATTGTTCTTCGTTTGGGTCTGAATCGTTTGTAATAAGGTGAAGATCTTGTGTGTTCATGTTGTGATTTGTGAATTCATTAAGATGTGGGTCTGTCTCTTGACATAATATTTTTCAAGTCGAGCAACCTTGTAGTAGTAGAGAAATCGTAGCAGTGAACTCGATCCTAAGCCAATCCCAAATGTCTCTTCGAAAATCCAAAAATGGACCAAAAACCACCAACCACCCACGATTTTAAATTGGGATCGTATTTCGATTTTATATGTAACAGATAGAACAAGTGAATGAGCAGTTATATATTTTATGTTTCAAAAATATTAATTTTTAATCAACGAATCTATAAGACATAATAATGCTCAAATCACCGATATGTATAGGGGATTTTAAACGAGGGATACGATTATAAATTATCAACTCTTTTTTTTTTAAAGTTAATTTTAGTTTGAAAAATCTACATCATGTTAAAATAGTCATGGTTACCTGCCAATCTCAATATCTATGCTCCATGTGGTTAGGAGAAGAGGGCCGGTGCAGATTACCTAAGACCCTATTAGCTTTGTACTCAATATTATGAGTCAATGAATCTATCTTTTTGATATTCCAAAAAATGTCTATGCTCCATCTATCTTCTTCCCAATTGTGGGACTTCAAGATGCCCAGAAAATCACCGGCCTTGGAATAATTTCGTTAAGACTGTTCAAATGGCAATGTTCTTGAGTGCGACCACTATGTTATAGTACATGGCCGAAATGAGTGAATATGTGGCTGCGAGATCGGACCTGATCCTAGCTTGAGACCCCGTTCGTTTAAGAATTTGGATTTTATATTGTAATCATTATCCTATTTCTCTCCGATCATTACTCTCATTTTTCTCTCAATCTCTCTTCAATTATTATTCTTATTTTCAATCATTACTCTATTTTTCTCTACACTCATTATCTACAAATCCAAAATCCCAAAACAAACGGGATTTGACTGTTTTTTGCTGGAACTCCATAACTTGTGTTCTATGGTCCAATTAACAATGGCAGAAGAGCAAATCCACCAAAGATTAAGCCGCGGAAGATTAAGTTGGCGGGAAAAAATGGCGGTTTGTCGTGGTGGCATGGAGCTCACGATCCAACGGTGGGTAGTTGGGCTGCCTCCTCCTTCTTCTTCAACCCCCCTCTATAGGAGGGGTCTTGTTATCCCCTTCGCTCCGTTTCAATTTTTTGGCCATTTTTCGAGCATATTTTGATGATCGGCATCATTCATTTTATAGAGTTCGGCGAGAATATTGATCTTGCCAAAAATTATGATCATAGGACTTTAGTAAATACATGATCGGCACACATGAAAAAATACAAGAAAACAAAAACCGGTTTCCTATTCAGTGTATTTTTGGATCCAATTCTTGTTTTCTTCAATTTTCATGTGTGTTGATCATGTATCTACTAAAATCCGATGTGCATGATTTTTTTGAAATTAATTTTCTAGTCGAGATCTAAAAAATGAACAAAGCCGATCATCAAATTGTGCTCGAAAAATTGAAAATGAACTGAAAGGGAATACCAAGACCCTTCCTATACGTGGGACATACAAATTTTATATTATTGAACCCTAATTGTGGACAATTTAAGATTCACCTATGGTCTGTAAAAGTTATTATTTTTATTTAACTCTAGAACCACGTCTTTGGATCCCGAACTCAAATTTCTGCTCCAAAAAATATAATTTGCTAAGTTTGTTTAGTCTGAATAATATATTGAGATATACAGCTCAAAGAATATGTTTTTGGACTAGCCTCTAAACAAATTGCATGCACTTAATTAGGATACCTTTTACTTTTAGGGGAAAATTGATAGAGAAAGACTTGAAATCTGTAAGTCCCAGAAAGCTGCGTGGTTGACAATTTCATTTACAAACACACTTTTGTTTGTATCCCATTTTTATCGAGTCAGTATTTTTATTTTTATTTTTAAACTAGCGAGTCTGTATAAGATTTGAGTGGAAGGAATCTTGTTATGTTATTGAGAGTGAGCGTATCGACAGGATAAAATAGGAAAGATTTACGTGATTAACTTTCCGACTTGCTAAACAACTTGGGTAAGCTCAGTTTGCCAGGACTCTTACATTTCACTAGGAGGTTAGGAATAGAGTCTTGGGAAAATGACGGCTTAGGACGTGTTTTAATAATTAATACCCGTTAAGGACAAGCCAAGAACATTTGTTAATGCTGAAATTTTTTTTTTGACGGTTATTAATTCTCAAAACATTTCCTTAGCCGTCATTTTCCTAAAAAAAAACAGAAGTGTTTCTCCCATTTTGTTGATGATATTGCCGTGTGAAACTTGAGAAGGAAAAATACCCATTTATGTTTAGCCGCCACTCTTGAGGGATATATTGGAAGTGGTCTTTGCTTTGTTTTGTCTTGGAGTACAGTGACAATTCCAAGAAGTTTACATGCACATCTTTGATTCAACTATTTGAATTGCTTTTCAATGTATTTTTGGAAGTATCTTGGAAGATTTGTAGATTTAAGGCAACGGTGGTCAAGTATTGCTGCATTGAGTGTGGTGAACGAGTGATTCGACAAGTAAGTCTTAAGGCAATTGTGAGGATTCAAATTGTAGGTAAGATTACTTGTAACTACACATGGAGTATAGTGTTTTGATCCCTTCCCCTTTTATTTTTACCCATTTGGGATTTTCCACATATATCTTGGCGTTCGTTGTTTGTTTGCTTTCTGTTTATGAGATTGTTTTACTTTTCGGTTGATGGGTTGATTAATTGAAGAGATAAAACATAGCGAATTTTAAACCCAGGCAATGCAGGATTTTTCAAAAATTAACATTCTCACTTGACTTGATAATTCAAACATTCTACAACCACACTCAAAATCATACACCCAAATACACACACATAGTTTGTGTGGGACCTTTGTGTTTTGTGAAGAGGTGTGTATTTGGGTATGATTTTGAGTGTGCTTGTAGCATCTCTCTTGATAATTTTAGGATACCAGCCAGTGTGTAATTTACTGGGTGTCTCTAAAGTCGCAAGACCTACTTGTCGAGAAATTTTTAGCAGCATCCCATTACACTCTGACGTGGCAATGCCCCACAATTGGGCAGATTTTTCTAATTAGGTATTCCCACCGTCCGGATTTAACAGTCTCTCTTTCAATTCTATCCGGATAAAAAATAAGTTATATCGTTACATTGGTAACGAATTTTATATCCAATATGGATCTTGTTTGATAGATCTCAATTAGTTCTTCTATAAGACAATATTGTTTTCAAAATTACATAGAACATAATAAATTAAAAAATTTAATCGATTGAAAAATGGTACGAATTACCCAAAAGAAATATTAAATCCGTACGGAGAGAGTAGAATGGTTCTTCCTATGCAATGATGCTTGAATCTCTGTCCATGCCTAATGTTACTGCTTTTACTTTATTGCACATGCATATATACTCCAAGTCAAAACAGAAAACTACGCTCTCTCAAAAGACCAAATTAAGACACCATCTTTAATTCCTGAAAGTTGCATGAGAAAGCAACATGACCATTTTAGTACAAGTTACAAGATTCATCTCCCTACATGTGGGAATTAAAAAAACTTCTAAAGTACTACATGACTATTCGTCCAATTATAATATTATATACTCCTACATCACTATCGTCTTGCACTGTCCAAGGAAAGGCCATCTACTACCACAAAATAGGGCAAACACCGTAGAGAGGCGGAAAGAGTCCACCATTTCTTAAAACTCAGGAGACCCCAATCCCATAGATTTCTATCCACCTACTACGTACCATACACTAGAACAAGTTTGAGTGAACCTGCTAACCACACATACATCTATGCATAGATTTTGTTGTGGGGTCCACTACGGGTCCCACATAAATGATTCGATCCGTTCATTAAATGTAAAATATTTTTTCAAGAGTCCTCGTAAATAATTAACTCAATCTAATACCTGTAAGTGCTCGATTCAATCATCTAAATTTTCATTCAGATTTTCGGGTAATGAAAAGTTAGATGATTAGAACAAGCACCTATAAGTATTGGATTGAGCTTTTTTTTTTACGGGAACTCTTAAAAAAATGTTTTACATTTAATGAACGGCTTGAATCATTTGTGTGGGACTCATGGTGGATCCCACAACAAAATTTGTGCACAAATTGTTGCTTGACCGATTCCTAGTCCTAAAATTATGGGTTGCCCCAAGCGTAAAGCAGAAACCGATGTAGCACAATATCCGGTAAGTCCGGAGTCGAATCCACAGAGATGGTGATGTGTGCTGACTAAAAATTCGGGTTGTTATTAATTAAACTGGCTCTTAGGTAGCCACCCCTTGTCGTTTTGATTGAGAGATTAACTAAAACTTAGAAATTGATTGTACTTTTCAAATAATTAAAAGAAAGGTACGGTCGTAGGGTTCATAGCACTTATAACTAGTCCAGATAAACCTGCTCTGTTTTGGAGTTCTTAAAAATATTTAATTTAAGATTGAAAAGATACCCCGCAAGATGCGAGACCTTATGGTCGCCGTATACCCATGCGCAGCGAAGATTGAGTTTTGGACCCCCATTCCCCCGTTCACACCGGCTCCGACGATGCCCGGATTCGTCCGCGGGAAGTATTTTCCAATCTAACATCGTTTTTTTCATTGTTCGATAAAAAGAGCAGTGCCCGAACTAGCCACGGTGTGCTAATCACCCCGCGACCCTACCCATACAACTATTCACTAATCATTAAGCAATAAACAAAGAAAACCCTAGATTTAAGCATGAAAGAAAAGAAACGGGAGATAACAATTAACTGAAAATCAACAAACAACTTTAATTAAGAACAAAAGTTAAAACGAGTTACCGAAATACGAATAATTGAACAAAACTTGAAAACTAAATCGTATGAATCTCGCGGCAGCCCCGTTCTTCGTTTACCACCATCCGAATCTTTTTCCTCTTTTCAAAAGCTCCTGCTGCAGTAGGGTATAAGATTGGTTTTATAAGGATTGAAGGCAATAATCACATAGTGGTCCCTTGGACTTTATTTGATATCAAATTGACCACCAAAATTTCAATGCACTTCACACTTCAATCCAAAACTTTTGCTAACTTCCATTTTTACCCATAAATCATGAAAACCGAGCTCGAGCGACCTGAAAACGTAGAAACACATAATAAATACCAATTAATAAAAATAAAGGACTAATAAATGTAGATTGAAGGGCCAAAATATGTATATTTCGGCACTTATCACACCCCCCAACTTACACTTTGCTAGTCCCGAGTAAAGAAAACAAAATGCAACTAAAGAAAATAAATGAAAATCGAAAGTTCTTTTAAACCCCCAGGCAGCCCCGGTGGGACGAGTGAAGTCTTGTGAGGGTTTTTAGTAATGATCACCCACAAAACACCGCGGATCCTCTTCACATGGAACCCGAAAACCTGTAAGACAGCTCAATGATATCTCAAGTAAAGATTATGAAGCCATCGCAAAGAGATAACGGCATAAGCAGTTCTAGATACTATCAAGTCAGAAAAATAAGTCACGACACCTATACTCAGCGTGTGTGAACAAGGGCTTCGGTTACAAGTGAAAAATAACCAAAAGTTCTCTGGGCCAAGTTTCGACTTCAAATCTCACCGTGTCATGCACTCAACAAATGAAATCACTCGAAACAAGGTGCATATCTCAAATTGTGCGGGCAGACGTTATGTAAATGAAACAAGATTTCCGCACATAATGACACGAAAAGAACGCTTTATATAGTGGACACACGATCTCATAAACGAAATGTCAAGTATCAGAAACTCTCTCTATCCACCAATTCACAACCCATTGCCCCTAGGATCAAATAGGACTTTCATTTTGGTTATAACGTTAGGCAAGGGAAAGTATTTCAAGGTTAGGGTAAAACATTCAAGTGTTTGAGAATAGGCTAACCACAACTCACATAGAGCAAATATAACGATACATGCCCTTTTTTTTCCTTTAATTTTTTCATTCTTTTCAACTCAACCACATCTCTCTTTCCTACCTTTAACACAATCCCACATTAAGAATAAGCGTTTCTCCTTTCCACAATAAGTTGGTATCTTTCCATTTTACTCTTTTTTTCCTCTTCTTTTTTTTTTCTTTTATTTTTCTATGGGAAAGATCACCAATCAATAAAACTCAATTCTCACTACATTTACTCTCTCTCTTCTAAAATATATCTCCACACAATTATCTAAGCCTTCTCAAGACACAATATAGATGGAGGAGCTTAACAAGAAAAAGGCTATATGCATAAGGATCAAATGGGCTCACAAGAGATAAAATGTATGAATGAAAGAAACGAACCGGCTCAAAATAGCAAAGATGACCTACAATCCTTTCCAAGGGGCAAAACAACCATGTAATTTCCAAACCCAAGAGATAAGTAGGTAAAATTCCCAACACTCAACGATAAAAATAATGAGATCAACAACGAATTTGCTCTTTTGTGACAATAAGATTTTATTTGACACCACTCGAAGAAAAAGTAAGGCTCTAAACTCACATGGGGCATAAGTCTCCACTAAACTAGCCATCGAGAATAATCAGTCACAACTCACAAGCAACCAAAGCCCAAACAGACGTGAAGTACAAATGTGTTAAGAATAAATGCCATGACAAATTTTTCGCGACAAACTAGCAAAAAGAACTACAATGCCACCACAAATATAAAAAGAATGACTATCACATCTCAAACTCAATCAATTACGAGCCAATCTCAACAGCTTTCAAGTCTCATGCAAAAAGAATCCCACTATTTTTTCCATTTTTTTTTAATCTAACAAAATAAAGATCAAAGTGATCCCTCCCCCCAACTTGAACTATTCAATGTCCTCATTGAAAGCAAGAAAAATGAAGATAAGACAGAAACGTAAAGCGAGGAGAGATATCACCTCGAAAATGGGGGGCTAAGCAGAGTAAACTATAGAGAGAGGAAGACCCCCCCCCCCCCCCAACTTGAGTCGAACAACCTGCAAAATTTTAGCCTCCAATACAGCAAGAAAAATGACTAAAAGAAATAACAAAGCAAGAGACAAAATGAAAGACAAAAAATTATCCACTTTCTTCACGCGAAAGTCACGGGTACTACTTTTCTCCCTATTTCTCAAGTGAGAAACGGGTGGCTATACTAGCCAAAAAAAAAAAAAAATTTATGTAAGAGCAGCCAAACGCGGGTACCGAGCATTTATTATGCCAATGAGAGCTAAGACAATAAATATAGCACTCCATTCTACACCTTTTATCAAAAATTGAACTCGGCCAAACCACAAGATAAGATATTTCGAATAGCGCATTTGCCGAATTCGTTTTAGACACTTAAATTCAACCAAGTTCTTAGCCCAAACTAGATCAATTTTCAAAGTATTGACAAAGTCCACAAGATATAGATGATAAACTAAATTAAATTTATCAACACCAAGATAATCAATCTGCTCCACATTTAAAAACTCTTGCAAAAGTGAAGATTCAGTAGCAGGGGCACAATCTAGAAATGAGAGTACTTGATTATTCAATGCAACTATTGGCAATGACTCCTCAAAAGGCATATAACCTAGTGCAACTATAGGCAATGACTCCTCAAAAGGCCTATAGCCTTCACTAATGACAAGTAGCTCTATTTCCTCTTTTTCTCTCGCATCAGAATTCTTAGGAAGTGGCTCTATTTCCTCTTTCTCCCTCTCATCAGAATTGGTATTCTCAGAACTTTCAGTCAGCTCACAAAATTGGAGCTTTTGGGTTAATTCATCGAGGTAATCCCAAGCCTCTTCAGCGTTTTTATCCAGGAATTCATCAGTGGACCTAAAATCCACCTCGCATGTTTTAGGATTTAAACCACGACAAAAAGTAGCCAGAAGACTGCCAAGCTAACAATTAAAACTCGACCAAGAGAATACGGAATTTTTAAATCGCTCCCAACACTGTGACAAAGACTCATCATCTTGTTGATAAAAATCTGATAGTTCTTGTAAAAGCATATGAGTCTCATATGAGGGATTGAAAGTTTTAAAAAACTGTATTACAATCTCGTTCCATGTCAATCTTGGACTCAAAAAAATAAACCAATCATGAGCACTATCACGCAAATATGCTGAGAATACATGTAAAAGAGTCACTTCATCGCTACCAAAAGCTTCCTCAAGGTTATGAACATGTGAAAAAGGATTTTCTGAACCTAAACCATAAAATATAGGAAGTGACACTGGACAATCAAATTGTCTTGCATAACCTCCATACCACCTTGCAAAATGGGCCATTTTTTTTTCTTTTCAACAATAAAAAAATAATAATTTAAAGAACTAAAAAGAAAACAAATAAACAATAACTACCTGAATTCTTAACACACGTTACCGTCCCCGGCAACGGCGCCAAAAATGCTTGACCGATTCCTAGTCCTAAAATTATGGGTTGCCCCAAGCGTAGAGCAGAAACCGATGTAGCACAATATCCGGTAAGTCCGGAGTCGAATCCACAGAGACGGTGATGTGTGCTGACTAAAAATTCGGGTTGTTATTAATTAAACTGGCTCTTAGGTAGCCACCCCTTGTCGTTTTGATTGAGAGATTAACTAAAACTTAGAAATTGATTGTACTTTTCAAATAATTAAAAGAAAGGTACGGTCGTAGGGTTCATAGCACTTATAACTAGTCCAGATAAACCTGCTCTGTTTTGGAGTTCTTAAAAATATTTAATTTAAGATTGAAAAGATACCCCGCAAGATGCGAGACCCTATGGTCGCCGTATACCCATGCGCAGCGAAGAATGAGTTTTGGACCCCCATTCCCCCGTTCACACGGGCTCCGACGATGCCCGGATTCGTCCGCGGGAAGTATTTTCCAATCTAACATCGTTTTTTTCATTGTTCGATAAAAAGAGCAGTGCCCGAACTAGCCACGGTGTGCTAATCACCCCGCGACCCTACTCATACAACTATTCACTAATCATTAAGCAATAAACAAAGAAAACCCTAGATTTAAGCATGAAAGAAAAGAAACGGGAGATAACAATTAACTGAAAATCAACAAACAACTTTAATTAAGAACAAAAGTTAAAACGAGTTACCGAAATACGAATAATTGAACAAAACTTGAAAACTAAATCGTATGAATCTCGCGGCAGCCCCGTTCTTCGTTTACCACCGTCCGAATCTTTTTCCTCTTTTCAAAAGCTCCTGCTGCAGTAGGGTATAAGATTGGTTTTATAAGGATTGAAGGCAATAATCACATAGTGGTCCCTTGGACTTTATTTGATATTAAATTGACCACCAAAATTTCAATGCACTTCACACTTCAATCCAAAACTTTTGCTAACTTCCATTTTTACCCATAAATCATGAAAACCGAGCTCGAGCGACCTGAAAACGTAGAAACACATAATAAATACCAATTAATAAAAATAAAGGACTAATAAATGTAAATTGGAGGGCCAAAATATGTATATTTCGGCACTTATCAATTGTTCACAGATTGTTTGTGTGGACAGATTTATCGAGTTAAAATCATGTTCACTTGTGAGCTTCAAAATTGCAGATACAAATAAAGACAAACAAAGGATTCCGCTGAAAAAGGTGATGATCACCGGTTCAAAATGAGGAAACAGTTTTCTCCGCACGCGAATATATTCTCATGCGCGACGATAAAGTAAACAAAGAGGGTACTAGAAAGAAAAAGTACTGGTACGGATTGGAGTTAAAGCTCATGCTAGTTGATTACCAGAGCCAGCAAGTGCAGAAAACTAAAGTTGGTCATGCATTCTCGCAAATCTCCCAAACAGAAAATCAGCAAGAACAAACAGATCACTAGACTACACAATCAACTCATCGAATTTAGTCAATCAAACTAACCACAAAAAATGCTCAATTTCGCAGTGGATCACAAACCATAATTTTTTGGGGCATTTTACCTCTACGTCCAGAAAATAGAAAGTAATTCCCACCAAGTTTCCTCTAATTAATGGAACACTAAAACGTTATAAAAGTTCCTAAAACCCTAAACACTGAAAGCGCCTAACCCCTAGGGCACCTTATAAAAGTGTCTAAACTTTAGGGTTCCCTATAAAAATGCTTAAACCCCTAGGGTACCCTATGAAAGTGCCTAAACAGCTAAAACCTTATAATAGGAAAGTACATCATAAAACCTCTATGAAAGTGCCTAAACCTAAACCTTAGGGCTCTACAACAGGGCCTAAACTTAAACTCTAGGGTATCCTAAAACCTAAAATCTTAAGGTGCCCTAAAACCCTAAAATCCTAGGGTACACTAAGATATAAAGGTACCATAAAACCCTAGCATACCCTAAAACTCTAGGGTGACACTTCCATTAATTAATGGTAAATATTTTTTTGTACAAGTATTCCATCTCTCCTTAATAGGAATTAAGTGTCACTTTTCTGTACTTAGAGGTAAAAATCTCAACTTTTCGTAATTTTTGTTTAGCTTTTCATTATAATTTTGGGGTTAATCGTTCGTTTCGACAATATAAATCAGAAAAGTATAAAAATATGGATAGATATTGAAATTTTTTAAATAAGACAGCATTTTAGACAAATAAAACAATTGTTTGATACTTATTTCGAGTTTAGTGAACCTTTGTTTGCTTCCGGTTATAATTTTGTACTTTTTAGACTCTTCTCTTCGAAACGGATGATTAATTCAAAAAATATCACTTCGATCTAAAAAAAATTAAAAAAAAAAACAAAATACATATAACGAAAAAAATAATCAAGTTTACAAGAATGGGGTCGGAATTTTTCAAACGAACAGGCAGAGGGAAAAAAACCGAGTTTTTTATTTGGAAATTGAATTCTACAGTCTTTTTTTTGACATCTACACTCTTTTTTTGTCTTCTGGCAAAAAAATACATACACTTTTAATACTAAAATAAAAAAAAAAGTGTAAATGTTAAAAATGGAAGGATAGAATTCAAGTTCCTAATTTTTCACATTTTTTTTTGGCTGGGTTATGGAGCTGACGTAGCATGTCACATCAGCGTCTTGTAATCATGTTGTAAAGGAAAGCTGTAAGAGTCCTGCTATGAGCAGAGACACTTCGTAGGAACAATTCGCAGGGACAACGCGTTTGGCCCCATTTTGAATTCCGAAAAAATCTAGAAAAATATCCATAAATTTTTGAATATTATTTTTATGGGGCCCTGTAAAAAATCAGCTCCAGCGGATATCGGTAAGTATTACTTTTGGATAAGTTGGGGCAAAATGACAATTTCGCCCCTACTTATCCAAAAGTAATACTTACCGATATCCGCTGGAGTTGATTTTTTACAGGGCCCCATAAAATAATATTCAAAAATTTATGGATATTTTTTTAGATTTTTTCGGGATCCAAAATGGGGCCAAACGCGTTGTCCCTGCGGATTGTCCCTGCAGATTGTCCCTGTTGTTAGAATTTTTGATGCTGTAAAGTGTAGGGTAAGAAACAATAATTCTAACACCACACCAAATCACACACCCATTCACACACTCACACTCACAATAAGAGTGGGGCCAACACACACTGGATCTTCCTCTTACATTTGTCACATCATTGCCTTAAATTATTACAACTGGAAAAAGCAAGTTGATCAGCTAAATTAATTAAAATAAATTGTCACCCCCCAGCTCATTGTTTGAAATATGCTTAAAATCGTTGATAAGCAAAGTTGACCTTTTTTTTTTTTTTTTTGAAAGGCTAAAATTTTTATTAATGTCTGAAAAAACAAAGATCAATAGGACAAGGGATGATGATATCAAATTTCTAACCTACTACCCAAACGAGGAATAACAAAAGCTAAGAATTATCCAATACCCATCCGAGATCCAAAGCCTAATTTGGCAAGAAACCAAACGAAGGAACACCCAAAAGGACAAGGCCCACACTTACAACTGTCTAAAAATCCAAATAATACAATCAGAACACCCATTAGGCCGAAGCCCAACACTTAAATGGGTCCCAGATCTACACAATTTAGAGCGTAAAAAGGCCTAATTGCCCAAATCCATAAAATCAGCTCCGACTGGGAAGGGCCAGCCCAATGGCCCAACCCAAAACCAACGCCAAACCCTAGCCATTCCGCCATCCCCGCCATACCGCCGAGCAACATCCAAACCCAAGTGCTTCAACCACCACCCATCACCGATTAACAGCGGCACGCAATGGCCGATTCGCATGGACCGGCCGTCGCCCAAAAACCCACGCCACCACCGCCATCGTTGCAGAGCACCACCCAAAACCAGGTTGGACCCAAAAACAACCAGATCTGATTAATATAAGCTAAGTTGACCTTGTAACTCGTCGATGACTTGAACATTTAACGACTTGCAGAAGTGGTCAAGTTTTACTTGTTATTCCAACTAATTAATCTCAGAAGAAATTACATCTAAGTCGAGTTTAATTTGAGCAATTTGATTTCTTGTTTTACATAATCTTACCGCGTTAATCAAGTACAAGTCAGCAAACTTGAATTACATGTTCGATGTAATCGTCCACATAATCTCAAGCAAATATTTAACATATATATTGATCAAGAGTCGAGTTCAAATATTTGATATACTAGGCTGACACTACTCAAATCATGCCCACCATGCACTTGATTTGTGGTTTAGGGGCACCCAAATTTCTGTTCCACAAATTGCAACCTGGATGAGTCACTCTCATTGTAAATGCACCACTTCAATTCTTGTCTTGTTTTAAAAATTTGAATGGCTGTATTTCACGCCCTCCGATTATGACTTTTCTTATTGGCTTAATAATTTCCTTCACTCGCTTTCAATGCTTTCCACTTGTACATTTAGGCTACATTCTTATAAATTTAATTTAAATCTGAGAATTTTGTCTCTATTTAACTTTTTTTTTTTTGCATTTATTAGTTTTGCGTCAAATTTACATTACAAGAAAAATGGAATTTGCCAGCGGCCAAAAGCGTTGACAAAGGTGTCGCAAAGCGCTGCTATAGACCTTTGTGTCCTATACCAGCGCTTAAGTAAAGCGCTAGTGCATGACCGCCGCAATAGAACTCTACCAGCGCTTTTTGTGGGCGTTGGTACAGATTAATTTTTACCAGCGCTTTGTTTCTCAGCGCTGGCATAGACCCCTTTACCAAAAACCAAAATGGATGCGGCGGGGTCTCGGGAGTACCTGTGCTGTTACCGGGTTTTGTAGTTTGGACCTATAGGGCTCATCGTCACCTACGCTTGCGTTCTCCAGCCACCGCACCAAACATCATTTCCACTACATGTTTTGAAACATTTAATATATAACATATGTTTAACATCTTTTTTTTTGGGTTAACTATTTGGTAGATTATATATATTATTATAAAAAGGTGAATCACTCCTCCCATGAGAATTATTTTTTTTGTTCTATGCTCTATTTTTGTTTCAGGAACATTCAAAAGCTTTATTTTAGTAATATTTATATTTGTATTTTACACGATCTTTTCCAACTACTACCACCACGACCCCAAATAATGCATCTAATGGGGAATATTGCTTATTTCGATTGAGGCAAAATTTTACGGAAATGATTTAATCAACAAGGACAACAAAATGAACGGATTGAATCATCGTGATTGTGTCGTGATCGAGGCATTAAAGTATTAGATCCATTCCGACCCACACCAAAATCTTTATTTTTTATTTGAATTGTCTATTTTTACATATTACGGAGTTCATCATTTTTACCAAGAATAAAGTTAATCGGGTATTGCTACATACTTGATCGGAAAAAAAAAAATCCATTTTGTTAAAGAAATTGTGTCTCGATAAAAAAACTTTCTGAACCCAATTGAGATATTTTTTTTATAAGAATGATAAAATCAACAAGAAAAACAAAATCAACGGTCTGCGTTGTCTTAATTGTGTTGCGGTTGAATGGCTACCATAAGTTCAAGTACCGCACAAGACTTAGTTTATTAACAGTTGCATTGAACATATAGAATTTAAAGGTTGTTACCAAATCAATTTTTCCAGTGGTCTATCTGAACCATTCGGATTTCACGTCTTATTTATTTCGTCATTGTCACCAAAATCGGAGATCATTGGATATCAACGACCGCCTAATCGGACAACATTTGATGCATCCCTAGGCATTAAGGTATAATTAGATCGAAACCCAACCCCCACAAGAGTCTTTATTTTTCGATCCGAACTGTTCGTCTTTTACATATTACGTATTTCATTGATTGTACCAAGAATGAAGTTGATCGAGTATCACTACACATTTGATCAAAGAGTATTAAAAATGTATAACATATAGTAATATTATTAGATTTTGGTCAATCAATTTATTTTTTCATTGGGTCTGCTCCCTCGCTTTTTCCTGGGCCGCTGGGAAATGGGGAGTCTATTCCAGCGCTTTTTCTAAACGCTGGTAAATGATAGGCCTATGCCAGGGCTTTTGCTTGGGAGCTGGGAAAGGGTCGGTCTATTCCAGCGCTTTTGGTTTGAGCGCTGGGAAATCCCCATTCTAGCAGCGGCTAAAAAAAGCGCTGGTATAGACCTCTTATTGTAGCGCTGGGAAAGGGTCGGTCTATTCCAGTGCTTTTGGTTTGAGCGCTGGGAAATCCCCATTGTAGCAGCGGCTAAAAAAAGCGCTGGTATAGACCTTCTATTGTAGCGCTTTTTGCAAGCGCTGGTGTTGATCAAATTTTTGTAGTGTTAGCTTAATCCCGTCGAGACGAATTAATAACCCACAAAAATTTAGTGCAAAACTAACAAATGCAAAAAAAATTTAACTAAGAAAAAAATTCTCATATTTAAGTTAAGTTCATAAGAATGCAGCCTTTAACTAGTGGAGTATTTTTGGATATTTTAGTATGTAGTGTAAATGTATATATATGTACATCCTTAAACATCCATGTTCCAACACTAAGAATCCATCCTTAAACATGTATCTCCGTGTACTGATCCTCTTGTTTTATTCAAGGATCCTGTTAGCACAACCCACAGTACTAGCAAAAAACATAACTGCCAACATCGCCAACGTAACCTCCACAAGCTTCCACGGCACCAAGCCCGAATGCCAACGTAAATGCGGAAAACTAAGCGTCCCTTACCCGTTTGGCATAGGGGCTGCCTGCTCCTTCGATCTGCCCTTCGTAATCAACTGCAGCAATTCAGAGCCCTTCTTAGGCGGCTTCGTGGTCTTATCCATCTTACCAACCCAAGTCCGGGTCCGAAACTTTATCGCTTCCGTGTGCTACAACAAGACCCCGGGGCCGTGACCAATGATTCTGGCTGGACCTGGACTTCTTTGCCGTTTGACTGGCCATACACATTTTCAGACACCGCGAATAAGTTGACGGTCGTCGGCTGCGATGACTATGGCGAACTCAGGGCAGATAGTCAAGATGCAGGGATCGTCGTTAGTGCATGTGGGTCCATATGCTCCAACAGTACGGACATGACTGGTGCAAATTGTCCCGGTATTGGTTGCTGCCAAACCGATATTCCTAAGGGACTCAAGACGTGCAACGTTTACCTTTGTAGCTTTTACAATCATACCCAGGTTTGGACTTGTGTATTCCTTTTATTGTTGTTTTGTTTTTTTTGACGACCGACACGTGAAAAGTGCATGGCTAGGGAGTGGTTCAAACTCCTACTTTCTTGTTGGGAACTAAGCTTCTAACGAAGTCGAGGGTAATAAAAGAATCGAACTTTGTTGTTGATTTTCGGTTCGGTTCATAGTAGGTATAAAGTAAATTGCCCAACGCTTCCAAATTAGTCCAACTTCGTACCTTTCCGGCATAAACCGTATATCTCAGAGAGGTCGTATTTCTTTGTGTTGGTAGTAATGGGATGCTCTCATTATCTAAAATGAAGAACATTTCCCACTAATAGTAAATCATTAAAATAATTCACTTAATTACCACAAATTATTGGGTAGTCCAACCGGAATGGGAGGGGCTGTAGTATTGCACCCGCTGGCCCTCCATCTTGGTGCGAACAGTTTGAATTTAATCCGAGCTCCTACAAATCTTGATCGCCCATTGCCAAGATGGGCGGTCGGATTGGTCGCACTACAACACACATGTAGTGCGGGGGTGCACTACAGCACCCCCGGGTCCAGTCCAACCGCCACGCAGTACTCCAATATCATCCACGTACAAGCAATGGCGTAGGCAGGAATCTATTTAAGTGGGGGACACCTTTTAAACACATTTCAACCAAAAAAAATTCGAAGAAATTAAATAGTCACTCTAATTACTAGACTTGTTTAGGTATCCATCCTAAATATTTTAAATACTTATGTTTCCATTCCCAAAATACATTGTTGCCCATTATACCCCTATCCATATATTATCATATATAATTTCTACCTAATATTTTGAATTTTCCGTAATATAGGGACGTCTATCGCCCATTTCAAACAGAATTTTAATTCCGACTTATCTCTTCCAATCCCCAAACTATGATATCCTGAATCTGATTTTCAAACATGCAAACATGACAAAACATGATCCATTCACAAACATGACAAAAATCATAAAACATGGTGAGTTTTAAGAAGTGTAGGTTTTGATTGAGATAGATGAACAAAACATGATCTATCCACAAACATGAAAAAAAATCGGGAAACATGACACCTAAACTGAAACCATTAAACAAATACACAAAGGAGGAGGGAAAAGTATACTCAGATAAGGGGTTCAAAGAGCTCTATTTCATTCGTAATTTGTAGTTGTGCGTCTGACAAATCGGGAACCAACAAAGTTCAATCCAAGCCATTCCTGTTCAATTGACCATGATTTAGTTGAATTTTGTGAATCGAATGTTGATATCTAGTAAGTGTGTTGTTTCTTATGGGTCGAATGTTGATTTTTCAAAATTTGTCATGAATATGTATCGTAAAATCGTCCCGATAAAATCGAAACACGCATACTGAAATCATGACAAAATTTGTGCAGATCACCATGAAACAGAAAAAATCATGAATACATACAGCGGAATTGTGCCGACAAAACTATAGTAAACCAAAATCATGACAAATTTTGGAGAAAACAAAACACACCTACCGAAATCGTCACAAAATTGTGGAATCACCAATTATCATGAATGCGTACGTATTGTAAAATCGTCCCTTCAAAGCTACAATAAACAAAAATCATGACAAAATTTGAAGAAATTGGAACAACATACCGAAATCATGACAAAAAATCGGGAAAATGGCCATAAAACAAACAAAATCGTAATTGTGGGTTAGAAATTGCAACTTACTAAGTCTAGCTATTGTTGTTCATCGCTGATATATGTCACCACCTAGGGTTTTCTCTGAGTTTTACGGAAGAAATGGATTCAAATTCGTTGGGTTTGGGTAGTAGTTTTGGGATTTACGGGCCGACCGACTCACGAAAGGGGATTTTCGTATAGCCCTTGCCAGAATTGAATGTAGATCACCGATGGGAGGGAACGGGACCTGTAGTTTCAGTTCCCCCTTTCTTGGTTTTTTCTGGTTTGAACGATAAGGAAGATGGGGCGCATATTTTTTTTTTTTGGATGATGGGACCTTTTGTGTATAATAGGATGTATTTAGGCCCTGTTCCAGTTTACCTTCATTTTGTAAAAGTTCTTTTCTTCAATTTTCAAACTCAAATATAATGAAATAAAAAATAATTTTTTAATTTTTTTCGCACCGTATAAAAGACTTTCCCCAAACTTTATTGGACGGTAGTTATGGGATACTCCTTCCGTCCCTATTCTATTGTCCCTCATCCTTTCCTAACCGGCTAAAAATTAATTATAACTTTTAATTGGTAATATCAATTATATGCAATATGGATATTGTTTGATGAATTTCAATGAACTCTTTGAAACGATGTTTTCAAAATTACCTAAAACATTATAAATTGTAAGTTATAATCAATTTAAAAGTGGCCCAAACTCCCAAAAAGGATAAAAGAATTGGGAAGCAGGGAGTATAATTCCTTTACAATCTGTTTAATTTAAAAAGGTAGTAAAACAATTATTAAGGGTGAAATGTGTAAAATTTAAATTTCAAGATGACTAACATAAGTTTTTAAACCCATTAGGATTAGGGCATAAGTAATTCTATAGGGCAGGACTCCTATTTAAGTGCCCCAAAATTCATACTCAACAACGTTAGAGTAATGAAAAAACGTTAGTGGTAAGAATTAAAAAAAAAAGTAACATATTTGTTTACAAAAGTAACTTACGTAGAACAAAAAAATAAGCGAAGTCTAAGAGCAATTTACTACGCAATATTTAGTAATCTTGCGCCCATTGTTAATATTATCCAAAGTATAAAATGCATAGCCCATGGTTTAGACACTTTTAAATTTTGGACATTACGCATTATAGAGTTCCAAATAGTAAGTGGCGGCTAATTTTTGCATTAGACATCTCATTTCACCAATATAATGACATTGTTCTTTGAAATGAAAATTTGAGAATGAAATTAATGATATTCGAAATGTCTTAGAGTGATTAAAAGTATATTTATGAACTACAATTAACAAGACAAAATGCAACGAAACTGAGAACTTCTCTCTCTCTCTCTCTAAAAAACCAAAACCCTGGGGCTTTCTCAACAACCGCCGCCTCCTGGGGAGAAGGCGTCTCTCCCATCCTCCCCCAGACATCCGATCGTCTCTCTCTCTCTCTCTCTCTCTCTCTTCCCCAAACCCTTGCTTCTTACTGTTTCTTTGTCGTTTTCTTGTTGTCGGTCTTCCATACTTTGTTTTCTCCTGGTTACCGCTCCGGTGTTTGCCGATCACCACATCTGGGGATGATTGATTGTCCTAACGGCTAGGATCCGGTGGCGGCCGGATGTTATGAGGTAGAAAAGGTCCCACCGCATTTTCGTGGGTTCAGTTCTGGTCCAGTTTAATTACCGTCCAGTACGGTCCAGTTTTGGGCCGTTGTGGGCCCATTCCGGGCCCACAACGATGATCGGAATCGTTCATTTTGTAGAGCTCGTCGAATGTGTCTTCCATGCCAAAAATTAGCTTGATCAAACATCAATAGGTACATGGATGAAACAGATTTGTACATGAAAAAAATGGGCAATTATTAATTTCAACTTAATTTTTGTCATCGCTTTTTTCTTATACAAATCTGTTTCATCCATGTACCTATTGATGTTTGATCAAGCTAATTTTTGGCATGGAAGACATATTCGACGAGCTCTACAAAATGAACGATTCCGATCATCGTTGTGGGCCCGGAATGGGCCCACAACGGCCCAAAACTGGACCGTACTGGACGGTAATTAAACTGGACCAGAACTGAACCCCATTTTCGTTGCTAGACAGACGATGCTATGGCTGATTGGGCCACTTAATGGCGAAGGGGGGGATCTTTTCGGCTGCGGTTAGCCGTGGAAGAGTGCATGCGGTGGTTTGGGTTTCTGTTTCGACAGGTGGCGAGGCGGTGGTTCGACGTTGGTGTATGGAGGTGCTCAATTTTTGGCTTCCCAAATTAACCACTTATGAGGACGAATCGACGGCTCCTCGGCGATTATCCATGGGTTCCAATTGGTCGCGTTGCTCGCTGCGGCGTTTGGACTGCTTTCTTGTTGCCTGTGGTAGCAGATTGTTTGGTGGTTTTAGAGGGGCGGTGGTGGCGGTAGGTGATGATGGCTTGATGGGGTATGGTGGTAGTGGATGGTGGCCTTCTGGGCTGGTGGGGTGGTTGGTTGCGGTGGTGGGCCTGAGGTGTGGTGGTTGGTGGCGGTTTTGGTTGGTGGAGGCAGTTGTGTAGTTATGGCCCGGTGGTGATTTTTACCGATGTTTGGAGCAATTCTAGGTTTAGGGTTTGTTTTAGTTCTTGATTTGGGCCAGGCCCATGTGGTTTCTTGGGATTTCTCTTGCGGCTTGGCCCTCTAAATGATATGTTTTGATAATTAATACTCGTCAAGATATGTTGAGAACATTTGTTAATGCTGAAAATGTCATTAGCGTGCATTAATTAACAAAACCCGTCCTAAGCCGTCATCAATCCTTGGTTAGATTCCCCTCGTCTCTCCCCCCATTTAATGTACCATTTGTTGAAGTGTTTTTAATAAAACTTTTATTGCTTATAAAAAAAATACAAAATGCAAAATATTCCCTTGTAAAACTGAAATAAAAAATAAAGAAAAGAAATTTTGTTCTTCCCATACTACCTCCGCCACTCCATACAACTACAAACTTGTATATGAATGCCGAGTATCACGGCAATGCCCCATGCCACAGGAGCACTGCCAACCAAAACGTAACAGTCATGTTAGATTTTTAAATTAGTTTTGGATTGAATTTAAAGCGATGAGATTATGAATGAAACCAAAGAGAACATGTAAGCTTCACGTGATTATAAAGAGAGCTAGTATACGTATTGTTGGATTAGACAGCTAGCTAATTTTACTGAAACAAAGTTAAAAGGACTTTTATGTATATTTTTTTGAGTTAAAAATCTTATAAAAACATACTATAATTTACGGATTAATATTAATTTAATATATTAAGCTACATTATTAATAAATCAACGATTTCATTGTCTTTGGCCCAAAATTAGGTAAATTTGGAGGTTCCATCCCTTTCGAAGAGAAGTTGCACCGATTTCTCCTTTTTCCAAGTCTTGTTCTAAGATCATAAGCACTTGAAAACTCATTCTCTTTTGTCTTGTTTTTATGCTTGTTACATGTTTTGTCAAAAGACAAATTTGGCTATGCGTTTGTGGGAGAGCAGGATAGCTTTCATTACAGCAATCTATCAGATCTTTCGAACCCCAATTTCAGGAACTGAGTACCCATAGTAATTGATTATGCAATCGGAAACCAAAGTTGTGTTGAAGCCCAAACCTCTACGGCATATTTGTGCCAGCCGAATACTTCATGTTCTAATAATACGAATGGTGGCTCTGGGGGATATCGTTGCAGTTGCAAAGATGGTTATAAGGGCAATCCTTATCTCAGCCCTACATGCATAGGTTTGTCGTTCGCTATGCTATTTTTATTTGTTTTTCCAACTCATAATACTATATATGTGGTAAACTCATAAGTAAATATAGAAGACCCAGAGATTAGCGTACCAATTAATATATTTCTTAATGATTGATTGGCAGATATTGACGAATGCGAAGATCCCAACCTTAATGACTGTGATGGAAATGCAACTTGCACCAATACTCCAGGAAATTTTAGTTGTTCTTGTAATCATCGTTACGTTGGGGGTGGACGAGGGTGCACTCGTCAGGCCTCACAAATCTCAGTGATCAAGTTATCTCTACGTACGTATGTACATAATTACCTAGTACATAAAACATGCTTCAGATCCAATTCTATGTTGGTAAAGTCATGCACAATATGGTTGCTATATACTTTGGTAGTTTAACGTAGCAGTTTATTATCATAAGCATTTTGGATAGAGGTATCACACAATCTCGATCGTTACATTAGAATGAGTGGTGTATTGGACAATCTCGGCCAATATCGGGTAAATTACATAGATCCTATGGTTAAGATATTACTGGATTTTTAATTTATAGATCACGATTAGGATTTAAGACTCGATTTGGTTAGATTAGGTTTGGCTACAATCGTTATTTCTTGATCTTACAACAAGTTGTGGGAATGGTGTTGTTTTCCTTCGATGAACTAGGTTACACAATTAATCTGGAGAAAAAATACGCATTACTCTTATAAAAATATTTTGGGTAAATTTCATTAACCTCCCTTGAGGTTTTTAACAAATGCAAAGACCTCGCATGAGGTTTCTAAATGATACTAACGTTCGATATAGTTAACAAATTCATAAAGTTACTATAATTAAGATTTTGGAGGGAAAGTTGTATTTAGAAAAGGAATTGAGGGTGTTTTTGAAAAATAGAGATAGAAATAGAGAATTGTTGTTGGAGTATACATGATGAATAGTGACATTCGATCTCTCTTTATTTACACTTTTTCCGTAAAATGCAATATTTTGAGTCTCTAAAATAGAGAAATTGAGAGGAAGTATATAGAGTGAAGAAGGGGTGTGTGGGATAATGGGAGGAAGCTTGATTATTCTAGTCAATTATGCCAAATTCCTATATAAATCAATTCCCCAAAATCTGTTAAAAAAAAAATTCCCCAAAAAAATTCCAATATTAATCAAACAATAGTTCATACAATTAAGGCAATTAAAGTATAGTTTAATTGAATAAAATGTTTTCAATTAGATTTAAAACTTCAGAATTATTGCGATCTCAAATCCGGCTCCATTCACTTGTCAAGAAATAGGTGTGAAAAAATTGCTCTTGAGAAACTTTTAGTGTGGGAAAAGTGAAGGAAAATACAACTTTTCTTTCAACATCTGTTGAAAACTATGGAAACTATTAAAAAATTATTTTGTGAAAAAGTTAAAAAGTAAGAGTTTATTAGTTTCATTGTATTTGACACTATAAAAAAAAATTCCTACAAAATCTTGTGTTTTATGCAGGATGGATTTTGAAATCTAATCCTAGTGGGAAAGTTAGAGATCTCACAACTTTCTTACTAATTGAACACCCCAAAAATGCAGAAAAATCAAACATTCCCATACCTTCTTCTCCTTGCAATTTCAAGAAATAGGTGTATAACATCCCTCTTCAGACTCAGAGCTTCTGTAATACAAGAAACTGTACGAAGGAGAAGTTGGTCCCTAGATAAGGCCTTCTGCAGAAAAACCCTTTGGTTCCGTTCCATCCATAAAGTATAAACAGTAGCAGCTAACACAATTTTCAACAAACCAACTTTTTTTTAAACCAGTCCCCTTGACATTTTGGACAAACCAGGCTACTATATCAGTCAATGTAGGAGCGAGGGACATGATAAAATGATGACCTCCTCCAAACTTCACTCTTCTACTTCTAATTGCTTCCCAAGAAGATTTCACAGAAAACCCTTGTGGATGGGGAAGCCACACTACGGAATCTTCCTTAATTACCACAGTCAGGCTTAAAATCTGAGAGAGTATGGGCCATGATGGATTGAGTGACTCTATTCCTTTGACGAGGCAATTTCCAATCCTCATTCTGGATAATTGTTGAAACCTTGAAGACAGTGATCTTCCAAAGATTGTAAACAACACTCTCACCAAATTTATCATAAAGGGGACAAGGGGATGCCAATTATCAAGCCACAAGAAACAAGAAAGGATGTGGTGTATTGAATGTACTACCATATATGGTACCAATAAAGAACGATTCGTTATGTCAACTCGGTAATTTCAGGTTTCAAAAAGTAAGGAGAAATTAAATTGCATGAAAATTTATATATAGTGTCAAAATATAGTGAAGAGCCTCATATAAATATTTGACATTGCATTTTTTTAATATTTTACGTGGCCATAGTACTAAATGGTTGTTGACTGAAGTAATGAAGCCTGAGTGACAAAGAACTAAGTATTCGATTAAAATCTGGGATTTGAGCCTCGCGAACGTACTTGTAAAGCCTACGTTTTTGCTAAAATTCTGAAACACGTTTTTTGCTACAAAATTTTCAGTCAATCAAATCTTTTTCGAAATGGAAAGCTCTGCTGATTAAGAAAAACGTGTTTGATTTTGGGCCGACTAAAAACGTGTGCTAAATCAAAGGATTATGATTTGATTTGATTTCTGCTGATTAAGGAAAACGTGTATTAAAAATGTGTGCTAAATCAAAGTAATCCGATTTGATTTGATTTTTTGTTTCCAAAATCAAGTCCAGCCCTCGCCTATAAAAACAGCATTTCGGAATTGGTTTTAAACACAGAAAAAATAGTTCTCTCTTCACCCCCAAAACGTTTTCTGAGTTCGAGCAATAGGTCGATTGTGTGTTTTCTTTTCGGTTTTCTTCCGTGCAGAGAAAGCCGAGCAGAGGTGGTGAATTCTGGGCTGATTTATCCTGGGGACGGTGGGGCATTGACGAACTGCTTGCACAATCTGGGCAGAGCCGCGAAACGTCTTAAAGAAAGCGACCTAATCCGCGACTCAACCCAGACATCGTTCTACAATTGGTATTCTGTTTTTCAATAGCAGAATTTCGAGGTAATCCGTTCTTTTTTTTACAGCAGTTAATCCAACATGACCGGTCACAGTTAAACAATTAATTGTTACCGGTCACAATTGATTTTCTATCCGGACCGTCTGAAAACACTTTAGATGCGCACAATTGGCCTCCACACGTAATCTCTTATTTACGGAATGGTCCGCAAATAATATTTTATCTTCTACTTAATCTCCTTTTAATTTTCATACTTTCATTTTGTGTCTGATAGTTACTGAGTATCTTATCTTGTAATCTTATTCTATACGGAATACTCTATCAAAATGAGGTTATAACAACAAAATTTCAAAGCAGGACGTGCCACGTTGACCGGCTTTAGCTAAACCTGATAAGACTTAATTCTGTTTTCAAATTTGTCTCATCATCCTGTATTGATTACTTGTTTGTACATTGTTACGGTTTAGATTCAAATTTCATCATCGACATAGTAGCACAGTCAATGAAATTTTCTTAGAATTCTTCCACTGTAAAAGGACATGAATGGTGAAAAAAATGAAGAATCATACGGTTAGGTAGTGCCACTAATCCATTGGAATCACAAGTACCAATTTCCTCCTGTGAAACACAGTCTAGGCAAAACTCATTACAACATACTGCGAAATAGCTTTTATTTGTCTTTAGAAGAGATTATCTAATGCCTGAATCTATACCTATGTTTTATGTAGGATTAAGCTTTGGCTTCGTGTCATTACAGATTGGTGTAATTTGGATATACTCCTTCATCAATAGAAGGAAGCTAATCAAACTAAGAGAGCAATTCTTCCAACAAAACGGTGGCTTATTAATGAAAAAAAAAATTTCTTCAATTGAAGGAACAAGTGCAGAGTCATCAAAAATCTTTACTGCTGAACAAGCCACAAATAACTATGCCGAGAACCAAATACTTGGGCGTGGTGGATATGGTGTGGTTTACAAAGGAATTTTACCAGACCAACGCGTAGTCGCCATCAAGAAGTCCAAAGTAATGGATGCGAACCAAGTAGAGCAGTTTATCAATTCAATGAGTTGTTGATAGTAACACAAGTTAACCATAGGAATGTTGTGAAGCTCTTGGGCTGTTGTTTCGAATCAGAGGTTCCCGAGCTTGTTTACGAGTATATACCAAATGGCACGCTATACGAACATATTCATAAGACATTATCTAGGTTAACATTGGAGAATCGATTGAGAATAGCCGCAGAAGCAGCTGGTGCACTTTCCTATTTTCACTCTGCCGCATCCATTCCGATCATTCATAGAGATGTTAAGTCTACCAATATATTGCTAGATGGTAATTATGTGGCAAAAATGACAGATTTTGGTGCTTCAAGATTAGTCCCCTGGACCAAACTCAAGTGACTACATTAGTACAAGGGACTTTAGGTTATTTGGATCCTGAGTACTTCCACACTGGCCAGTTAAACGAGAAGAGTGATGTTTACAGTTTTGGAGTGGTTCTAGCGGAACTACTAACGGGAAAAAAGCCTATTTGTCTTGAGAGGACTCCGGGGGAAAAGAATTTGGCGACCTACTTCCTTGTGTCAATGAAGGAAAATAGGTTGTTCCAAATTTTAGAGCCTCGGGTGGTGAAGGAATGGACCTTGGAGCAACTCCAAGCAATTGCGGAGCTTGTGAAGAGGTGTCTTTATGTAAAAAGTGAAGAGAGGCCTACAATGAAAGAGGTGGCTATGGAATTAGAAAGTTTAAGGAAGTATAGCAAGGATCCATGGGTTAATCAACAAAGTCATGAAGAGAGTGAAAGCTTGCTGAGTGACAAAGCACCAACAGACCTTTACCCTTTGTCAATAGGTCCTTCTACTAGTGACATATCTGGGCAATATAGTTTTGGTAGCAGCACGACATTTCTGCTTAGTAAGTCGTTCTACTAGTGCTGGTGACATATTGCACAATAGGTATACGAAGGTAATGTGTCAGGCTTTCTAATAGCATTGTGGGGTCCTACGTACAGACAAAAGCACGGCTTTTTAACCTTTTTGGTCCGCAATGTATCAAATTCGGACCATTTTGGTCCCCAATAAATGAATTGGAGACATTTAGTCCCCCATGTTTCTAAATGTGTACCGATGTAGTACCCACCAGTCACACCGTTACCTCTAACGTTAAAACAAAGGGCAATCGTGTCTTTTCCCCACCCCCAACCCTATTAACCCGCCAAAACCACACCAACCCACCTGGCAACCCCTTTATCCCACCAAACCCATACACCCATTATATATAGATTACCTGTGAAAAAAAACAGAGTACACCAGTCTCTTCTCTCTTTCTCTTCCATGGCTTCTTCTTTCTTTGCAACTACCCAATATGAGTACCCCACTTGCTTGTGTGGGAATCCAGCCCCTCTTCGAAGGTCAAAGACCATTGCTAAAAAAAAACACAGCTTTTGGGACCACACCTAGTGACAAAAGTAACGAAAAATAGCCACAAAGCTAAAAAAAATAAAAAAACCTTTTTTTACCCTCCGCTACATAGATTCTCTGAAAGTAAAACATTAAAGAACTCACATGATTTTATACATAGTCCCCACACACACACACACACACACACATATATATATATATATATATATATATATTATACAAAGGGAGGAGTTTGTTTCTTCACATAAAAAAAAATACTCCTGTATACTCCTACGGCAAGTGAAATACTCCTACCCACAGTTGCCGTCACTGGCATGACGTGCGATCCCCGGCGCAAGCAACGCGAACTCACACAAAATCAATACAAACACAAGCCAAAATCCATGCGAACGAACCAAATCTTTCCAAATACGAGAGCAAAGAGCAATTTTCGTACCTTTACCACCAGCTTTGTCCATGACGGATTCTTGTATTTTCAGTCCATACAAATACAATTTTGGGTTGGCAGTAATAGGGTTGAGATTTGGTAAAGCTCCCCTCCGTCTGAGTTTTTCTTTTCTAATCCGTCGTTTGAGGAAAATAGGGTTGGGGTAGGAAAAGACAATAGTGCCCTTTGTTTTAACTTTAGGGGTAACGGTGTGACTAGTGGGGACTACATTGGTACACATTTAGAAACATGGGGGACTAAATGTCTCCAATTCGTTTATTGGGGACCAAAATGGTTCGAATTTGATACATTAGGTACCAAAAAGGTTAAAAAGCCCAA